>JARWIR010000191.1:0-205965 GCA_029959085.1 Nemophila menziesii
GTGAGTGATAACTGTGAGTAACTACCAAGTGAATAAAGTGATTTGTCTAAGATATGTCCTGCTAAATCTTTAAAATTAGGTAACTCCCATTCATCTCCACCATATATTTCTGATTTAATGGCGGAAATTAATTTCTTTGGTCGAAATTGTCCAATTAGTCCAACCCACCTAAACACACAAAACAAACACAAAACATTAAGCTATTTTTATCTTTATCTTTGAAACAACGAGACTATATAAATGTGAAAGAGTTACCAGTTAGAAGTGGCGGTTTTGAGGAAGAGAGATTGAAGAGCAAAGGAGCCCAAGTCCTTCTGAGAAGTAGGACAATAAGATGGAATTATCCCTAACGGGAAACCATTTCCGAGTAGAGAAAGCTGCTGGATTCTGAGACCTCGACTGGCTTTAGCGCCGTCCAACGGAATGGGTTCTCCAGGGACTGACCGAGCTACACCGTTCAATGTTTGTGGAGTGGATAAGCTGTTATCCCAAAATGCAGCGTCCATTGCTGTTCGAAGATTCGCCATTTTCAGGTGGTGTGGTTCCTTATCTTTGAGTATCACTGCGTTTTGCCACTATATTTCAATAAGGGTTTAGTGTCCAATCGGAAGAGCTATAACGGCGATGGAACTTGATGGCGGTCCTTATTGCTGGGTAAAATGGTTATTGGAATTACATCACAAGGTAATCATAAACCCCCTTAATTGATTCTACTTGTTTATTCTTGTTTGTAAATTTCCATCTTTAATTGTTCTCCATGGAAACAAAACTGCCCTAACTAAGTAGTGGGATGAGTAGTCAGATGGTTCTGGTATGCTTGGTAAGTGATTGATTATCTTATACTCTTTTACAATTAATCGTTGACTAAACAATTGTATATACGTATTTCCAGGCATGCTTTGCGGACTTTAAGAAGTAAGAGCGAGTCCTAAAGCAATGGGACTGATCTTCAATAGGTTGCTTTATGATTTGTGAAAGGTATAATTGGCTAATTTGTATAACATAGGGAGAATTAGTGCAATTATTCCAAACATAAAATGGAGTGCAATTGATTTTTGTGTTTGTGATGGATTGTATTGACTACTAGGTGAACTGTTCTCTTCTATTACTAGGAAATAGGAGTGGAATGGAATGAAATCCATCAGTTTTACACACTTTTGGTGTATAACAATGTATGTATATGTATGTACATAGATTTTGTTCACCTGCAATGAGAGTTTTGTAAATTACATCAAGGTAGATTTTCTGCATATTTTCTTGGTGGAGAGAAACATCCTTTTGAGATATTTTATACTAATTGGCTATATATTAAGCAATCCTAAATAATCTTCCACTGAATCAGTTTGTAGAGTGGCTATATATATCACTTATCTGTGGTGATGTTGGATAGAAAATAACTTTTCCCTACATTGTATATTTGCTAATGGGTTTCAAACAATTTCATCATATATCCCCAATTTTTCAACTAAAAAATAACATGGAGCAATTTCCTTCATTTTACCCTATGAGTGATCCAAAGCTTTGATGAAATTTCTCAGAAAACTATCAATTTGTTTAGAATAAAGCAAGATAATTTTGCAGTAAATCAAAATCATTAAAGATAAATGGGAGCACATTTAAGTGATTATTAAAATCTACGAAGTAGAAATACAAAAGGTTTACAAGAGATGAAATAGCAAGTTAGAATTCAAATACTCGTAACTCAATCATCCCCTCTTTTCTCTTAGGAGAATACCATGCTACAACTTTCCCTGATTGAAGAAGCCTTAACGAGTAATTTAAGCTGTATATTAAATCCTCCAAATGAGACCCTTTTTTCTCTGATGATGAACCAAGTGAAAACTTTGAATCTACACGGAAAGTAATTGGTCCTGCAACCTATATAAATACACACAAATGAGCATTTAACATATCATTCCTTTTTTACCCTTTATAAAATTACCAATATACCTGTTGTTGAAAAATAAAAGATAGCCTGGGCAAAGAGAGAGTCTGCTTTGATGCATTACTGAAAGTGCGTTTTGCTATATCTGAAAGTGAAGAAATATCGAGTCGAGCATCTATTCTTGTGAGATCTCCATATAACTTTCTGAATTTTCCGTGTTGGAATGTATAACAAAATGATCCAAATAAATCAGCACCTAAAGGACTTCTTGTACCTTCTTTACCACTAAGCCATGCCTTACAAGTACCACCTAACAGAAACATTTAATAATAATTAACAAAGTTTATTAATTGATAAGAATAAAGAGATCTCTAAGAATACCGATAATTCCAGATATTGCTGCATGAGGTTCTCTAAGACGAAGATCATATGAAGGTCTATAAAAACGTCCTTTCTCTGTCTCTATAATAACATCCTCTTTTGTCTCTTTTACCCTCCAAATATCTTTGCTCTTTTCATAAGAAAAAGCAGCTTTTGCACATAACCCTGGCATTAAATTAAGTGGTAACTCAGTCTCAGTCTCAGGCTCACTCGAATTGAAGCCTTTAGGCAAGCCACGGCTTTTATGTAAGCCAAATCTGTAGCGAAATCCAGTTTCGGAAACTAGAGATGAACAGTCTAAAGATATTGATTCTGGAACATCCCAATATTTTCCTTTATGATCTAGAAATAATTCAGGCCAAGCTGCTTCCATTGTTATATCATGCTCAGGAAGCTGCAATTATGTTCAAGCATTCAACACAAGAAGAAAAAGAAGTTATTATTATTATTAGGGTTATGAATGTTTGCCTGGTGATAGAGCATTGCTTTATAGCGAGGTTCCTTCTTTTCACCATGTTTGTCTGCGCTTAATAATACGGAAGATGAAGGAGTGAGTGATAACTGTGAGTAACTACCAAGTGAATAAAGTGATTTGTCTAAGATATGTCCTGCTAAATCTTTAAAATTAGGTAACTCCCATTCATCTCCACCATATATTTCTGATTTAATGGCGGAAATCAATTTCTTTGGTCGAAATTGTCCAATTAGTCCAACCCACCTAAACACACAAAACAATAAGCTATTTTTATCTTTATCTTCGAAACAACGAGACTATATGAATGTAAAAGAGTTACCAGTTTGAAGTGGCGGTTTTGAGGAAGAGAGATTGAAGAGCCCAAGTCCTTCTGAGAAGTAGGACAATAAGATGGAATTATCCCTAATGGGAAACCATTGCCGAGTAGAGAAAGCTGCTGGATTCTGAGACCTCGGCTAGCTTTAGCGCCGTCTAACGGAATGGGTTCTCCAGGACTGACCGAGCTACACCGTTCAATGTTTGTGGAGTGGATAAGCTGTTATCCCAAAATGCAGCGTCCATTGCTGTTCGAAGATTCGCCATTTCAGGTGGTGTGGTTCCTTATCTTTGAGTGTCACTGCGTTTTTCCACTATATTTCAATAAGGGTTTTATATTTGGGTTTATTAGAATTCTTTCATTTCAATTCTTCTTTTTTTTTTGGTCGAAACCAGTGACGAGCAGGTACCTAACCCTTCACTATTCAAATTTAACACACTTTTTTGACCGGTTTAAAGAAATAAACATCCATTCTTTCTGTTTAAAATCTTTACCAGTCGAATTAAGAGTCGTGATCTTTTTTTTTTGTCAGAAAAAAAGTCATGATCAAAGTCAGGTAGAATTCGTATCCAGTTAGTCAAAACTTAATCACTATATCTAATTTTTTGTTTTCAATAGTTAAAATAATTATACTAAAAATTAATCCAAGTAACATAATGGTTATAGCTGTTGATAGAGTATTAAAAATCACACTACCATCAATCTCGGGACCACACCCGATCCGAAGAATGAATTTAACCAAAATGCAAGGACATATATGCATATGTGTAGGCAAAGGAGAGAAGAGTTTGAAATATCGAATTATACAAGGAGGAGAGCTGGTAATGCAGTACCTTATTCCTTATAACTGAGCGAGAAGTTTCTTCTTAGTCCTTATATGGACTCGATGAAGGTGTGGGTCTCTGCTAACTTCTCACAGGCATCCTGAAACCAGACACTTGGAGTGAACAAAGGGAAGTGCGATCCCGATGGCTCTCTGACGCTCAACATTAACATTTTTGCTATCAGATTACTTAATCCGAGGAGTTAAGAAGACTTAAACCGGCTATATATTAACCACAACCATTTTAGAGAGAGAAATTGAGAGTTTTTAGATAGAGTAATCAGAGTTCTCGATTCTGCTAGAATAGGAGGTATATATAGATGTCGATAGATACACTAAAGGTTGCATGGCATAGTTTAATCATAAGGTGGGTGCCCAGGATAAGCATGGGCGGACCTACCTTGTTGCTGCGTCATATAGCCTCATGATGCTTTCACCCATAACTCATTTTTCGTGAAACTGACACAAGAATGAGATTTAATCGCTCTCATCCTCGATCATCTGTGTATCGATCCTAAAGCATAGCATATTTGATGTCTCTCTATTTGTGATACTAAGTAAAACCCGTGTCCGAAGACACTCAAGATGGTCACCCGAAAGGGGTGTCTAATTTCGACCAAGGGCCTATATATATCCATTCCTACTTTATAGAAATCATCCTTTGGCCAGTCCTTAATCATCAAAAGACCAAGAGGAAGCTTACATCAAGAGAAGAGAAGACTAGAAGGAATTGGACAACTATTCATGCCTTTCCAACCCTTCAGATTTGTAATTTATTTTCTTTCTTTCTCTAGTATGAACTAATTCTATTTTAGCTTGATATTAGCATATGAGCATGAACCCTAGACTTGTTTTATATCTATTTTACTTTGGGATGTCTTTACATATAATTGAAATTAGTGTTGCTATCTCTGCTTTTATGTGCTTTGATTTATTGTTTGTAGTTATTGGTGTACAACGTGTAGGATAACCCTAATAGTAGTTAGATGGTCACCCGAAAGGGGTGTCTAATTATTGAAACACCACATAAATGTCTAGTGTGCGGTAGTGATCCGGAAGGGCTTGCCTAACTAGATAGTCACTAGGGTTTGAGATTAACCACCGACCAATTCGCAGGATCCCCTTACCCAAGTCCCCTGATAATTGTTAGGTCGCCACCTAAGTCCACCAGAAGTAGGGATGGCAACGGGTCGAATATCCTTGAAAAATTGCATAACCACGTCCACATCCATTAAGAAAAACGATAACCAAATCCGCATCCATTAACCATCGGATTTTAGAATTATTTACAAAATCCGCATCCGCGGCGACGGATGCGGTTTATCCGCCGTTAATCCGTATCCGCAATCATTTAAAATGATTTAAATAAAATAAATTATTATATTTTTTTAAAATTCTAAAATTAGCTACAAAATTATTGGAAGACCATAAAATGATATTAGTCAATATAATAATAAAATAGATAATAATCGATTGTCTAGTTTATGTATGGAATAATTATATTTAATAAATATTACGTATGAAATTTACATATATAGAATATCTTTATATATAGTATATATTTTAATATTTTATTTTTTATATTTTTATTCGGATTTTGGATTATCTGTCAAATTATTGTAAAAGACCAAATCCTAACGGATAATCCACCGGTTACCTTTTGTGAGAACCAAACACTCATGGATAATCCATCGGTTCCACTAACGGATTTTTTATCGGATCGGATATCCATCGATTACGGTTAATATTTGAACCATTGTCATTCCTGTGAAGTCTCGTAAAACTAATTAAGTTTAATTATTTTGATCAGTATTAAATTGTAAAAGTTTTATAAGAATTAAAATAGAAATTTGATGTAGGTAATTAAATAAAATAAAAGGAATTAAATAAATAAATTAAAGAAGTAAATTAGGAGATTAAAAAAGAAAAAAAAGGAATAAAAAATGAATTGATTAGATAAAAATAAAAATAAAAGAAAGTAATAACACCACATTCTTCTTTATGTTTCGGTCAACCTTCTCAATATATACCCATTTATTAATTTTTAATTTTCTTGCCTGAATAAAGGGAGTGTGTTCTCCACACATTTACCTCACTCTCTCCCCACTCTCATTAATCTTTTCCACACTCTCCCCACAATTCACCTCATTCTTCCTTTCTACTCTTTATTTTACTGCACGTATGTTTTTAGTTGATGAGTCAAATAGGCATTCTTAAAAGACCTACCAAGTGGCAGCCTCCCATCTATCCTTTTCTTCTTGTTTTGACCGAACACCACTTCTTCTCCTATATATGTCTAATGTATGTATCTAATAGAGATATAATTATTTATATATAAAAGTCATACAGTTAGTTAAGTGTAATTTGATAAAGATTATATATTATTAGATATTTAATATAATATATATTACTATAAAATATATTAGCAATCTCGGATAAAGATAGGACTTATGGCAATTCCGGATAGGAGGGCGGTCACTTGATAAATATTCGTAAATAGCTTTGCTAAGGTGAGGGTTTAAATAATCTTTAATATGTTTATCTTTAACCTTATTTTAAATTATTCAGTAATATATTTTATTTGGTGATTTTGGACTCGATCAGTTATCTGAATTATATTATCGTGTTATTATTGGATTAATTGTATTATTCGTTATCATATGATTTATTATATAATTAGGATAGCACAGCCTACTTCGCCGTCTATCCAATAATTGTTAATTGCTATTATTGTTGAATCGGCCTACTTAGTCGTTTCATCTTTGATATTTGATATATCTATCGATCGATTGTTCGACATGATACAATCGTGTTGCACTGGGCGGCAGCGGGCTTGCCAGGGTTAACACGACTATCATGATCTATTCCCACCTGGCGCATGAGACGGAGAGTTCCTTGGCCAGTGGGTCGTAGGTTCGGTTTACCCGGGGTATTACCAGTGGGAGTGATAAGGGATTGTGAGTTGCGGCGGGAGTCATAAGGGCAAGACCACAGTATCCTTTGCAACGTGTATATTACTTGCTAGTGTATATGACTTGCGGGGTAGTATGGGCTGCCTAGTTTGATATATACATTTATCTGATTTATTTATTTATCGTTTCATGAATGTTTAATTTATATATTCGACTTATACCGGTTCAATGACAACGTTTTAAATATAATTAATGCCCCTAGGTTAAAGTTTACATATGACCATTATTTACTTTCTCACTGAGCTAGTGGAAGCTCACCCCTCTTTCCTCCACCCTTTCAGGTGCTAGATAACTTAATGATTTGGGTAGTGGTCAGTAGCCTAGGAGTAAGTTGAAGAAGAAGAACAGATTTTTGTATTTAACTTGTAATTATTTATTTTAAATTATGTAATGTAATTAATAGTCAATTATTATAATAAAATGTACATTTATTTATTTTAAATTCGATAGAATAGTCGTGTTTTTCGGGGCGTGACAATTCCTAACCAGAAAGGGGTTAGGAGGAATACAGAATCTTGGCTATTACATATCACACAATTCTCTCTTACATAAATAGGTTATAACACAAGGCTAGTAGGGATTACTTGCTAGATCTCGAGCTAAACTCTCATACTACTTCTTTCTCTTTATTTACTTTCATGTCTTTATTTTATTTAGTTAATTGTTAGAGACTCAGAAAACTCAAACATATATTTCAGAGTCTTTTCTTTTCAACATATTATTCTTTTAGTTTCTTTATTTGCACTTTATCTTTGCATAAGTTCTCCTAATTTTCGTAGTCTTTGAGGACAAAATCTACTTATCATTAAAACTTGCGAACGATCTGTAATACTTGCAGTGAGTAACGTGTCTTGGTTAGGGTGATAGTTGCATCCTTATTTATCATTATTTTATCACACCCTAACCAACACTTTTAGGGTGAAGGTGCATATTTTAGAGTAAAGATCACTTTAAGGATAATATATAATATTTATAAAAAATATTTAAAATATTTTTGAAATCTAGAATTGCATTAGGTGCTTTTTTAAAAAATCACATATCTGATACTTCTTCTAAAAATATTTTCAGGGTCTAAAACACTTTTAACGATCTAAAATCACTTTAAGCGTTTTAGAAAAACATTTCCAAACGGGTACCAAATCTCAAAGTTTTAGTAGATGTGTACAAGTTTTTTATTCATAAAAGGAAGAAAATCTCCCCTAATAATCTTGAATTTATTCAAGATATTCTTTCTAAAATAATTTCTTCTCCAAACATGTTATACATAACTTCTTCTCCAAAATCTTCATTAAAATAAACTCTTTTCTTGGTTTCAGTAGATATGTTTGTCGTAGATCAATTTATATTAAACTATTATCTTGACTTTTGTCCAACTTGGTAGGGCCGGTCCTGGGGAGAGGCCAAGGAGGCCATGGCCTTGAGCCCCTCCCCAACTCATATAAATTTAAGGCCTCATTTGAATAGGCCCTTCCCTAACTCTTATAATTTTAGGGCCTCTTTGAAGCATACGTTTTTTTATTAAAAAGGCCAATTTTTGGCCTATTTGAAATAAAAAAGATGTTAGACTGTATTTTTAGTTGAAAAAATATTTAGTCAAGTTATTATTTGTTGATTTTTTAAGAAATATAACTTATTTACTAAAAAGAGATCAAGATAGTATTTTTTTTTTCTTTTAAAATTTATTTAATTTTTTTTTTTTACAAAACTTGTAACTTCTTTTAGGGGCCTCTTTGTTAAAGTTTGCCTTAGGCCCCCGGAATGTCAGAACCGACCCTGCAACTTGGTTTGGTATGGACTCAGAGATGCGGTACCCTGTAAAATATTTTGTTGTGTTTAGGTAGTTGGGAAGTGCAGAAGGTGCTTTTTTTTTAGATTTTGTGTTATTCGGGTTTATTTCCACTACTTGAGTTATCCATGGACATAATCACTTTGATGTTGGGTATCTTGGAGAAATTGTTGTGTTATTTACTGAAGTATGTCGTGGTTTTTGTTTGTTAATAATGATTAGGATCCTTTGCTCGGTTCTGAGATCTTTCATCTCAGTTGAATTTTCATCGATGGTGGTCTCGAATGCATGGTTATTTACTTGGATCCTTACTGGTGACAAATAATGAATACTTTATTTTGTTGGTGTTTGAGTATAAATCTCATATAATGTGTAACTCGTCTTCTACTAATTGTTCAAACTTGTAGTCCAGTTAGAAATTCAACATGGTATCAGAGTTTCAAGTACTTGAGGTCCTGGGTTCGAGCCCCTTCATCGCCACCCACTCGAAATTTACACGTGAGCCTGCTCGTGAGTGGGCGTGTTGAAACGGTTTGACCTTTTAGTTGAGTTGGCGAATCAACAGTTGGTTTTTTATGTAATGTTGTTGTTAATGATATGTCTATTTATCTGCTTTTCGTGAACTCTGTTATTTATCCTTCCGTACAATACTTGATGTTTTTTTGGTACGTGTGTGATCCCTGCCAACTTGCACACACCACGGCCAATCCCACAGGGATATACACGTCTCCCTATGTATATTCCCAGATAAATCAGGATTAAGTTACCCATACAGATAATATTTGATATTTTGAGTAAAATCACTTTTCTTAATAAAAAAATTCAAGGGTATTCAGTAGTTGTTAGCACTTAGGTGGTGGATTCGACCCATACTTTAGTAAATCGGCGAATTAGAGAAGTGACACGCCTTTGTATCGTTACACCATATTCTCGGAGCTATAAGGGTAGTGTTGATGTCATCGCTAGATCAATTACGACAAGCAGGTTTAGAGTTAGGTTCTTTTTGATTTTAGCGAGAAATTTTTTCGCCTTAAAATTTATTAGTTTATAGATTGATTATATTTATTTAAGAAAATCCCATTTTTAGACCATTACCTATGCCTAAAAATATTTTAGGCCAGACGTTTCAAAAGTTACATTTTTAGGCCAAACATATTCAAAACGCCCATTTTTAAGTCATTTCACTAATTTTGTGAGATATTTCATAAATTTTAAGGATATTTTGGACACTTTAGATAGAGTTCTCAGTTTGTGATACGACCAAATAAACATATAGTTTATTTGAAATGACTAAATTGTTCTTACAATAAATGAAATATCTCACGAAATTAGTGAAATGACGTAAAAATAATCGTTTTGAATATGTTTAATCTAAAAATATGATTTTTGAAATATTCGATCTAAAAATAGAATTGTCCCATTTATTTTATTTTCTACACTTGTTTCTTGTCTCTTGTATATAAATGTTATTTAAAAAACAATTTTTCATAACATGTAAAATTAGAGTTTATCCTCTATCACATGTTAATTTGCTTTCTTCCCATTTATTAACTATACGAACATAATTGATTGACCCTAAATTTGAGCAAACTTAATTCTATAGGAAGTTGATTGTGCAAAATAAGGTTTTTTTCCTCCACAAGGAAAGTCAACCATGTGATAAATTGCTATCTGGAATGATAAGTCTCCATATATATCCATGTGTGTCTATGAAATGGTCCACCCCATATACAGTATGTTTTTTTTTTTTTTTTTTTTTTGGACATTTGGAGGTGCCTTGGCACCGAATCATAACTAAGACTATCAACCTATTCCTAATTTTCCAAACCTAGATGACAAGTCGAAAATGCTAAGTGAATTTCGACGAAAAAATGTTGCCCCGTGTCTAGCTTCCTTTGCAAGCTTGTCCGCCTTACTGTTGAGCTTCCTATTGATGTGGTGGAACGTGATCTGCCCGAGCTCCTCAGCATTGTGGATAATCTTACGCAGGATGGGTTGGATATTCCAACGTGCTGCTGACACCTGCTTCGTACCTTGAATAACCTCAAGGTTATCTGAGTAGATTACGATTTTTTTCCTTGGAAAATTTGCGCCTAATTGCGTAGCTTTAAGAACCACGTTTGCTTCACCTTCCAAGGCCGAATTACAATCAAGGTTGTAGCTGTGTTCAAAAGATGTATTCTATTGTTGTTCACTCCGATTATTGCTACCCCCGTAGGTTCCCATTTGTTGTTAAACGACGCATCACAAAAGAACGACAAATCTTGGTTTTGCTCCTCCCTGTTCGTGTCAGCGTTCTCTTCCCCTGTTTTCTTGAAACCTTTGTAATTATCTGTTGTCCAGTTAATTCCGTGAATTTCTTGCATTAATTTTTTTGATGCAATATTGATTCCTGTGCCACATACTGTAACCCCCTCGTGTATAGCTTTCATTTTTGCTTTCCAAATGTTCCACAGGTTAATCATAATAAAGTCTCGTACTACATTTTCTTCCCATCCTCCCTTCGAAAAACTTTGAATGATCTTCAGGAACCAATTCTCTATATTTCCCTCCCAAATGTCTTGGATTTTTATTTGAAGGATTGATCCAGCCCAGATGTCTTTACACATGTTGCAATGGAGGAGTAGATGCTCTACATCCTCAGTACTATGGTTACACCATAAACAGTTTGAAGCATCCGCACATTTCCTTTTATATAAATTGTCTCTAGTCGGTATTGCATTGTTTACTAATCTCCACATAAATAACTTGATTTTTTTTGGGATGTTGGAGCTCCATATCATCTTCCAGATTGGTGAGTCTTGCATTGCCTTAGTTCCCATTGTTGTTGCCTTGTTCATAATTTGCTCTTCTGTTATAACCTTATATCCCGTCTTTGTATTGAAATTGCCGTCTTTTGAGAACGACCAGATTAGCCTATCTTTAGTATCTATTTCTTTAATCTTTGTTTTCTTTATAAGATGTATGATAGGTTCAGGAAAAATGTCATCCAATTTCTCAAAGTCCCATTCATCCTTGTTGTCCTTCATTAGTTCGTTGACCTTTGTGATAGTAGTTCCTTCTGGTTTTTCTAGTTTCCATTCGGTATCTATCCATTTTTCATCCCATATATTCGTATCTTTGCCATCTCCTATCATTTTTATTCCATATTTCTTGATAAAGTCTCTACCCTCTATAATACTTGCCCAGCTCCATGTCCTACTTTGTCTGAGTTTACAATTCATTAAGTTAGATTTATTAAAATAAATACCTTTGAGCAATCTCGTTGCTAAGTTATTAGGGTTGTTCATTAATCTCCAAGCTTGAGCTGCTAGTAGAACAGTGTTCATTTTTTTGAAGTCTTTGAATCCCAATCCACCTATTAATTTGCTTACTGCGATCTTTTCCCAAGCGACCCAATGTATCCTGTTTCTTTCACCTGAACTCCACCAAAAATTAGAAATGGCCGAGACAAGTTTATTACAAAAACTAATTGGAAAAGAGAAAATAGACATGTAGTAATTCGGTATGGCTTGAAGAATAGCTTTAATAAGTACTTCTTTGCCGCCTTCTGAAAGTAATTTCGCCTTCCATCCTTCCGTGTTTTTGAATACCTTTTTTGCTATCCAATCCAGGGATTCTACCTTTGATCTTTTGTGGCATAGTGGAATCCCTAGATAGTATCCTAGATCCTCTGTTTCTGTGATATCCATTTTTGTAGTTATCTCATTCTTTATATCCTCCGGTGTTTCTTTGCTGAAAAGAATGGCTGATTTGTGTAAATTGATTTGCTGTCCTGACCCCATACAATAGATATCCAAGCATTCCTTAAAATGTTCAATATTCATGTCATCCAATTCTAGAAAAAAAAGAGAATCATCTGCAAATAGAAGGTGAGAAATCTTCGGGCAGTTTCTATTGATTTTTATACCTTTGATCAAATTATTATCTATATAATGGTCGATAATGCTAATAAGGGATTCCGTCATTATAGAAAAAAGAAAAGGTGAGAGGGGGTCACCTTGTCTGAGTCCCCTACCTGGTTTAAAGTTTTCGAGTCTTTCTCCATTCAAATTAATATTAAACGAAACGGATGTGATACAATTTCTTATCCAGTTAATCCAGGTTTCACAAAAGCCCAGTTTATCCAGAACATTAAAAAGGAAATTCCATCTTACCTGATCGTACGCCTTTGCCATATCAATTTTTATTGCTGCCATATGTTTTTTGTTCTTCCGTTTCCTGCTCATAAAAAATGATATCTCCTGCGCTATGATAATATTATCTTGAATAGCCCTACCTTTGATGAAAGCCGATTGCGTAGGTGAAATTATATTATTCATAATTTCCCTTAAACGGTTAGAGAGAATTTTAGTAATAATTTTATAAATGAAATTGACACAAGATATCGGTCTAAAGTCTCCTAGATTCTCTTGTGTAGTTCCTTTCGGGATTAAAGTGATAAGTGTGTCATTAATCGTTTCCATAGAACAATTATTATCAAAAAAATCTTCTATAATTTTTAAAACATCCATCTTAATGATATCCCAGAACTCTTTATAAAACTTACCGTTAAGTCCATCGGGTCCCGGTGCTTTTGAGGCTGATAATTCTGTTACAGCTCTTTCTATTTCTTCCATGGTAGGCTTCTTTGTCAGTTCTTCGTTCATATTGTCGGTTACTCGTGGTTTAATATATTCTATCGCTTTCTGCATATTTTCATCTGTGCCACTATTTTCTTTAAAAAGGTTTCTATAGAAATTTTGAAAACAACTTTTAATATTTTCAGAATCATCAGTCCATTCACCATCCTTATTCTTAATCCTTGTGATTCGATTCTGTTTTCTACGCTTAATAGTTGCTAAGTGAAAAAATTTCGTGTTTTTATCTCCATAGACTAACCAATTCTGCCTAGCTCTATCACACCAATATTTTTCTTCTTTGTCATATTCTATTTTTATTTGCTCTTTAATATCATTCTCTTCTTTAGTGGTATCTCTATCATTATTAGCGCTATTTATTTTAATAAGTCTATTTTGTAGGTTTTTTATAGCTTTTTCATGATTTCTAAAGTTTTTCGAACTCCACTTAGTAAGTTCTCTTTTAGTATATTCCCTTTTCTTAATATAGTTTGGTACGGGGATTAGGTCATGGGGAATTTTCCAACTATTATCGATGACATCTCTACAGTTGTTATTATCTAACCACCTAGTCTCGAATTTAAAGTGTTTTATCCCTATTCTCATGTTCAAATCAAAATGGAGTATAAGGGGGGAGTGATCCGACCCTATAGCAGGAGGAATGAAGATATGAGATCTCGGGAACTTTTCCATCCATTCGTACGTTGCCATTCCTCGATCAATTCTTGTTTTGACATTCTTCTCACCTTCTATCCTGTTAGTCCAAGTAAAAAAACATCCGTTAGAATTTATTTCCGCTAAGGAGTTAGTATGTGTAAATTCTAAAAAAGCATTAATGTGGTTGATATTAGCTTGATTCTTGCTCTGTTTTTCGTTGATGTTCAATATCTCGTTAAAGTCTCCTAAAATCATCCATGGTCCGTTAATTCCTTCACTCCATCTTGTTATATCTTTCCAAATTTCTATTCTTTGATTAAAATCATTAGGGGCATGTACGAAAACCATATAATACGAAAATGACAATTCATTAATTAAAGCAACTACAAAGAAATTACAACTAAAAACGATACTAAGTTGCACATTAGAGTGCCACAGAACCAAGAACCCCCCAGAGTGGAAAGAAACTCCAGAGGGTTCGACAAAAAAGGAGTTGTTGTAACCAAAACGAGCCACCACCTCACGAGAGTCCACCTCTCGCAGCATAGTTTCACAAAACGCGACCACACTAGGACGAAATTGAGCTATCATCGAGCTAATTCTTGATAATGTTAAGGGCGCTCGAATTCCCTGAACATTCCAAAATAATGTCGTCATTTGAACTTCACGGCTTTTTTGGAGTTGCCGCCTCCATTATTTTCCTCGAAGTGTTCTTCTTTTCCTTCCTCCGTGTTGTTTTCGAAACTCCCTTCTTTTTCTTCTTCTGGTTTAAGCTGTGAGTCATAATCATCAATCATTTTTGTTACATTGTCTAGGTCCTTCTTCACTTCTTTTACAAACTTGACTCTGTCCTCTCTCTCTCTCTTATTTCCTGGGATGCTAAATTTATTTTTGTTCCTCTTTTCCATGTTAGATATTTCCCTGTACTCACAATAAAGCACTAATGCTCCGTTAGTTGTTATATAGGGAAAAAAAACCTGCTGGATTGCATTGGATTGATTTCTAAACTTGGTAGTCTGTTTATTTCTTGTGATTTTTCTTTTGTATAGCTGCAATGAGTCCCTTCTTGCTTTTTTCCAAAATTTGGTCTGATAAATTCAATGATTGCAAAAGACATCTTAGGCGAAATTGCCCTGTAGTGCCATGTTTCTTTCTTCTCTGTCCTAATAGTGATTTTTATTTCTGTAGTTTTCCTGCATTTCACATTCGATAGCAATAAAGAACAAATATTAGGGATAAATTTGTATACCTGGATCTTTGGATTTCTTATGTTCGATGGCCTTCGAAACCCTAGATGATTATTTTTGGAGAAATAGAAAGGCCCAATAATCCAAACCCTAGATTTAATAACAACAGCAGAGCAAACATATATAGGAGAAAGATTTCGGAGATCGATGGCGTAGGAAACCTTTGTAGCCCAAATCTGACTTGCCGATGTGAAGGTAGCTTGGGAACTTTTGCCCAAACGTGTTAGCCCAGAACTTTCAGATCGATGGTGAAGACGATGGGCCTGGATCTTTGGATTTCCCATGTTCGATGGCCTTTGAAACCCTAGCTGATACTTTTTGGAGAAATAGGGTTTATCCCTTATAAGATGGAAGCAAGCCCTAATACTCCAAAACCTAGATTTGATAATAATAGCAGAGCAAGCATTCATGGGGAGATTTCAAAGATCGATGGCGTAGGGAACCCTTGTAGCCCAAATTTGACTGTTCGATGAAACACCCATTTCCAACGAGCATAGAAAGTGGCTTGTGTACTTTTGCCCAAACGTGTTAGCAGAGATATTGGCTTCGAAGAGATTAAACGTCGGCTTCCGTTTTGTTTGAAGCTTCTCATAATTGATTTCGATTTCTACAACCATCCTGCAGACTAATGCTTGTTCTTTGGTTTTTCTAATCTTCCAATTAGGATTGTTCTTCCCCAAATTGAAAAAAAGGAAGCCTATTTGGAAACCTAGCATACCATCTGATGAAACCCCCATCCTAAGATGAGGTGAAGGAGAAGCGTGTGACAAACCCACTCAAGAGATCGACACCCTAAGGTGATGAATATCAAGAGAAGATCGAAGATGTTCGGCAAGAAATCGTACCCTAGAAGTAGAGAGAGGAGAGAGCGTTTATTTTAGTGAGAGAAGCGAAAGAATATTGTCGTGATGGTTTAGTCTCCATATACAGTATGTTGAAATGTCCAATTATTTGGCTTCTCGAAAAGAATTTGTAATATTGAAATCAAAACAATTAAATTTGGAATTACCTTAAAAAAAAAAGGGCCACTAAATTGATATGATAAGTTGAAGTTACGATTTTTTGTTTTTGTTAGTTTTTTTACGTAGTTGATCTGGGCCAATTTTTTTAATACATGAGTGTCCGGGCCAGTTTTTGCACATTGCGACTTATCCCATCAAAAATATATACGCTCTCCATTCATATTCCCAGGTAAATCATAACTAAGTTACCTATGTTCAGGTCATATCACGACTAAGGGGTGTTTGTTTGCACGTAATGAACTCTTAATCTAGTTCATTAAGTCACTAGATCAATAAGACTGTTTGTTTTTCTTGACTAATTCAGATCTAAATATCTCTTAACTGGCCTGTTTCATTACGATTTCAAACCAAGTCTGATTCATTCAGACACTGCCTCTTAACAGAATAAGTCTTATTCAACTGTTATTCAGCATTAAGTACTTATCACTTAAAAAATCAAACGACACCTAATCCGGTCCAGTTTGCGCGCCCCACGTGAAGTTACGATTTTATTTGCTATTGCCTCTCTTTTCTTTTACGAGATTTGCTATTATCTCTTAAGAAAATGTAATTTTATAGTTTATATATATATATATATATATATATATATATATATATATATATATATATATATATATATATATATATATATATATATATATATATATATATATATATATATATATATATATGTGTGTGTGTGTGGGGGGGGGGGGTGTCTCTTATATACTATTTTTTTAATCGAAAAACAACATTCCAACATTATAACATCCACAATTTTCACCTCTTAACAAATCGCTAGCCGAGAGAAGATGTGAATGGTATTTATCGAGTTACCACGTGAGGCGCCTATCCGTCTAGACAATTTAGCAAGGTTTCGGCCTTACTGTTAAAGGTTCTTGAAATGTAGTGAAATGCCTGAAACGTTCTGCCATATCTGTAAGCCTTCTTAAAACTAGTTGGATATACCATCTTGACGTTGGCGGTTTCCTAATACCTTAAACGAGATCAAAGTTATTAGAGAAGACAGTCTTCCCTACACTACCAAAATGTTCGCAGAGTCCAATACATGGAGCATCACATGTCTTCTCTTTTGAGTGTTGTCGAACATTGCATCGTAAGGGAGTGATTAACACTGATTTCATCCTCCTTATGAATTTCCACCACACACATTCTAGTCGGATGCCACCATTTTATAAACGGCGCATCACACATGAAAGAGATATCCTCTAGTGGTCATGGACCCGAGACTGAATAGTTCCCAACGTCTTCTGTTTGTACCACTACCTTTTTCAACCACTATGTCCCGAACAATTCGTAACCATTTTCTCTGATGTAAAGATTACCAATTCAAAGTCTATAGAGTGCTCCTTATGATATGCTTTCATTTTAGTTGTCAAAATGTTTTAAATCAATAAAAAAATGTATGCTTTGACAACATTTACATTCTAGCCCCTTCCCATGAAGTGTAGGAATGAACAATCTGAGTCATCCATTTCCCTATACCTTCACCCAAATTGTTGACCACCCGAACTTGTAATGTTGATCTAGCAAGATTTAAGTACTAACATGGTAGAATAAGAGCAAATGTTCCACTGACTTTGTATCGTCTGGAAACCAATAACACATTTCCTCTCTATCACACTTATATTTTCTCAAATTTAGTACCATGTGAATAAAATTCTTACATCATTTCCATCGAAATTTGTACCTTTGTTGGAACAATTTGTCTGCCAAACCAATTTACAATGTTCCGTATCAAATTTCTAGTTGGCAGTTGTTGTCTAGGTCGTTTTTTCCATTTCTTATATTGATAATACATAATATACCAATTTATTTGAGTATATACTCATCCTTGTATGAGGCCATATAAACTTGTCCTTCTGCTACCTCTGTAAAATGTGCAATCTTAAAATTTCAGAGATCACCAGACTAGGAAAGATGTCATTTAATATCTTTGTGTTCCATTCATCCCTCTCCTCGTGCATGAACTAGGAAACATGTTGTATAGTTGTCGATTATGCTTTTCCAAATGAAAAGGAAGATTTAATCACCTCTATTTCCAAACATTAGTTTCTTCCCAGCTGCCAATCTGAATCTGTTCATGACTGAGAAGTAAGTACCGGTATTCTAGTATACTAGCCCATGTCCATGAAAGACCCTGTCTTAACTTCATATTCAAAAAATCCATTTTTGGGAAGTATATACCTTTCATAAGTTAATTTTCCATAGAATCTGAACGTTGAATAACCCTTCATTCCTGACCTTCTAATAGAGTGATATTCATTCATCTAACTTTGTGGATCACAATCCCCAACAATATTACTCACATATAGTTTTCCCATGCAACCTATTGGAATCGGTTTCACTCTGCCAAATTCCGCCAAATATTTTCAATCATACTCGATAGTTTCTTACAAAATTATTTTCAATCTTAATTACCTATGTTCGCATGCAATTGTAAGTGCGTTCTATGTCAATCCCTAAAGTCCACTATTTACTATCATTGATTCATCAAAATTATGCTTAAAGGGACATTTAAAATCTTCTATAGTCAAACGCAACTCCGAAAATTATTTTATTGAAAGCAATTAAAACAAATAAACACATAAAAACTGGGATGAGGCAACGAACCCCACCCCAAACTCAAAAATGAGTCGTGTCCCCACGACTCGAAAAGACTCAAAGCAATAAAATAATTTACACTAAATGAGAAGGGAAAGAAAACGTATCTTAACCAGCGCGAGGCTGGTGTCGGTGTTTCGTCCAAGTTGAGGTTTTGAATTCTTCTTCATCAATGGTTGCGTTTAAATTGCTCTTCATTACCTCGAACTTCTCCAAATTTCCCACGTTTTCATTTATTACTTTCCCTCTAAGCATCATCTCTTCTATCAAAATCTTCCTCAATACCCAATTCTCTTTCTTCACCATGTTCTTTGTACCTTTCCTAACCTTCATGGTTATCTCCGATGACCCCAAACTCAAAGCTTCAAGACCCTCAAAAGGTTTGGATAAAATTGTGATTTTAGTGTTCTTGAAGGTTTGGGTTTGAATTATGGATTGTTTAGAGCTGGGTCATGGATATTTCAAGGTTTGGGAAAGGTTTAGTGGATAAACTTTAGCTTTGGTGAAAGAAAACTTCGGATTAAAGTGTGAAGCTTTGGTATTTTGGAAGATTAATGGTTTGATTGTGATCTTGGATGATGTTTAGAGGTAAGGATTTGTGGTGTAATGTTGTTTTGATGATGATTCTTGGAGTGGTAAGAGGCTAGGATTCGTCATAAGAGGTTGGCTTGGGAAAGAGGGTAAAAATATAGGGTTTGAACCCTTAAATCTGCCGATCACAGCAGTTGACCGGCTAGCCGGCGGTTGACCGGCATGCCGGCCAGTGCGTCGGCGAAAAATAAATTTTCAAAAAATTTGTACTTTTTTTTTACCTCTGACGCAAGCCTCTTGCGTCGTCGCTGACGCAGTGATCAGAACCTCGTTCGTTATCGGCCGGCTAGCCGGCGGATTCGCCGGCATGCCGGTGAAATGTCGATGGCGCATTTCGAGACGCAGCATCCTTGCGTCGTCGCTGACGCAAGGACCAGAAACTTTTCCTCCAGTTGGCCGGCTAGCCGGTCATCTGACCGGTATGCCGGTGGATTCTCGCTGGCGCGAATGGTGACGCGGCAATGCTGCGTCCTCGCTGACGCAGTGGTCAGAGAGTTTGGGGTCTTCAGCTCGTTTTGGCCGGTATGCCGGCCAGCTCGCCGGCTAGCCGGTCAAACCTGCTGTTGACTCCATAATTTTTCGTTTTCTCATCGTTTTGACCCCAAACTCATGACCCTTTTACCCCTGCAATCATCAAAAACAACTACCCTTCCTCATTTCTTAAAAATAAACACTAAATAAAGAACCATTACTCTAATTTACACTAAGAATTTAAAAGACATGAAAGCAATTTAAAACATGGGTTGTCTCCCAAGAAGCACTTTTGTTTATTACGTGTTTAAGTTCGACGCGTTACCTTCCATGAATATGGTATTGAGGCCCTTAAGGTGTTCCTCCGCTTAAACTCGCCTCTTCCTTGATGTAAAAGCTTAAGAACCTCCCCCCTTTGAATATAATTCAATCGATCTCTAAAAGGAGGTGGGTAAGTACTTCGTTTCGCCTTTTTATTTTCATGACGAAACTCATTTTCCACCACATTAGAGTAGATAACCGTTTTCAACGGTATAAGATCATTTTTATTCCTTGTTTCAATCTCGGATTTTTCTTTAAAATGTGGTGGGTAGGTGCTTCTCCTTGCCTTTTTGCTCTCGCGGTGTGGCACCTTGCTTGTATAACACATATTGATCATTTGTGGTAGTCGAGGTGATTCTGATTTTTCATCTTTAATAATGATTCGTGGTAGAGATGGTGATTGGTGAACTTTTTGTGGCGGATATTCAATTTCTATTTTATCTTTAACCTTTAATTCTTCAATTGATTCTCCAACCATTTCATATTCATCTTCGCTTTCAACCCAATCTTCCACTATTACCTCATAATATTCTTTATTTGGATTTTCTATAACCTCGATCACCACCTCTTCTTGTTTGCGCTCTATATCTTGGTCATGTGTATACACCTTAGGAATAGCAATCTCTGTGTTCATTTCTAGGGTTTGCGTTGCTACTCCTTCTTCCACTATGCTAACAAGATTCTCACCTTCTTTCAACACCTCCTCCTCAACAACTTCTTCCAATTGATCTGTTCCATCCCTCGAGGGAGTGGGACCTTCATAAGACTTACTACCACTTTCAGCTAAGTTAGGAGAGTTGTTTCGGGCATCCCTTTCATCTAGCATCTGTTGTATGTGTGCATGGGTGGCTTTGAATTCCTCGTCTCTTGCCTTACGCTCTGGTTCTCTTGCCTGAAATTCCTCGAGTAGGCGATTGACTTTCTCTAGTAGTGTATCTTGTTGATCTTGATGAGGTGGATACTGTTGAATGTTTTCAACCCACTGGTTGTTCCATTCATGCTCGTGTTGTTCTTGTTGATAGTTATGAGATGGATAATGTTGATTATTCTCAACCCAATGGTGGTTCCATACTTGTTCTTGTTGATAGTGATATGGCGTTTGTTGTTGATTATTCCTGATCCATTGATTGTTCCATCCTTGCTCTTGCGGGTATTGATATGGTTGTTGGTAAGAATTTATACCCCATTGTTGTTGTCCCGAAGAATCTTCCCAATAGTCAAATGGACCAGGATTTGGGTAATGTTCTCTATACATCTTTAATTAAATTTCTTGATCATTACCTGAATAAAACACCTGTAAAAACAAAACAAAACAAACACAAGCATAAAACTGAAAAATAAAAATAAATGCAACTATCACTAAAGGATAAACACCGTGGTCACACGCTACCGTCCCCGGCAGCGGCGCCAAAAACTTGGTGGTCCTTTGTGTGTTCTAAAATAAATGCAAATGATAATCGAACCACAACCGCAAGTGTACGGTTGTCCCAAGTAGTATAACTGATATATCAGATTCGTTCCAAGGACGGAATGGTCAATCACTATTTGCTAGACATTGTGATCAACCATTCCGTCCTTGGAACGAATCTGATTTATCAGTTATACTACTTGGGACAACCGTACACTTGCGGTTGTGGTTCGATTATCATTTGCATTTATTTTAGAACACACAAAGGACCACCACAACCCCATAACACTCTAAATTGTCCGTCCATAACGACTCAAATTGAAATAATGATGACTTGTTACTTGTATCTCATCTAGCTGTCAGTTTAATGAATATAAACAAGGGCCCGATCAAGTTTTTCCATGACGAGATTGTTATCACGTTGCCAGTTTGACTAAGTGTAGAAACATCACTGATATATTTTAATTCAAGTAATCCATTAGAAGAATTAATTTGTTAACCCAAAATGATTGATTATGATCTTCTAGGTTATGAGTAAGTATTTTATTATCAGAGACAATCACATTAAATTCTCTATTAATCATACAAGATGCCACGTAAAATGATAATCATTAATATGTGAAATTAAAAAATATGTGCACATTTATAATATATAAATTAATGGTGGACTTCCACAACATCAAAATCCCCCCGAATTTCAATGCACTACCCGTGGGGTCTTGAACAAAATATTGGTCATAGTAAAAACGTCGAATAACCACATATGAGTCTTTGGTTCTTACCATTTTTTAAAAGTCACATAGTAACCGTTTTATACCTATTCATATTGTATTTGATTATCATACGAGTTAGGGGAACTGAATTCCTTGACAATTCCATACGCACCCCGTTATTTCCCTTTTTGCAGTCAATTTTGAGGACTAAAAGCATCCCTTCAATTTTTTCATCTATCCAATTCCCCATTTGATAAATCATGAAATTCACACTACCATCAACCTCGGCACCATTCCTGCCCGAGGATATAAAAGACTCAGAATGACGATATATAACCGTAAGAGTAGGTAGAAGGACAGGAGGGATTAGAGCATTGAATTATATGCGAAGAATAATGGGAGAACTTAGTACCTTCATCTGGATGCTGAGCAAGGAGATTTTTTTTATAGTATTATATCTGGATCTATATGAAACTTTGGGGGTCTAAAAGCTTTACACAACCTTCCTGAAACCAAAACTAGGTCAGGACCAAAGGGAGGTGCGCTCCTGATGTCTCCTATTTTGTGATAGATTAATATACTCACGAGACATATTTATGAGGGGTTATGATGTCTCCTCATTTGTGATAGTAAAATCTATTTCCGAGACATCATTTTAGGCGTATTTATTAGTTTATAGGTCGATTTTAGCTTGAATTAGTACACTTTCCTATTTGGGGTCTTGAATTAATTAATTATTATTTTTTAGAGCATATTGGGTTTAATTATTTATTTAGTGTGAAGCTTTAGAGATATATGGTAATTAATTAAAGTCCAAGTTGGTAAAAAGAGCTAAAGGAAAGAAGATAAACATGGGAATTGAAGATAAGGAAGTAAAAGCTAAAAACATGGAAAAGGAAAAGCTGCCTTAATTCTGAATTTCTGCACCTACGACCACAAATCAGCTTATATCTTAAAAACGGTTAGGAATCTGGAGAAACGGTCAAGATCAAAGTTAAATATCTTTCCGAGAGGATGAATTTGGTATACTCATACGCGTCAAACAGATAAATATTGAAGCTGTTAGGACCAAATAGGGATGGCAGTGGTTACGATTTTAATCTGAAACCGACGGATTACCGAACCAAATAAAAACTGATTATGTAACCGTGGTTAAATCCGTTAGGGTTTGGTTTTAAAAAGTGAAACCGATGGTTAAAACCGTTAGGTTATTGTTCTAGATTAAAAAAAAACCCGAAAACCGAAATCCGTTTATATATATATATATATATGATTTTATTTTACCTACTAAAGGATGAAATCCATGTATTTTTATATTTTGAAGTCCATCTTTCTTATATTTTTTTGATTTTTAATTACCAAAAGGCCAAATGTTTCAACCCTACTATAGATAAGGATGGAAATGGTTATGGTTTAAAATCAAAATCGATGAAAATTTGAACCGATTAAAAATCGATTATGCAACCATGGATAAAACCGTTAGGTTATGGTTCTGAAAAATGCAACCGATGGTTAAATCCTCTGGGTTAAAATTTTAGATAAAAATAAAACCGAATAACCAAAAACCTGTTTACTATCATCTATTTTTGTATATTTTATAGTACTATAGATAAAAAAATATTTTCATATCTCAAGATTAAAATCTAAATATTAGAATTAACAAAAGAAGTAACAAAAACGTTATTTAATCAAAGATAAAGAATGTCCAAAAAAAAAAATTAAAGATCAACAAAATATTTTATATATTGGATATTCATCATGTATTTGTGATCTTGTTTCAATATTTTCAATATATTTAGAGAGTTATAGTTTGGTATGTCACAAGAGCAAGGCGAGGTTAGGAATCCTATTGCGAGAGGGACGCCTCGCGAGCCGGGTTATGGTAAAAATCCGGAAAACCGTTTAAAAAACCGAATCCGAATTATTCGGATATGGTTTTGAAAAGTAAATCCGATGGTTAAATCCGTTAGGGTTTGGTTTTTGATAAATTAAATGGATATGGACATGGTTTTGGATTTTTTTGCAATAATCTGATCCGTTGCCATCCCTAGGACCAAAACAAAAACGGGGCTGATTGCATGTTTTTGGGTTACGAATTTGAGTTGGGCTTGGAGCCCATATTTACCTTTTCCTTCAAGAAAACGTGTAGGTCAACCTATACACTATAAATACATCCTCTTAACATTAGAAAATCATGCTTGGTAAAACCTTAAACCAAGAGGAAGCTTACAACACAAGGAAAGAAGTCTGGAAGGAGCTGTTCATCAAATATGTCATCTTCAACCTTTGAATTTGTTTCTTTTCTTCTCTTAGTATGAACTAAATTTCTATTAGCTTGAGTTTTTAGCATATATGTATGAACCCTAGTTTTGGTTGACATCTATATAATTTGGGAATTCTATGTTTTAAATTGAATTATTGTTCTTATTCCCTGTTTATGTGTTTGGATTTATATTCTGTGTTCTTGTGGAAGCGCGCCCATATAGAATTACCATCTAGTAGTTAGGTCACCATTGACAACGGTGTTTAATTACATGTTTAGCACATAACGTCTAGTATTCGGTTTAGATCTGACAAATCAACCTAACTAGATAATCACCATGGTTTAGTGTATTGCTATTTACCAATTGCAGGAACAGTTTGCTTAGGACTCCTTATTGACACAGGTAAATCTTATTTAAAACTACCTAGCGCAATTGGAACCGATTATTGAAATACTACATAATTCACCCTTACATGTTTAGAACGGCAAAACTAGTGGGGATTACATGCTATTTACTCAAGCTATATTCTCATACTAATTCTTCTCTTGCATTTAAATTTCTGTCTTTACTTTCTTATTTAATTTAGTTAATTGAAAATCAAATAAAAATCTATTTGTCTTTACTTTTTCTGCGTTTTATTTGTTCTAGCTTTTTAATATTTGCACCTGATTATTGCATAAGATTCCCCTAACCTTCGTAGTCTCAGCGGAACGAATCTTACTTAATCATTAAAACTTACATACAATCTGTATACTTGCAGAACCGTGCTCAACTTAGGGTGTTTATTTGCATCTAATTATTATATCTTTTTATCACACCCTAGGCCACACCAAGTTTTCAAAAACTTGGTGTCGCCTAGGGTGTGATAAAATAAGATAAATAATAAGTCAGAAAACTACGCACTCTCACCCTAGGCGACACCAACAAAAACTTGGTGTCGCCTAGGGTGTGATAAAATAAGATAAATAATAAGTCAGAAAACTACGCACTCTCACCCTAGACAGGCACAGTACTGCAAGTATTACATGACATATGCAAGTTTTAATGATAAGAAAGTTCGTTCTCAGGGACTTAGTGTGCTAATCAAATGGGTAGAAATAACGAGTAAGAAGTAAATAATTAAAAGGCAGGAAAATAAAATAGAGAATAAATTCGAAATATCTAAATTAAACTAAGAAAAATAAAGACAATAAATTAAATATGAAGAATATGAGATGAGAAATATAGCTTAGGTTTTGCTAGTATGCACTAATCCTTCTAATTCTTTCTATTAGATCTAGTTAATAAGGGAGATAATTAGCTCTTGTATACTTAGTCAGGATTCTAATTCCCATACCTTAGACCTTGAGAGCGACTAAGGGGGCTACAGACACACCACGAGACTGGTTCAAATAGGGTTATCAAGCGCTACCAAGGCCCTAAGCAATCAATTTCCGTACATGGTGATAGTGATTAAATTATACCCTAATGACTATCTAGTTAGAATCAGTGTTGTCAGGACTAATATCGACACTAGACGTTATGTGGTGTTTCAATAATTAGACACTCAGCTAAGGTGATCATCTAATTACTATTGAGAAAGCCTAAAGTGGTCAGTTCTAGGACAGGTAATAAATCAAAACACATAAACAAATATAAAGGTAAGAAACTAATATCAGATTAAAACATGTAATTCCCAACCGGTCAAATGAGAGTCAACAATTAAAAATTCTCTCTCAACTTATTCTTAGCCTCTAATATTATTCCATCCTAAAAATCCACTACTCGAACCACTTAACCCTTTTTTTTTACGTTTTTTGCTTTTCTTTTACTGAGATTGAGTGTTATTTCCCAAATCTGGGATCTAATATTCATCTGATTTTTCTTAGCACCAGTCTTAAAAAACCCTAGCCCACCCATTTCTTAACCTTTCATCTCATTTCCGACCTTTTTCCTTTCGATTTTCTCTTTCTAGGTTAAATCTTAGATCGGTAATGACTAAAATGATAAACTCAAACCGAGTTAGCGGTACAAATACCAATTCGAGAACAAAAACTAAATACACTGATATTACAAAGATGATGTTCTCGCCCCAAAGTGAAAGTAGCGTGGTCACTCCTCCGATGAGTCCTGATAATAAGGATTCATGTAGTGAGGAGGATGAATCGCGAAAATCGGTTACCCAAGGTGAAGTTTCGGTAGTAGTTGCCCAGATTGATGAAAATCTAACTGAGGTAGCACCGAAACCTAAAGAATGGTCAAAATTATTTGGTAAAAATGATAATCCAGCGCTGAATCTGGAGTATCATGTCCCGATGCGTAAGGAAGGTAAAAGAATCATAACTCCTGATAAGGATGTCTTAAATGAGGGCTATGCTCAGTGGGAAAATTGTTTAATCGGTCAATTTCTTGACTCTCCGCCGTTGTTCTATAATGTTGTTAACTTTGTTAAGTTTCAATGGTCAAAGTTTGGTAAAATTGATGTTAAATCTAGTAGTAATGTTACGTTTATCTTTAAATTTGAGAATGAACAGATGTATGCTAAAGTTTTAGAGCAGATGTGGCATATTAATGGCTCACCTCTGTTATTAAGACCTTGGAAAGTTGGTATGCAGTTTGAGAAACTTGATGTGTCTAAAATCCCAATCTGGGCTGAATTAGTCAACATACCTATGGTTATGTGGACTAAGAAAGGCTTAGGTTATATGGCAAGTGGTATTGGAAAGCCATTACAGATGGATAGTATGACTGAATCTATGACTAGATTGGGTTATGCGATGGTTTGTGTGGAAATTGATACTAAGGAAGAGTTACCTGATGAATTGTATGTTGATATTGGGTTAGAAGAGTTACAAATTTTTAATGTTGTGTATGATTGGAAGCCTAAAATATGTACTAAGTGCAATAAAATTGGGCACTTAGAAAACAAATGTAATAATATTATTAAAGTGTGGGTTCCAAAAGCTGGTATTAATGAAAAGAGGGATAAAGGGAAAGAAAAAGTTAATGATAAGGAATGGAAAATTGTGGGAAGTAAGTCTCAGGACAGGAAACATTATGATCAATCCTCTAATAGAGTATCTTGCTCTAACTCATATGAAAAGCTACAGGAAACTGTGGTTACTGATATAGATAAGGATGTTCTGAAATTTATTAATCAAGGTGGTGAAGGAGAAATTACTAGACCACCTAATATATGAGTATAGCTTCATGGAATGTAAGAGGGTTTAACAGCCTTCTTATACAGTTAGATGTTAAAGATTTTATGATTAGAAATAAAATTAAGCTTATTGGCCTCCTGGAAACAAAAGTAAGGATCCATAATAGCTTAAGGATAATAAGTGATCATTTCTCTCACTTGGAAATGATTCACAACTATAATAAATGTGATAGTGGAAGGATTTGGATAATGTGGGATAAAAACTGTGTTGAGGTACTGAGGCTGTTTGAAACTTCTCAAATTATGTTTATTAAAGTCAAAATATTACAATTAAATATTTCTTTCTGTGTGGGATATGTGTATGCGAGTAATGATGATGATGAAAGAAAAGGTTTATGGAATGATATAGTTAAATTGAGTAATGATTATGAGGATCAGTGTATATGCTACACTGGAGATTTCAATGAGATTCTTAAAATTGAGGATAGATTGAACTGTGACACTATTCCTACTAGTTCTATTTTTTTAGCAAACTGTATTGAGGATGCTAATATATATGAACACCAATACGCAGGTCAATATTTCAAATGGACAAATAAGAATGATAGAGTGCAATTGCGCGCAAGTAAGATTGATAAAGTGTTTGTCAATACGAAATAGATGAACACATCAATCTAATGCTATTATTGTGCCTCCCTCTACTTCTGACCACTGTGCAATAAAGATACTTATTGATGAAAAGGAAAAAGCTGGGCCTTGTTCCTTTAAATTTTTTAACATATGGACTAAACATGAGGGGTTTAAAGATATTATTAAGAATATGTGGGATACAGAGATTAATGGCAATAAGATGTTTCAGCTTTGTATGAAACTGAGATTGGTAAAAAGTGAGCTTAAAAAGTTTAATATCAAATATTTCAGAAGGAATTCTGATGATATTGAAAACTTAAAGTCTCAGCTTGAGGTTGTGCAAGTAAAAATAATGAAAGGTATTGCTAGTGATACTGATATATCTGAGGAAAAAATTCTTATCAAACAACTAGAGGAATCTGTAATTACTCATCATGAGGTTCTGAAACAAAAATCTAGAGCCTTGTTTATTAAAGACTATGATATTAGTTCTGCTTATTATTACAGAATGATTAAAGGGAGGGTAGCAAAAAAATTTGTTTCTACTATCACTTGTGATGATGGAAAGATTTTAACTCAGCAAGATGAGATAAAAAATGAATTTGTGAGCTATTATAAGTCTTTACTTGGTATGGAGGAATGCAATGAAGAATTATGCTCTGTTGATACTATTAAAGCTATATTAAATAAAGTAGTCCCTGGAAATCTTATTGAAGGCTTGATTGCCCTAATAACAGATAAAGAAATAAAAAATTCTTTGTTTGCTATGGGTGATGCGAAAAGCCCGGGACCTGATGGTTTCACTGCTTGCTTTTTTAAACAATCATGGGACATAATTGGTGATAGCTTCTGTTCAGCTATTAAACAGACCTTTGAATCAGGTAAAATACTTAGACAAATTAATGCGACAAATATTGTTTTGATTCCTAAAGAAAAGAACCCATCCCGTGTGAGGAAGTTCAGGCCTATATCATGCACTAATATCACATATAAAACCATTTCTAGAGTTATTATGAATAGGCTTAAGAAAGTGATGAGTTCCATAATATCTTTAAATCAAGGTGCCTATGTTAGTGGGAGGAATATAAATGATAATATTCTTGTTGCGCAAGAAATTGTTACTGGTTATGAGAAGAAATCTATTAACTCTTCTTGTACCATTAACTTGGACTTGCAAAAAGCCTATGATAGTGTAAACTGGCAGTTCTTAATTAATACTCTTCATGCCTTAAAGTTTCCTGGTAAATTTATAAATTGGATACATATGTGTATAAGTACCCCTTACTACTCTATATGCGTAAATGGAGATTCTTGTGGTTTTTTTAAAGGGAAGAGAGGGTTGAGGCAGGGAGATCCTCTCTCACCTTATTTGTTTGCAATATGTATGGAGGTATTCTCTATGTTATTCCATAAGGTTGCTCAGAACAAAGAATTTACATTTCATCCAAAATGTAAAGAAATTAACCTGAATCACCTGGTATTTGCTGATGATGTTTTAATATTTATGAAGAGCAATAGTGAATCTGCTGGCGTGGTAAAGGAGGCCCTGAATTTATTCTCTAGATGCTCTGGTTTAAACATAAATTTCACTAAAAGTGAATTATATTTTAGTGGGGGAGTAAATGAAAAAAGTAAAAGAGATATTTCTCAGATTCTTAACATTAAAATAGGCAGTTTGCCTGTTAGATACTTGGGCATTCCTTTAAATTCTAAGAAAATGAGAGTATCTGATGGGAATGTTTTAATTGAGAGGATTTGGCAAAGTATTACATAATGGAGCTCTAAAATGCTCTCTTATGCAGGTAGAGTTGAGTTAATAAGGGTTGTACTTATAAGTAAGATAATGTTTTGGTGCAGAGTATTCTTGCTTCCTAAACAAGTTATATATAAATTAAATCAAAACCAGGTGAGCTAGCTCATCTGGCCAGGGCTCTGTCTCTCAAGTGAGAGGTACATGGTTCAAATCTCGCAAGCGGAAAAAAGTTATTATGTTTGGAAAGTTTCCAAGGTCCGAAACCCTCCCCAGAACATGGGCAACCTAGTTCTGATTGCCTGGAGGTATGGTTGGGGAGGCAGTCATATCTCCCGGGGGACTAGTCGGGTGTAAGCCCGGGAACCCTCGTCATCAAAAAAAAAATTAAATAAAAAATTATCAATGTTCCTTTGGGGCTCTAGTAATAATGCCCATGGTGCGAGAGTATCTTGGGCTAAAATTTGTAGTCCAAAGGAAGAAGGAGGGCTCAATATACCTAATATTGAAAATCTGAATAGAGTTTGTTTATTATATAACTTTTGGAGGTTTTATTCCCATGAACAAAACCTATGGAGTAAATGGGTTAATGTGAACATTCTAAAAAACAGATGTATTTGGAGTATTAGTCAAAAACAGTATCACTCTTGGATGTGGAAGCAGGTGTTAAAAGTAAGAAAATTTGCCTTTGACCTTATATATCATGAAGTGGGAAATGGTGAATTAACTTACATTATGTGGGACAAATGGGTGGATAAAAAGGATATTCAGGAAATTTTAGGGGTTAAAATGGATGAAGCTAATATTAGCTGTAATAAAAAAGTGAAGGGCTGTTATGGTAGAGGAAGGTGGAGAATACCACCTAATATTGCGCAAATTGTCCCTAAAATACAAGGAATTATACTCAATGATGCTAGTGATAAAATTATCTGGACTGAGAGTATAAAGAACAAGTTTTCTTTTAAGAAAACTCTTATTAAAATATCAATACATGAGCCTCAGGTTGAGTGGTTTGATATTATATGGGCAAAAGCTTGTATTCCAAGATGTTCATTTGTCTCTTAGCAAGTTGCAATGAACAGGATTCCTACTAAAGATAGGATGTTGGATAGGGGATTAAATATTAATCCTATTTGTCTGTTATGTGATAAAGAGGCTGAAAATAATGAGCATTTGTTTGTTAACTGTAAATTTTCAAGTGCTATACTTAGCCGCTTATTGGCAGTTTGTGGCTTTAATACAAATATTAGTAATGTGGAGGACCTGTTAGTGAAATTAAAATTTGGAGCTAATTTGGAAGTTATTAATGTTATTGGTGTATACTTAACAACTTACATTTATTTTGTATGGAATGAAAGGAATAGGCGAGAACATGGAGAATATGCAGCTAGTGAAGAAAGACTTTACAACAAAATTATAACATATGTGGCTGTTAAACTTAAGGAGAGGAGGTTCAAGAATAGCAAAGTGAAGAAAGTAATTGAAGATTTATGTAATAGTTAGGCATTATTTCTCTTTTAATTTAAAAGTTATTGTAATGTCTCTATTTCATTCATGAAAGTTGTAATAGTTTATTAACAGGTGTTTAGGTGTTTGCTCATAATAATTGGGTAAAGTTGTAATGTTTTGACAGTTTTGATCTTCATTTAATAAAAAGTTTTGATTTGCCGATCAAAAAAAAACATGTAATTCCCAAAGAAACTTAGATAGAAAGATATTAGAATTCATAGATTATACATGATGCAAAACCCAAGCTATGGGAAGTTTAGTTCATACCTGAAGGAAATAAACTAAAAGAAATAATAAAAGACATCATCTTGTTCTCTACAATAACTTGGAAGAATAAAACCTTAAGAACTAATTACTATGAGGCAAGGATGATTTACAAGTGATATAAGGGTGTATTTATAGGTGTTTAGAAGACCTAATTCGTTTTCTTGAAGGAGAAGGTAAGTAATGGACTCCAAGCCCAACTCAAATTTGTAACCCTAAAACATGAAATCAGACCCGTTTTTGTTTTGGTCCTAGCAGTTTCAATACTCATCCGTTTGACGCGTATGAGTACACCAAATTTATCGTCTCGGAAAGATCTTCAACTTTTATCTTGACTGTTTCTCCAAATTCCACACCTTTTTTAAGATATAATCTGATTTGTGGTCGTAGGTGCAGAAATTCAGGATTAAGGCAGTTTTTCCTTTTCCATGTTTTTAGCTTTTGTTTCCTTATCTCCAATTTCCATGCTTATCTCTTTCCATATCTTGTAGTATTTGACTTGGACTCTAATTAATCTTCATAATTATATTTAAAGCTTCACACTAAATAAATGATTAAACCCAATATGCTCTAAAAACATTATTTTACTAAATCAAGACTCAAAATAGGAAAGTTCACTATTTCTCAAGAAAAACGATTAGAAAGACTTCTAAATCACTAAAAATGATGTCTCATCCTAATATAAATCTATCACAAATGAGGAGACATCAAGACCCCCAACTCAAAGTTGTATCGTTCCGATACAATAAAGATAAAAACAAAGGGAAGTCTATAAATACACACTTATGGAATTTTCAATACAATGGGAAGAACATAGCAGAATATATAGAATAGACATAAAGCAACAACTCAGAAAATTTCATGCAATAATATTCATAAACTACATACCTATACACTTCTCATATCCATAGTCAACACGGCTTGAATTCAAGATCAGATTAGTTTCGCAATGTAAGAGGGATTGGAACTTTACTCAGTTCTCCAAGAAAGCTATAGATAGTTCATCGAACTTCACTAGTATTCAAAGATCCACTTAACTACTCTCTAATGGCTCAATCACTTCTCGATTACATAGCAAAGAATCAAAAGGTCTTTAAGGTTGTAATTTAGGCTTAGGGACGGTATGATAGTATATTTGGATAATTTAGAGTGAGCTTTTGGCTCTCTCCTCACTAGCCATCAACGAATCGCCCTAGATCTTGAGTTACTCTCATACAATGTTTCTCACTCAACCCAATGAATTCCTTGATGCACAATTTAGCATCCCCAATAACCCAATTAAAGCATAAGATGTTCACATAAAAATTCCTCTTTGCCGGTCCGAATATATATATTTTCTTTCATTTCAAATCAATTTCTCAAGCTATGATTCTCTTTTAATGTTGAGATACCACGCTATTTTCTCATATATATTTTTTCTTTTAATGCCCTTATTGGCAAATTTAGCTCGTAGCTTCTTTTTCATTCAAAATTACCCCGGCAAAGGGTTACAATACAAATCTGTGAATCATCATCAATATAAAGCACAAAGCACAATTAATAAGCTAAAAAATCCCAACCCCTATAACAATTCCCATAATGGTGGACCCAGCACCCCAAACTAAAGCTCTAAAACAACTGTCTATGCATCGCGATTCGAGTGCGGGTCATATGGAAAAGTCTTATAATCTAAAGGATATGGCTTATAACGTGTTTCAATAAAAAGCTTTAGAAAGGCTAGAAGGGGCTGAGAAGGATATATCATATAAAATAAAAAATCAAAAGGTGAGAAGGTATAAAAAGGCTTCAAAGGCTTCAACTATGAAAGAACCGCCTTAATCACTTTCTACACTATGTAATTTCGTTATTTTCTTACCTTTAGCACTTTCATCAAATGGTTTTGTCAACTAGCTCAGCTCTCACGGCCTACACACTTTCAAGGTTCCCTGAGATCGAACATACTTTCTATCGCATTGCTCACTAATCTTTTCTTTACTATCAACGCGTGTTTTCCTGCAAATACTCAAAGCATACAAATAACATAGCTCATAAAAATACTACTTACTATCATTAATTCACTGAGCTTATGCTTTCAAGCTATTAAACACACTCTACATCTAATTCCCATGTATCAAAAATTTTAATTTCTACCTGAAAATAGAAATATGGAGATGAGAGACAACGAATCCTCACACCCCCAACTCAAAAATGATCCGTGTCCCCACGACTCGAAAAAGACTCGAAAAAGAAATTAAAATTAGCAGATAAAGGCATTTACAAAAATGGTAAGGAAGAAAGAGAACATACTCTCGAGGCTTATTGCCTCGCATTATTGACATCCAAGGTAGGATTTGCTCGATCTTTCGTTAATTGCTCAAGGAGTTTCATGATGTGCACTTGATTAGCATTGATTTGTGCCACATCATTGGCTAAGAAAGTTTGAGCTGCTTCGAATTTGGTTAAACGTTCCTCCATCTTCTCTTGCCAACTTTGCTCCTTTTCTTCTTTTGAGATTTGCGTAGAATCCGCTCTTCTCAAAACTTCCATGATCCAAGCATTATCAATATCATTCTTCTTAAATTCGAGTTTCTCTTCTTCACCCAACGTAACATTCGCTTTTCGCACAAGACACGTGATCATAGTAGGAAATTTAACATTATAAACTGATTTAGGAGAGACCGAAAATCGCATCACCTCCTCATAGATCAACTATGCCACATCCACTTCTTCTCCTCTCAAAATACAATTCAAAAGTAGAGCGTTTTTTTAGTCACATCCCAAGTTCGTGTGTTTCCAAAGACATTAGGAATAAGGAAATTGTGCCAAACTCTCGCATCCGGTTGAAGATATTTGTAAGGCCAAGGTGCCTTCAATTCTCCCTTATGTGATTGCACTTTCTCCTTGTCTAAAACATGCTCAAACTGTAATTCCTCATCAAAGATTTTTCGTTTAGCAACCGCTTCACTATACTTGCAATATCTAATTAATTTCTTAATCTTGAAGTGATTTCTAATCTCATGAACTGTGAAAGGAACTAACTTTCCTCTAATCGGAATACAACCTTTACTATCTCGGCTAAAGAGTCCTAAATAGAATTCTAAAACCAACTCATGACATAATTCAGAACGTCTTACCATGAACGTAGACCAACCCAATTTTGCACCAAGCTCCAAGAATCTCTTGTATTCTCCTGTACCAACTTCTTCATTGAATACTTTCTTATAAGAAAAAGGTAGTTCCTTCAATTGTTTTTCTGCAGAAGCTATCAAGGCCTTTGAAGCTTCCTCTTTATCCATGGGTGTAGGACCTTTGCAGGGTAGAGGTTATGTTTTCTCCTTTGAATAAAAGTAAAGCCTTTTTCCATTACGATCAAACATAGCTAGCTTACCTCCATCTTCAACATCGTTTTTACCCTTAGCTTTAGAACTAGAACCTTTGCTATTTGATTTCTTCTCGATTGAACCCAATACCTTGCTTTTCTTCACCTCCCTCTTGTTAGATAATACTTTTGTTCTTTTAGTCATCTTCAATTGACCCCCAACTCAAAGCTTTAACAACTCTTGGAATTTGAACTTTTGAATTTTTGGTTGAACAAGCTTGATTTGGTTTAGGAAAGGTGAACTGATGATGAATCTCTATATGGGTAAGGTGAATTCTTGATGGACTGGTATGGATCTAAAAAATTGTAGGATGAATTTTGAAAATTTAAGCTTTTGATTCTTCAATTTGATGTGTTTGGTGAGAATTGGGTGCTTGAATCTCCTTTGTAATGATGTGGAGAGAAGATTTGATGTGTTTTTATGATGATTGGGTAGTGTTTTGATGATTGGGGAAAGTTTGACTGAGCTTTAATGGAGTTGGGAGAGGTTTGGAGAAGAAAGGGAGGCTTAAGGTTTTGTAAATTCGGAATAATACCTAATATTCCTCTTTTATAAGCTTTAAACCGCAACTTTCTCTCTCCAGCAGCTACCTGCGGTGCACCGAAAGTTTCGATGCGGTATACCGCAACTTCTGCTCTTTGAAATTCTTCTTCTCGTTAAAAAACCCGAACTCCCTTACCCGTGTTACGGGTTTTTGGTCCCAGCGGTACACCGGGGTTATGGTCCGGTATACCGGACCTGAAATCCGGATTTTTTTCTTCTCGGCAAGAAACCCGAGTCACTTACCCGTAGTACGGGTTTTCTCCTCTGCGGTGTACCGGACTGATGGTCAAAATTTTCCGAAAAACTTCGTTTTCTCCTCCCAAACTCGACTTCTCCAATACCTAAGCATCAAAAACACTAATACCTTTCTCAAATATGCAATATCAACTAAAAACAACTAAACTAAACATAAACTAAAAACGTAAAAGACATAAAAACTTAAAAAATCGCGGGTTGTCTCCCGTACAACACTTTTATTTAACGTCTTTCAAAGTTAGACGCGTTACCTCTATCATGATTTGCGAATATAGCCTCCCCAACAATGAGTTAGGCTATGAACGTCAACTAATCTGCGCTTGATCCCCTTCTTGGGTCGAATTTCTATCACCTTGGCTGAAACAACCTTAGTGACAATGAACTGTCCCATCCACGAGTCTTTGAAACTACGTGGCCTATTTTCGCGTTTGTGAGATTTCCATAGTACTTCATGGCCAACCCCAAACTCAATGTTTGGCTCAGTATCCACAGGTTTTAAGTGGATCTTCTCAGGAGGGACTTTGTGATGTGAAAGGCTGTGGATGACAGGAACGGTGGGATCTAACTTCCTTGGTTTCTTTCCTAAGACATAGAAGGTCTCGGATACGTTCTTTGCATGAAGGGTAATGTTCCCTTCTTGGAAGTTGATGACACTTTGACTTGTGGCCATGAAAGGCCGTCCAAGTATGATTGGAACCTGCTTATCTGCATCAAACTCAAGTATAACAAAGTCAGTAGGGATGGCGATACTACCTGCACGGACTAAGACGTCCTCCACTGTTCCCCATGTCCTGGTAACTGAGTTGTCAGCGAACTGCAACTTCACTGGAGTTTTCTCTGATTTCTGAAGTCCAAGTCTCTCGAACACGGACTTAGGCAAAAGATTCACACCAGAACCCACATCATACATAACTTTCACTTTGAGCATACCATTTCTGAATAGGAAGGTTAAAACTTCCCGGATCTTTGAGCTTCGTTTGTAACTCACTTTCACTTCTTCTTGAGACTCTCAGGTTCTCTCTTGGGATCTCTACACTTTCTTCTTTCTCAGGAATAACTTGCGTAAAAAATTGTTGCGGTGTAAGTCCTTTCTTTGCAATCTCAAGCATTTGGGAGTTGATATTTTCAGGTGTGTACGCCTCTACAAATGTCTTCAGTTCAGTGTCATCCTTAGGATTTGTATCAGGTATAGTTGGTGACACTGTTTGAACAACAGGTGATGGTTCCACCTTCTCTTTCTCTTTCTCTATTTGCACAGCAGGTGCAACTTCAACTTCAACTCTTGGTTCCTCCTTGGAGGCTTCTTGCTCTTTCTCTTTAGCCAGCTCAGCTTGGTAATCCATAACCGATCCAATCTCCTCTTGCATATCTTTCAGAAGCTGTATAAATTCGGATTTTTCTGAATCGTCCTCCACATCAACCTCAGAACAGTCAGATTCCACGGGGCTAGACTTGGTTGGTTCTTCTTCGGTACTCGAAGTTTCCACGGCACTAATGGCAGCATGTGGTACTTCCTTCTTTTCTTCTTCAATTTCAAGGCAAATAGCCTTACAAGCTTCGAACCCAACATTGGCATCACCTCCTTTGATAGCCTTCAATTCTTTTTGTTCCGTTAAATTTGTTAGAACTTTGTTTAATTGTTCTACTTGAGTACCTAAAATCTGAATTGCGGCATCTTGTCCCCTTAACTTTTAATCTCGAGCTTTCATATTCGTGGTCAAACGGTCCAAGACTTTTACTAATTGTTGATTATCCATATATCCCTCTTGCGGATACTGTGGTAAAGCTTTCTGATCTAATGAATCGGTGTAGGCATCTTGAACAGGTTGAACAGCTTTCTGATCTACTGTGGTAAAGCTTTCAGATCTAATGAATCGGTCTATTATGATATTGACCTCTTGGTTGGAAAAGGTTGTTCTGGGGACGCGGTTGATAATGACCAGGATTAGCAGCCCCCTGTGGATTTGAATACTGCATACCCGAATGGTTTCGGTTACCAAATTGATAACCTCCTCGGTTGGATATGAAGTAAGCAGATTGTGGATTTCCTTCGAACTCTTCCCAAGTATGTGATGTCTCCTCATTTGTGATAGATTAATGTTAGGATGAGACATCATTTTTAGTGATTTAGAAATCATAAATGTCGATTTTCTTGAGAAATAGTGCACTTTCCTATTTTGAGTCTTGATTTAGTAAAATAATATTTTTTGAGCATATTGGGTTTAATTATTTATTTAGTGTGTAGCTTTAAAGATAATTATGGAGCTTAATTAGAGTCCAAGTCAAAGACTACAAGATATGGAAAGATATTAGCATGGTAATTGGAGATAAGGAAACAAAAGCTAAAAAGATGGAAAAGGAAAAGCTGCCTAATCTAGGATTCTGCAGTACACGCTTAAAGAAGTGCTATTTTACCCAAGAAATAGGCCGATTTTGGTAATTTCCTTTCATAGGGACAAAGATAATTCTGTTACGATTCTTTTGGTATCTTATGGAGCTCAAACCGACCAATAACGAAGAAGATATGCTCAAAACGGTCCAGCAGTGTTTATCTTTATTTCCATACGAATTTGAGTTGGGCTAGTAGTCCAATACTTTATCTCTTCCTCAAGAAAACGAATTAGGTCTTCTAAACACCTATAAATACACCCTTATATCACTTGTAAAATCATCCTTGCCTCATAGTAATTAGTTCTTAGAGTTTTATTATTCCAGTTTATGTAGAGAGCAAGATGATGTCTTTTGTAATTTCTTTTAGTTTATTTCCATCAGGTATGAACTAAAATCCCCATAGCTTGGGTTTTGCATAATGTATAATCTATGAATTCTAATTCTTCTATCTAAGTTTCTTTGGAAATTATATGTTTTAATCTGATATTAGCTTCTTACTTAATATTTGTTTATGTGTTTTGATTTAATGTCTTTTCTAGAACTGATCACTTTAGGATTGTTTTAATAGTAGTTAGATGGTCTCCTTGACAGGGTGTTTAACTATTGAACCACCACATAATGTCTAGTGTCGATATTAGTTCTGACAAAACATGATTCTAACTAGATAGTCATTAGGGTTTGTTTTAACCACCATATCACCAATTGATTGTTGCGATTGCTTAGGGCCTTAGTAGCGTTTGATAACCCTATTCTAAACCACGTCTTGGTTGTGCCGTAGCCCCCTTAGTCGCTCTCAAGGTCTAAGGTATGGGAATTTAGAATCCTGACTAAGTATACCAAGAGCTAATATTCTCACTTATTAACTAGATTCATAGATAGAATTAGAAGGATTAGTGCATACTAGCAAAACCTGAGTTATACTTCTCATCTCATATTCTTATCTTTTATTTTATTGTCTTTATTTTCTTAGTTTTAGTTAATTAATTTCAAAATCTGTTCCCTTTAATTTACTGTTTTCTAATTATTTACTTTTACTCGATATTCCTACTCACGCGTATAACACACTTAAGTCCCTGAGAACGAACTCAACTTATCATTAAAACTTGCATACGTCCTGTAATACTTGCAGTACTGTGCCTGTCTAGGGTGAGAGTGCGTAGTTTCTTGGCTTAATTTTATCTTATATTATCACACCCTAGGCGACACCAAGTTTTTGGCGCCGCTGCCGGGGACTTGTGTCTCGTTAGCGTGTGGGTTATCTATTTCGAGTATTAGTTTTTAATTAGTTTTTACTTTTCAGTTTTTAGTTTTTATTTTTCAGATTTACGCTTGTGGTTTGCTTTAGTCTTTTTCAGGTTTCACGGTGTTTAATTCTTGGCCTCCTTTATCGGAGCCTGAGAGGAGCTTCAGACCTTACAACAAACGAGTTCGTGAGGAAAGAGCCTTAAGAAGAACTATCGGACTCTAGCTTAAGTTCTTTGATTTGATTTTCTAATGCGGATATTTGAGCTGAGTTTGCAGTTTCTGCATCTAATCGAAGCGTACCTCGGGTCTTTACAACAGGAGCTCGCGTAGAAGGCCAACTCCTTTCTTGTTCAATAATATTTTCCAAAACCTCGGAAGCTTCATTATGATTCATGGACACGAAATTTCCCTTTCCTATGTTATCCACCTTCTCTCTACCTCTATCGTTGAGACCTTCATAGAATATTGCTAATTGTAAAGAGGGGGTATAACCATGGAGCGGACATCTAGCTAATTTATGTTGAAACCTTGTCCATGTTTCTCCTACTGTTTCTCCATCTTCTTGACAAAACCTTGCAAGCTCGCTTTGGTCTTTGAGTCTCATACTCCTCGGATAAAAACGATTAAAGAAAGCAGCTTGAAGTTTTGTCCATGAATTAATTGTCCCTGGTGGCTGCCTATCTAGCCACTCACTAGCTCTACAGGTCAGGAAGAACGAAAACATATGACAATACAGTTGCTCGCGTGTAATGCCTGGAGTAACATAAGCATCACAAATCTGCATAAACTTCTGAATCGCTCTTACCGGATCTTGAATTGTTGTACCACTGTGGAGTCCATAACTTTGAAATTGACTGAGCATACCCGGATCGGGTCGAAATTTAATATTCTTGATCTCTGGAGGACGGTAACCTATTGGTTGAAAATGGAACGGCACGTGGAGACCAGGAAGGTCTTTCTAAACTTGAGTCTGCGCGTTACCTTTTCCTTGTTGTTGTACACCAGGTGGAATGAATAGTAGTGGTCCTCCTGGCGCATAACATTGGAACCCCTCAGGTGGGATTCCAAGTGGATCTAACTGCTCTTGTGCTCCTGCCATAGTTCTTCTTAAGGCTCTTTCCTCACGAACACGTTTATTGTAAGGTCTGAAGCTCCTCTCAGGCTCCGATAACGGAGGCCAAGAACTAAACACTGTGAAACCTGAAAAAGACTAAAGCAAACCACAAGCGTAAATCCGGAAAAATAAAAATTAAATACTGAAAAATAAAAATTAATTAAAAACTACTACTCGAAATAGATAACCCACACGCTAACGAGACACAAGTTCCCGGCAGCGGCGCCAAAAACTTGGTGTCGCCTAGGGTGTGATAAAATAAGATAAATAATAAGTCAGAAAACTACACACTCTCACCCTAGACAGGCACAATACTGCAAGTATTACAGGACGTATGCAAGTTTTAATGATAAGAAAGTTCGTTCTCAGGGACTTAGTGTGCTAATCGAATGGGTAGAAATAACGAGTAAGAAGTAAATAATTAAAAGGCAGGAAAATAAAATAGAGAATAAATTCGAAATATCTATATTAAACTAAGAAAATTAAAGACAATAAATTAAATACGAAGAATATGAGATGAGAAATATAGCTTAGGGTTTGCTAGTATGCACTAATCCTTCTAATTATTTATATTAGATCTAGTTAATAAGGGAGATAATTAGCTCTTGTATACTTGGTCAGGATTCTAAATTCCCATACCTTAGACCTTGAGAGCGACTAAGGGGGCTACAGACACGCCACGAGGCTGGTTCAAATAGGACTATCAAGCGCTACCAAGGACCTAATCAATCAATTTCCATACATGGTGATAGTGATTAAATTATACCCTAATGACTATCTAGTTAGAATCAGTGTTTTCAGGACTAATATCGACACTAGACGTTATGTGGTGTTTCAATAATTAGACACCCAGTTAAGGTAATCATCTAATTATACCCTAAGCCTAAAGTGATCAGTTCTAGGACAGGTAATAAATCAAAACACATAAACAAATATAAATGTAAGAAGCTAATATCAGATTAAAACATGTAATTCCCAAAGAAACTTAGATAGAAAGAAATTAGAATTCATAGATTATACATGATGCAAAACCCAAGCTATTGGAAGTTTAGTTCATACCTGAAGGAAATAAACTAAAAGAAATAATAAAAGACATCATCTTGCTCTCTACAATAACTTGGAAGAATAAAACCTTAAGAACTAATTACTATGAGGCAAGGATGATTTACAAGTGATATAAGGGTGTATTTATAGGTGTTTAGAAGACCTAATTCGTTTTCTTGAAGGAGAAGGTAAGTAATGGACTCCAAGCCCAACTCAAATTCGTAACCCTAAAACATGAAATCAGGCCCGTTTTTCATTTGGTCCTAGCAGCTTCAATACTCATCCGTTTGACGCGTATGAGTACACCAAATTCATCGTCTCGGAAAGATCTTCAACTTTTCTCTTGACCGTTTCTACAAATTCCACACCATTTTTGAGATATAAGCTGATTTGTGGTCGTAGGTGCAGAAATTCAGGATTAAGGCAGCTTTTCCTTTTCCATGTTTTTAGCTTTTGTTTCCTTATCTCCAATTTCCATGCTTATCTCTTTCCATATCTTGTAGTCTTTGACTTGGACTCTAATTAATCTCCATAATTATCTTTAAAGCTTCACACTAAATAAATAATTAAACCCAATATGCTCTAATAACATTATTTTACTAAATCAAGACTCAAAATAGGAAAGTGCACTATTTCTCAAGAAAAACAATTAAAAAGACTTCTAAATCACTAAAAATTATGTCTCATACTAATATAAATCTATCAAAAATGAGGAGACATCAGGGTTAATAGGACCTAAGTGAGGTATATTTCCCTTATATTTTCCGTATCTTATTTTTTTACATTCTTTTGGACATTATGCTATTTATAGAGTTTTTGTGCTTCAATTGTGTGTTTACTGTGTAGCTTTTAGGTACATGACTGACACTTGAGCCCAAGGATATAATGAGAAGTCAATAATCGAAGTCCAAACCCAAGCCAAGATGTAAAGAGAGCTTAAAGTCACTTTTGGAAAGCTAGAGCGTTATCTTGACGTCATATTATTTTGTCACCACGACAAATTGGCCAGATATTTTGAAGTAATTTATTTTTATTAAGATGTATCTTGAAGTCAGTGTCGCGTGGGACATGACGGAAGTCAATTCGGAGTTGAGACGAGAAAGTTATGTCAGTTTTTCCAACATGACTCGAACCTGTACAACATTGGTCCGGAACGAGTTGGGCCATTTTTTAGCCACTTAAGTGAGCCCATTAGGTCCAGAACATTTTTTTTACTAAGTATATAAGCATATTAGAGCTCCTATTTATATAATCCATCTAGAGATATTGCATTTTTCAGCAAATAAAGGAGCTAACACGCCTGGAGAAGAAGGAAGGGGGGGTTTCCACCCAAAATTCATCATTCTCCATCATTTCACAACCGAATCATTCGGTAGTTTAGGTTAATTCGAGTGCATTTTATCTTCTGAACATGATTTTATCATTAGTTTTACTGTATTTTCATTTATTTAGTATGAGCTAAACTTAATTTACTTGAAACTTGCAATGTGTATGAACCCTAATTGACTATCACATTTCTTTTGGATATTTAAGATATTATTCTATTGAAATGAATTAAGGTTTTATTTATTCCTCTGTTTTATATATTTATCCTTTTTTCTTATTCATGATTTGATCACGTATTGGGTAGATTGAGACTTTTGGCTAACACCCAAAGAAGGGGGGGGGGTTAGATTTCGGACATAGTGTGAGTGCGAGGTATTGAACCTGGCGGTCTTGCCTACTAGGTAGTCAATAGGGTAGGAGTTTTCATTCCAAATCAAAACTAGTGGGTAGTATTTCTCTCTAAGTCTTCCCTGGCGGGAGTTAGAAAAACTTTTGAACCCCGGCTATTGAGAATCACCCAATCCGCCCTTATACCAATAACAAGATAATAGTTGACTAGAAGGATTACCCGCAAGAATCAAGCAATACTTCTCACCTCTTCTCATCTTTAACATTTTGATTTTTGTCCTTTAGTTAATGAGGTTATTAGAGAAAACATCCTCATAGAGTAGTCTAATATTCAATTTAAGCCTTCAATAATTTATTTTATAAAAAAATGTCTAATGAAGCAATTATTTATGAAAACATCCCCTTTATATTTTTCATATCTTTACTATCCTTATTATTAAATATATTATTTTATTTTAATACAATATTAATTTTTAAATATTAAACAAATAATAGGGTACTTCCACCACCACCACCACACCACCACTACCACAACCATGTATTTAACCACCACTACATCCACCACAACCACCACCACCACCAACACAACAAGCACCACCACCACAACAACCACAACCACAACCACCACCTACTACTATTAATTCAATCACACACGCGCACGTCTGTGAATGTTTTTTAAAATCGTCATAACTAATTCAAAACAAAATCAGGAAAATAAAAAATTTGCATTTTTGGATAAAGCAAATTAATACTTACGTCTATGATTTTTTTGGATTTTTTTTATAGTTTTTTGTTTTTTTAGTTGTTTTTTCGTAGACACGGATTTCCATGTTTAAAACATGAAATTACATGTTCAAAACATGAAATTTACTATTTGAAATAGTGTTTTTTTTTTTGCAGACACGGATTTTCATGTTTAAAACATGAAATACCGTGTTTGCGAATTTTTTTAAAAAAAATCTAAAAAAAATCATAGACATAAATATTAATTTAATTTATCCAAATATATAAATTTTTTTATTTTTTTTTGATTTCTTTAGTATTAGTTATGACGATTTAAAAAAAATTTCGATTCCGCGCGGTCAGAAATTAATACAGACACAAAGGGCTACGGGACGCGCGCGCGTGTTTATTAGTTTTTGTTTTGGTTTTTTATTTCTTTTTTCTTTTTTTTAATTACTATTTGTAGGGGTATTTTAGGTTGAGGCATTTTTTAATAAAGAGACTTATTTAATGTACCTTTTTTAAATAAGTTTTTTAATAGGTATTAATCTATAATTGACTCTTAGTTAATTATATTATTTACTTTAATTTCAATTTAATACTTAACTAAAAACCCAACAAATACCATTTATTATTATTTTTACTGCAACTTTACCTTATATTACATTCGAAACACAGTTATACAACTTTTGTAGTCCCTAAGGATACAAAAGCACTTAAGCTTATCAAATTCTTACCTGGCGATGACCCGTACGCTTGCGAGAAGTTACAGTTCTTGGGTAGCGATTTATTATTACACCTGGGAACCCAACAAGTAAATGGCACTGCTGTCGGGGACTATAACGTTATATTTTTATATTTTAGTTTTTAGTTTAGTGTTTAATTGCTTAGTTTGTTTTACGAGTTTTTTAGTTTTTGTCTCTACAAAGTATACATTTTAATACTAATCAACCCAAAGAGAGAGATGAAGGTGAATTTGAATGGAGCATATCTACCTATTAATCCTGTTCAAGATATCCCTGATTTGGGAATGCCTTTTTGTGTTCAATGTTAGGGATTCGCTCTACGATCATTCAAGCCGCGAGATTCGGCCCGATTAAGGCATTAGTTACAGGAATTAAAGAGGAGCCATACACCAAGACCCGGTACGAGCCGTTTAAAAGTTCATGCAAATTTGTGACGCCTAAATGACTCACGGCGTTACAAGGGAACAAATGTATTACTTTATATTACAATTCTTTTTGACCAGGGATGCAAGAGAGTGGCTAAACCTTCAACCATCCAAAGAAATCCCTAATAGGGATGCACTTCAAGTACGATCCTTAGACCGTTACTACCCTCAGAGCATGACGATGAAAGATCAAGTAGAGCTTGCTAACTTCAATCAGGAAGACGACGAAGATCTAGGAGCAACATGGACAAGATTCTAACAATAATTAACAAGGTGGCCACTTCATGGTTACACTCTTATGATGCAACTTTCCTTGTTTTACAAGGGAGTTGATGGAAATTCAAGGATAAGAGTCGGTAATCTTGGAGGAGGTGGTTTTGTATCAATGAATCCTCTTCAAGCCGCAAATTGTATGGATAAAATTATTGACACCTAAAGAAGTTGGCCTACATCACATGCCCAAGGGGATATATCACATACTAATGGTGAAGCAACACTAGAGGCCAAGTTCTCTACATTGGTTGAATAAATGACGCAATTGGCATTGGTTGTGCAATAAGGATTGAAGAGTAAGCATCAAGAAGTGAAAGTGGTGCAAGAATCTTATGGATGTGCTAATTGCGGAGTTGATGATCACGCTTGGGTAGAACGCTTAAATAACCCAGAATCTGTGTTCTTTGTGTCCACTAGAGGTAATCAATTTTCCAATGGTCAAAGTTTTAGTCAAACAAATTGTTTTCAACCTAGATTTCAAAGGTAAATTCCTAATAAGGATATAAATCAAAATAACTATCAATCACGCCCCAGGGAAATAACTTCCAAGCTAGACCTAAAAATCAATATTAAACAGATCAAGGTCATGTGAAAAAAGCTTATAATGAAGGTTTTGTTCAAAATGCAATCCCATCACATCCACAAGAAGGTAATACTGGTGTATTGCAACAAGTGTTAAGTTCATTTATGATGATTACTCAAGAAAATTTGAAATCAAGTCAAGACGCATGGAAGCACAATAATTGAAAGATGAATGAGAATTCAATGGCGTTGAAATCGCTTGAGAGTCGAGTTTCTCAAATTACTAACTAATTGAACGTGAGCGTAAAAAGCCAATTTCTTCACAATAATGAGACACTATAAAGAAAAGAATATTGCAACACAATGGCTCTGAGGAGTGGGAAGCAACTCCAACCACCTTAGTTCTTCAAGGGGATTCGGCGTTGTGGGTGTTAGCTTTGAATCAGAAATATTTTCGCGAAGGGATACTTGAGAAGGAAGTTAAACCTTCGGACTCAAGAATGTGCAAAAATATTCTAGAGGGGTATGAGGTGCTAAAGCGCTGGATTTTGGAGGTCATGAACGGAGAGGAGAAAATATATAAGTGGAGATTGGATCCCTCAGGGATTTTTTCCGTGAAATCGGCTTATAATGATTTAAATCGAGTGGATGGGAGGCCTAATTTTAATTGGGATTTGGTATGGAAGCTTAAGTGTCCGCAAAAGAACAAGGTGTTGTTGTGGATATGTATTTGGGATAGGCTTCCTACGCGTAGAAATCTAGTTAAAAGGGGGTGATTGAGGATGCTAGTTGTCCGGAATGTGGCGCTGGTGTCGAATCCACAAAACACCTGTTCCAAGAATGTAACTTGTACAAGGAAGTGTTAAAAATGTGTACAGGGGCTGATTTGCAAATTTTAGAAAATGATACTTGTGGTTTGTTTGCAGGAGCTGATGTGCGCGCTGCAGCTGGGGATGAGACAAGACCACGGCCTGGAGCAGCAGCAGGACAGCACTCCGCCGTGATATTACCACACACCACCGATCAGCCGCGGCAGCAGGGACTCTTTCCGGCGAGGGGACAACAGCAACAGGAGGCGTGGCAGCAGCTTTTGCAGCAGAACCGAGGTGGAACGGGTCTTCAAGCGCTGGAATGGGAAGGAGTAGATAGGTGGTGGACTTCGATGCTTTCCGGAACAGCAGCGGTCAACGGAATTGAGCAGCGTACTTGGTTAGCTTCTTTCGTTTGGGTCGTTTAGACAAATCGGAACACCAAGCTTTTTGACTATCAAGCACGAACTAAAGCTAAAACCAAACTAGTTGCCATTATAAAGAATGCGGCTAGAGATTATGTAAGGGCATCGGATTAGAGCGGGAAGGCGGTCTAATTACGTCATCTCAAAGTATTATTGTCAAGTGGTCTAAGCCGGAAGTAGGGTTAAAGCTTAATATCAATGGGGCGCTTGATCCTAGGAGTGAATTAGCAAGCATAGGTGGGATTATTCGTAATAGTACCAGAGATTATGTAGCGGGTTTTGCGGGTAGTTGTGTGGCAGGTACACCACTTGAGGCGGAAAGTTTAGCGCTTCATTTTGGACTACGCCTAGCAGTTTCACGAGGTGATAATAATGTCATCATTGATAGGGACTCGAGTGAGTTGCACGCGCTAGTGAAGGGCGGTGCGAACTCAAGGGGACGTTTAAGTGGTATCCTCGTGAGTGTGTGGATATTTTGCGTAATAATGTGCACTTTGATCTAACTTGGAACTTTCAAGAGGCTAATAGTTGCGCTGATTGGTTAGCCAAATTTGGGTTGCGGAATAAGGATGGTCCGGTGGTTTATGCGGAGCCGCCAGACGGCTTATGGAGACTCCTAGCGCGTGACCGATGCGGTTGGGCAGTACCTAGGATAGTCATAGGCGTTTAAGTGTATTTTACTTTTCGAAGAGTAATTCTTCAGGGTCTTTTTGACCTCATATGTAACAAAAAAATATATTGATTTATTATGAGAAAATATACCCCATCCCTCATTTTTTCATGTCAATTATGCTATTAAAATCACCAATTAAATTTCATGGCGAGTTCCCAGAATTACACTTACTAATTCTCTCTTGTGAATGATCTCTTAAATGTTCATAGGCACTCACATATACAAAAGTAGAATAATGTTGTGTATTGTCTTCATTTTTTATTTAAAATTGTTTAAAATCATCTTAACTATCAACAAGTTTAAGTTTTTCTTAACTATAACACTATTTGGATAAAAAAATTGACAAATAAACACCCTTATCAAAATAATTTGGACTTCAACACTCTAATCGGTCATTGAATGACCGTCTTTCCTTAATAATAGATTAATGAAAGAAAGATAGTCTGTCTTTCACTCATTCGTATTTTAATCAAAGATGATCATTGAATGACCGCCTTTCCATATATAGAGATTTTACTTAACAAGTGGCTGGTAGGGTGTAATAAATTAATGATAAATAAAGATGCAACTATCACCCAAACCAATCATGTTACTCACTGCAAGTATCACAGATTGTATGCAAGTTTTAATGATAAGTAAGATTCGTTCTCAGGGACTTAGGTGTCGTTTGTTTTTTTAAGTAATAAGTGCTGAATGCTGAATGAATAGCTGAATAGAACTTATTCTGTTAAGAGGCAGTGTCTGAATGATTCAGACTTATTGTGAAATCTTAATGAAACAGACAAATTAAGAGGTATTCAGATCTGAATTGGTCAGTAAAAACAAACACCCCCTTAGTGTGTTACATGTATGAATTAGAATAAAGCGTAGTAAGAATTAGTTTAAGGAATTAAAATACAATAAAATTAAATATGAGTAATTGTGGAGAGAATGATTAACTAATAACTAAAGACTAATACAATTAAAATAAAGATGTAAGAATAAGATAAGAGATATAGCTCAGGTTTGCGTGTATGCACTTATCCTTCTATTTCTTCAACTACTTACAAGACCGATCGAAGCTCTTAAAGTACGTAGCCATGATTCTATATTCCTCCTAACCCCGTTCCGGGTGGACTTAGGTGGCGATCTAACAATTACCAGGGAACTTGGGTAAGGGGACCCTACGCGATGATCAGTGGTTAATCTCAAACCCTAATGACTATCTAGTTAGGCAAGCCCGTCAGGATCACTACATCATACTAGACATTTATGTGGTATTTCAACAATTAGACACCCCTTCCGGGTGACCATCCAACTTCTATTAATAGGGTAGTCTATACTCATGCACTAGTAAGAACTACAGTCAATACATCAAAGCACATATAACAAATATATAAGTTAAGAAGCTCAATCGATTTAAAAAGGTTTTCCCCAAACAATCTTAGATAGAAGAAAATATAATTCAAATATTATACATATTTAAAACATAAGCTATGGGAAATTTAGTTCATGCTAACGAGAAATAAAATAAAATAAAAATACATACTGTCAACTTGCTTCTCTTGATGATGTTTCTTAAGACTAAGTACTAATAATTAAGCAAGGACATGTTTACAATGATAAGCGGGTGTATTTATAGGTGTATTCTAATTCTAGGTCTACATTTTGGAGTGGAAGACAAGTGATTGGAGTCCAAGTCCAATTCAAATTCATTTCCTAAAATATAGGACATGATTAACACTGTTCACTGTTTTGGTCATATCTCCTACGTACCTGGGCCAATTTTTTCCCACTTTATATCAAAACGACCACATCAAAAATATCTATCTATATCCTTAAAGACTCATCCAAAATCGCAGTTGATTTGTAGTTATCTTTACTATAATGGACGTAGCTGTAGAACCGACATATTTATTTGGCAGCTTTTCCTTTCTTATTTAAAATTTGCTTCCTTTTATCTCTTGATTTCTCCTGTATCTTCTTTCCATATCTCCTTATAATTGATTTTGCATCTTATTATATTCCTAAACCTTAAGATTTTCACATTAACACACAAATTAAACCAAATATGCTCTAAAAGTAATAAATCATCAAATAAAGACACAAATTAAGAAATTATCTAATAACAGGGAAAAATCCTTAACACTTAATCAAATACACCTAAAATGATGTCTCAAACCTACATTAATATATCACAAATATAGAGACATCATTGAAGTAAAATAATAAACCAATCATATATTAACACAATTATTGGCAAGAGAGAATTAGTTAGTTTTTATAAATATTGAGAGAGAAAGAGAGGTTATCTGATTTTTTTTTTCAAAAATTAAATTCATTACCTTTTAAGAAAAAAAAAAGAACAAATATAATTGACAAAAAAAACTATGAATTCCCTTTATTATCTTATATAAAGGAAATGAAAAAGAAAAATCTCATATAAAACTACTCAATATATTATCAAATATCGTTAAAATATTTTAATTTGTAAATAACTTAATAATCATATTTAATTTATAATTCATTTCAATATTCACATATAAAATAGGGGTATTATTTAAAGATTCAAATATTACTTTTTACCTTTACATTTTCTTATTTAAATCATAAAAAAGGTTATCATAAAAACAAAACAGACTTTGAAGTATTCAAACATAAAAACCAGGGACGAATCTAGAATGTTGAATTAGAAAGGGTTATTATTCAATAATTAGTTTTTGAGTTTAAAAGTGCTACTTTTTCAATTAAGGATATTGGATTTTTTTTATTCATGATTTTACTTATTTTAAGAAAAAAAAACTAAATTATACGGTTGTCTCATAAACTGGTAGATTGCAGCTTACCCCAATTTCACTTATGAAACCATTAAAAACCAAAATATTATATGTGTATATATATATATATATATATATATATATATATATATATATATATATATATATATATATATATATATATATATATATATATATATATATATATATATATATAGATATAGATAGATAGATAGATAGATAGAGAGAGAGAGAGAGAGAGAGAGAGAGAGAGAGAGAGAGAGAGAGAGAGAGAGAGAGAGAGAGAGAGAGAGAGAGAGAGAGAATTATCAATACCATCCTAGGAGGTGTTGATATTAACCTTAAAAGTCATGTCTAATATAAATGACATAATAGATAATAATACCCTTGAATTTTCCTACCAAAAAATTTTCCCACTAAAAAATTCCTAACAAAATTTTTCCGCCAAAATTTTTCCAGCCAAACGTTTTCCCACCAAAATTTTCTGGCCAATTTTTTTCCCACCCGGCCAATTGTTTTTTCCAACTAAAATTTTATATTGTTATTTGGTGGAAAAATTTCACCAAATCATATTTAGGGGTTTATGTTGTTTGGTGGGAAGAATCCCACCAAATTATATTTAGGGTTTATGTTTTTTAGAAGACAAAAATTTTTCTGAAGTATATTTTGGTTTATTTTGTTATTTTCTATCAAATTATTTTTGAATTTATACATTAGGAATTATTATGTTGTTTGGTAAAGCGAAACTCACAAAACTATATTTGAAAGTTTATATTTTTGTTTGGTGGAAAAATCTCACCAAATTATATTTGGGGGTTTATGTTGTTTAGTGAGAAAAATCCCTTACAAGCTTTTAGACCAAAAAAAAAAAAAAAGAAAAATCCCACCAAATCCAACAAGGAATATTGACAAAGAAATGATAAGGAATTTCGTGATTTTGATCAAAATATTGACGATATGTATCAATTTCCATCGAACAAGGTCTCACATAACAAACTATGCAAGGATATGAACCGTATAAGAAGTAATTATCACATGATAAAAAACAAAAAATCAAATAAAAAAACCAAAAAAAAAACTGACTTATCATTTTACATCGTTACATCAAATTACTCACTACATTCTCAAATCAATAGTAGCAATGTAGGACAAATTTATATTTGAATTTATTGCACTATAGGTCCTTATGTTCTAAAAAGTAGCAAATATACCCCTGAAAATTCCAAATTATATACACTGAACCTCTGAAATTAAAAGGTTGGGTGCAGGGGGTTTTATGGCAACAGACAAATTAAGTTTATTGCACTATAGGTCCTTATGCTTCAAAGTGTAGAAAATATACCCCTGTATGTTCCAATCAATATTTAACGAACCACTAAAGTTAGGAAAATCGGGGGTTTAGGGGCAACAACACGTACTTTATATTCTCACCGAGTTTCACTGCTTCGTTATATTCTCTCACCCATGTATCCCTTGAAGAAGCCATGAACCTGAACATTCAAGAAATTGGAAATCTAAATCCACTATTTGGCTAATAACCGTGAAGTTCTTATCTTCTTATAAATGCAGATATAAGAACAGTAGTAAAACCAACATAAAACACAAAAAGTTTACGAACAAAACCAGCAAGAGTTTATACATTATATATCTATACCTAATTAAACTTATTTATCATCTCAATAACCATGTTATCTGCTACAAACAAATGATGATTCAGCTAAAATAGGAAATAAAATAACATTATTCACTGAAAAAAACACAAGCCGAAATCTTAAATGCGTTCTTCTCTAGACTTTGATAACTGTAGCAAGATTAGTCTCAAATAAAAAGATACATCTTTTTATTAAGAAAACAAAAGTTTGTATTATACACTTTCTCCTAATTTAGAATACTTGATATCTATATCATTTACAAATTAAGAATATGCAGCTTTTTCACATTTAATTATGTATAACGGAATAAGAGTCTCATTTCTTGGCGAGATTCAAGAAGTATAATCTTGCTCAATCTCTTTCACTCTTATATATATATAACTCTTGCCCATATTTTAGGATGTACGTTAATCTCACAAATATATACCAAGCCAAGGCCAAGTTTGATTTTCATGTTATGGTACAACGTGTGGGTAAAATCCTTAAAGAAATTGGTAGAGATTCAGATAGTGTCTCAAAAGCCACTATAAAAAGCTTTTGTAAAAATGCAACGAAACTCAAAGTGAGTGTTTTATTTAATAAATAACTTTATTGAACTTTTGTTTTACTTGTATAAAAGAGATTGAGAGAGTAAAATACACTGTAGATATGTAGATATAGAAGCATTGAAGATGAGTTTAACTCTCCATCTCAACCTGAGTTACGGAAATGTCTTACAGATGAAGGTTACAGGTGCATATATATTTCTCTCTTGTTATAATATATATAATTTCAATTTTCTGCATCTTCTACCCTCAATTCTACATTCCTTTATTGACCAACGAGTCGTCCACGATGATTGATAAACCTTCCGAATTCATACAACAAAATAAGACATGAAAAATGTTTATAATTTGCTTCCGATGAGAAGCAGAACGAATAGAATTGAACAGAACGGAAGCTTATGCTAGCTAAATTTTCCCCAAAGCGCAAGTTAATTGTTCACTATTCGAGCATATTGTAACGAACCGCGGCAATAGATAGTAATAGAATTCTTCAACTGACAAAGTAAATAACATTAAATTGGTAAGAATTGAATCAAAATCAACAAAAGGATTAGCTACAAAGTTGGTGATCACGTAAAATTATACCCAATTAACAATACGGGGGGAGATAAGCTACAAAGTTGGTGAAATTACCTAATTAAATTTATTAGAACCCTAATTAAACCCTAAAATTATTCAGGGCACTCCTTGACCGTTCCCTTGCTTCATCCATGGAGGTGATAAGGATATATTCGTGGAGGAGAGGTCATTACTAGCAGGGTGGTGGGTGGTGGTGGCGATGGTGGTAGGTGATGGTGGCGATGGTAGTGATGGTGGTAGCGTTCGTAGAGAGACCAGAGAAGCAATATTTTTGTTTCGTTTCGTTCTAATGAGATATAGAATATTTTGATTAGCAAGGGTAAAAATGGAAAGTATAAGTTTTTGACTTTCATAGACAATATCATATAAGGAGATGGGAGAAGGAGGCTATTGTTAGATTTGGGGTGTAAATGGTAATAATCTCATATATATATATATATATATATATATATATATATATATATATATATATATATATATATATATATATATATCCATATATATATCCCTAAGGGGGTATAAAGAAGGGCCGGGATTGATTATTAGCCAAAAATATGTTACAACCGACGATTCAGATTAGGGGTGGAATTGGAACAGAAATTTTCGACTTCCGACCGATTCCGATTCGAAAATTCCGTATTTGGAATTGTTTTTTTACCTTCCGATTTCCGAATTTCCGAATTCCGATTTTTCCGACATTTTTTGGATTGGAATTGGAATTACATCTTGAAAATTTGGAATTTCCGAAATCCGATCCGATTTCTATTTCCGGTTTTTTTCCGGTTTTTTCCAATTATTTTTCCGAATATTTTCCTAAATAATATTTATATTTTGAAATATTTATATATATTAATATATAATATAATAAATATAATATATAAATATATATGTAAATTTTAAAATATATAACTATAACCCTAGGTAAACCTAAACCCCAAGTTTTTTTGGGCCCATACAAAAAACTCTATCGGCGGCGACCCCTTCTTATATAAGACACATATTATCAAACACAATGACGCCATCATCATTCCACGCCATCAGCATTCCACTCCATCAGCAGAAAAGGTAAGGGTGCCACTAGTGATATGGACTAAAAGCAAAACTTGTCTTTTCACTTCTTCTTTTTTTCAAATCTTCTACCCGCTTGTACGAATTTAAAGTTTAAAGGGTGGAAAAGAGATTCACGGGTATGTTTTTAGGAATTTATTCTTGGAAGACATAACCGCCCTTACTTCTTCGATGTTCATGTATGCGAAATGTGGTGATTTGGGTAAATCTTGTAAAGTTTTCGTTTTAATAAAAAAGAAAGGATACAATTGCTTGGAATAAAATGATAGTTGCTAACTCAATGCATGGTAAAGGAGTGCAATCCTTGTCTTTTCACTTTTGCAAAAAATGATATTCTTTTTTATTTTTGTATCTTAAAAATAAATAAAAGAGAAGTTCCGAAACTTCCGAAATTCCAAAAATTTCCGGGTGTTCCGAAATTGGAACGCGATTTTGAATTCCGATTTTTTTTGGATTGGAATTGGATTAGATTTTGCTCTTCCGAAAAAAAATTGGAAATTTCCGAACAATACATTTTCCGATCCGATCCGGCCGATTTCCACCCCTAATTCAGATCGTTTCATTACTTAAAGAATTAAAAAAATGCCAAACATACCCTTACTATATATACTACCTATTAAAAGAAAATTCTAAAAAAACTAAACACTCCACTCCACTCACCTTCACATATCACGCACAAAACAAAGAAAAACTTTCTATCTGATCGACACAAAGCTCACGGCTCATACACCGGCGGCGGCACAAAGCTCACTGCCTCACCTCCGACTTACTCCCCGGCCGATAACACCATCACCATCACCATCGTCACTACTTCCGATAGCTTCAAGTTCCATCGATTGTATCTCCAAAATCTAAAAATCCCCCTAGCACTGTGATGTGGCAGATTAGATGGCTTCAGCAACTCTATCGATCTGATGAGCAATTCACTCCGCCTCTAGGTTGCTCAACCTCTCTTTGTATCCTTTGGAATCACAAATTTGTATTTTTTGGGAAGCAGTGGTGGTCGTGTCATGAAGCAGGGCTGAAGGGCTCTAATCCCACACCAGGTGTTCGATCAAATGTTTGATAGAATCTTGACTTGAAAAATTGCCAGCATTGGTATCGTTTCCTTGAGGTAAAACTTTTTTGCCATGTTACATTTGCTGTAAATTGATTAATTTTTCTTCTTAATATATTCTGTTTAGCTATAATATGATACAATTGAGCGAATAGTCTTTGTGAATTGATTTATTTTAATGTGAAAAGATTAAATAGGATGAATCATGAACAGGGGTGCAATTTTTACAATCGTTGGGATCCGATTCTAATATGCCAAATGTTTGTTATTTTGTTGCATACGCTATTTATACTAAGTCTTCATAGTGCATTAGGTGGTGAAAGCTATTCCAAGCTTGATTTATCTGAGTGGTACAATGAGGTTTGTGCTATATGAGCTTTGTTATATACCCCTGTTTACTTCAATTATAAGATGATTACATAAAAGAGATTATAAATTACCCGTATTAGAATGAACAAGGAGTAGTCCTATATTGATCAATACAGGGGCATCTTAAAATTCGTACTTAATATGTTTGTGTTTTTATTTTGGGTAAATTGCATTATAAGTCCATGAGATATCTTAAATAGACATCTATTTGCATTAAGAAGTTTTGAATACTTCTCTGGCACGATTATTTTGTATACTAATGATTTTGTTAGAAGAAGTTTTGATTAAGAGAATTGAGTTTGATTGGTCGTATGCTTCTCTCGCACCAGAACCAGAAATTTGATTTGTACGTATCTTCCTTTTGTGGATAAGACTGCTTAAATCAAACCATTGGAAGAAACTGATGCTTCGACTTTGAGGAATATAACTGCTGATATGAAGGCCTGCAAATTGCTTGCAATTATGCCGAAATCAAGTTCTTCAAAAGTCCCTGATTGAGTGGGATAAGAGTCCTAAGGCTACTGATATGAATATCCCAAGCCGAACAAGCAGGTAAGTTATGATCTTTTTCACTTTTTACAGTTTGATCAATTCTACATATAGATATATAAATGTATATAAACTTGAAATACACATGAATTACTTTAAAAATCTTGAAGACAAAGTACATATTTCACGTATTTTTTGTTCGTACTTATTATTCTTTGTTGCAATTTCAAAAAGCATGAGTATCTTTAGCTAATTCTCATATCTTAAGGATCCATGGTTCAATTAATCCTATATATTTGGTGATATTTGATAACTCATTAAGATACCTAAAAATTTGATTAGTTGTCGATTTTTGTGTTGTTTAGTTTTTTGAATTCAATAGGGACTGATTAGTAAATTTTTTGTGTTATACAAGGGTAAACCGTCTCAAGAATCGACTCTACTCAAATGAAAGATCAGTCCTTCCTTAAATATCTCAGTTTTGATCGTTTGAATCTGCTCTACAACTTCGAAAATTGTTTGTTCTCTCTTTCGAAAGTACTGTAAGATCATGTAGTATGTTATATATGGAAAAATTTAAAAAAAAGATGAACACTATTCTCCAGCTAATTTGTAAGTTAAATACAATAAGGTAACATCATCATAGTAGTAGAGCTTCATCAGTATAGTACACTGAAAGAAAATCAAGTAACTAAAGTTTAGAATCATGAATTATTTTAAGAATTGCATAGTAAAGTAGAATAGGAGTAAATAGATGAGACGAACATGATATTCGTGATCGATGGATGCTTCCACTTGAAAAAATGCTTCTCAAAGTACATTAGAAACAATTTTTTGATAGTGTAGGGGTCTGATGTGCAATTTTTTACAGAATATAGAGACCTATAGTTCAATTAATGAGTTGAGAGTCTAATAGCGATATTTCGAGTTGGTTGAAAGTAAAAAGTGCACTAAGATGCAAGTCATGGAAAATGTTTACTCGGCAAAAAATTTCATTGAGAAGCATCAAATGAATTTAATGAAGTAAGATATCTTGCATTATATGCCCCTCTAGCTGTATTTTATTATATTTTACCTATGTGTGTAAGTAATTTGTATATGTTGTAGGGACTAGGAACGCAAAGATTGATATGATTAGTTACTAGCTTATTCAGGTAGTAGCTTTTTCTTTTGTTTATTAAACTTTCATGAGCTCCCTCAACTTTAAAAGTTACCCAAATGGTCCTCATTTGAGTCTATATTAATTGTAGAAAAAACAAAAATTTCTATTTTTTGCATAACACAGAGACCTATAGTGCACTATTTGCATATTAAAGGGGGACATATAGTTATTCATATTTAGAGTGGAATTTTATATAGTGCAGGGGACCTATAGTGCAATTTTTGCATAGTATATTGCTAACAGTGGTACTTGATTTCCATTAAATTAAATCATAAACATTTGGCACAGATTCCGGACGGAAAAAGCAACAAACCGGAGAAAGTGGTGTTTCCAATGATTGGAATATTCTCAGGTGGTCGAGCATTTTCAATCTACTGTGCTGCTCTTATTGCAAGGAATGTGCTAATCCATTTTGAGTTATAAATTAGTTTGTATTTGTGATTTCAGTGTTAACTCTCTAAGTTATTTATTTTGCAGAATTTTTTCTTGAGAAACTATTGTCTTTATTAAGGGTTAATTGAACTATCGATTACTTGACTTTGTAATTTAACTTAATGATAATTTATGTAGAACTAAGGGTATTATCTTTTTTGTACAGGGCGGTAGCTTTTGAGCTTTTTGTATAATCGGAAATATCGAAACTTTTTGGGTGAAAGAGTGACTTTTTTTTGGGGTTAGACCATCTCCATCAATTGCGGCAAATGGATATGTACTGCCGAACAAGTACTCACTCCAACAGTCACGGCAAATTATGGGACCCACAAAACTCACACGGCATCCCCTCCCCATATACGTTATTTTCAGCGCATCACAGCCTTCCAACGGTCATAAAATGGCCATTGTGTTTAAAAATATAATAAACATCACTACTGTAATTATTAAATCAGATAATTTTGAAAAATTGTAACAGTGATGATATTAGTTAAAAATAATTTAATTTTTTACCTTAATATGGGTTTTCGCCAAACCAGGTTGATGATGGTGGAAGTGGTCCACGAGAGCAGCTTGGTGGTAAGGTGTGTGTGAAGAGATTCCTTTTTCTTTTTGTTCCAATGCGAGTGTGAAGAGATGGATTTCAGGTGTTATCATGTTTCGTTTTTATTTTTATTCCGAAACATAAAAGTTAATGTTTCATTGTTTTTCAACTTTTACTTCTCCTTCTTTTTTTGATCTGAATTTTTTTCAACGTTTCCGATTGTATACTTTTTTTTATCTCAAAACTTTATTATTTATTTAATATTTAGAAGGTAAAATCGAAAAGAAATCGGAAACAAAAATCGGATGGAAAGCTGAAAATCTCGAAAAATTAACATGTAGTTCCAATTTTAATTCAAATTTTTGAAAAACTCAGAATTTTGGAACATTAAACATTTCTTTCAAAATTGGTACTTTTGGATTAGAAAAATTGAAAATCGGAAAATTTAGATCCAATTTTCACCTTTACCTACATACCATCATGTTCTTTAAGGGTCTGAAACGCCACAGTGATACCTTTTTGCGTTTCATTAATTTGTAGTTGGGATGATTTATATTGCAACTACCCATAAGCAAAATTGGGAAACGATAAGCAAAATTGCATTCAGATGATAATTTGTAATTACTCTTCCCGAATTAGTACTTTGTTTGTTTTTTGAAAAAAATAATTGCGGAGCTAATAAGTATTTACTTGAATTTCAACTACTCCAATTGGTTGCATTCACCTAATTTAGTAATATTACTTGGTAATATTTATAGTTACATATGTAAGTACTAATTTTTTTTTTCGAATAATTAGTTAACTATTACAAAGATATTGCCATCTATCATAAACGCATCACCTAAATTTAGTAATACAGCTTGGTAATATTCTATGTAAGTATTAATTTTTTCGAATAATTAATTCATAGCTACATAGTTATATATGCGAAATTCTAATAATTCAATTATAAATTTTACACAATTTATTATAAATTTGTAAATTCATTTTTGTATAAGTACCTTCAGGTACGGGGCATTCCCTAGTATATATATATATATATATATATATATATATATATATTATATTTCAGAGTTTTTTCTACGGTTCAGATTTACCCACATAAGTGGTGGCAAAACATAAATGGTGGCCAGGATTGATTCTGGCCCCACTTATTAATTTTTTTTAATACAAAACACGGATAACAAAAGAAAAACAAAAGAAAACTAAAAAAACCTTCAACCCTCATTCACTTTCGAAACCCCCAAGCCTTAACCTAAAACCTTCATCAACAATGGAGAACCATTCTCCATCACGACTTCCATCACCGCCGCTCGAACCATTCTCCATCACCGCCGCTCGAACCATTCTTCACCAGTTCTCCCACCACCATCATCCATTCTCCATCTTCTCCTTTCACCGCCGTTCGAAGTCCATTCTCTAACCTAAAACCTCCATCACCAATCGAGAATCATTCTCCGTCACGGCTGCTCGAATACCTTCCATCACCGCCGCTCAAACCATTCTCCACCATCATGGATTCTCCATTTCTCCCACCACAATCATACATTCTCCACCTTCTACTTTCACCACCGTTAGAAGACCATTCTCTAACCTAAAACCTCCATCACCCCTGGTGTCGCCTAGGGTGTGATAAAGTTAATACAAATAAAGGTCAAGAAAACTACGCACTCTCACCCTAGACAGGCACAGTACTGCAAGTATTACAGGACGTATGCAAGTTTTAGTTAGTAAGTTGAGTTCGTTCTCAGGGACTTAAGTGTGTTAATCACGTGGGTAGAAATAACGAGTAAAAGTAAATAATTAAAAACAGAAAATAAAAGAGATATAAATTTCGAAATTCTAAATTAACTAAGAAAATAAAGACAATAAAATAAAGTACGAAGAATATGAGATGAGAGATATAGCTTAGGTTTTGCTAGTATGCACTAATCCTTCTAATTCTTTCTATTAGATCTAGTTTATAAGGGAGAATATTAGCTCTTGTATACTTAGTCAGGATTCTAAATTCCCATACCTTAGACCTTGAGAGCGACTAAGGGGGCTACGACACAACCAAGACGTGGTTTAAAATAGGGTTATCAAGCGCTACCAAGGCCCTAAGCAAACACTTCAATCAATTGGTGATATGGTGATTAAAATAAACCCTAATGACTATCTAGTTAGAATCATGTTTTGTCAGAACTAATATCGACACTAGACGTTATGTGGTGGTTCAATAGTTAGACACCCAGCTAAGGCAATCATCTAACTACTATTAAGGTAATCCTAAACGTTGCGCACCGCAAGGAAAACATACATTAAATCAAAACACATAATCAAATATAAAGGTAAGTAGCTAATATCAAATTAAGACATATAATTCCCAAAGAAACTTAGATAGAAGAATTAGAATTCATAGATTATACATTATGCAAAACCCAAGCTATGGGGAGTTTAGTTCATACCTGATAGAAATAAACTAAAAGAAATTACAAAAGACATCATCTTGCTCTCTACAATAAACTGGAAGAATAAAACCTTAAGAACTAATTACTATGAGGCAAGGATTTCTAGGGTACTTTTACAAGTGATATAAGGGTGTATTTATAGGTGTTTAGAAGACCTAATTCGTTTTCTTGAGGAAGAGATAAAGTATTGAACTCCTAGCCCAACTCAAATTCGTATGGAAATAAAGATAAACACTGTTGGACCGTTTTGAGCATATCTTCTTAGTTATTGGTCGGTTTTTGCTCCATAAGATACCAAAAGAATCCTCACAGAATTATCTACGTCCGTATGAAAGGAAATTACCAAAATCGGCTTCCTTGTAGGAGTAATCACCAATTCTTTAGTCGTGTGCTGCAGAATCTCAGATTTAGGCAGCTTTTCCTTTTCCATATTTTTAGCTTTTGTTTCCTTATCTCCAATTACCATGCTAATCTCTTTCCATATGTTGTAGTCTTTGACTTGGACTCTAATTAATCTCCATAATTATCTTTAAAGCTTCACACTAAGTAAACAGTTAAATCCAATATGCTCTAAAAATATTATTTTACTAAATCAAGACTCAAAATAGGAAAGTGCACTATTTCTCAAGAAAATAGACTATTATGACTTTTAAATCACTAAAAATGATGTCTCATCCTAATATAAATCTATCACAAATGAGGAGACATCAACCCCTGTTCGAAGACCATTCTCCATCACCGCCGCTCGAACCATTCTCCACCATCACGGAATTCTCGATTTCTCCCACCACCATCATCCATTTGCACCTTCTCCTTTCATCGCCGTTCGAAGACCATTCTCTAAAGTAAAACCTCCACCACTAATCAAGAACCATTCTCCATCACCGGGGTTCGAAGACCTTCCATCACCGCCGCTTGAAGACCATTCTCCATCACCGCCGCTTGAAGACCATTCTCTATCACCACCGCTCGAAGAGCATTCTCCATCAACGCCGCTCGAACCATTCTCGATCACCGTCGCTCGAAGACCTTCTCAAACATTCTTATCCATTCTCAATCTTATCCAGGTATTATTTATTTTTTGATTCTTGAAATATATGAATTTAATTTAAACATTCTTTTGGATTCTCACATGATATGAAGAAGTTGAAGCCGATTTTTTCTTTTTTCTGCAGATACCTGTCTTAAATGAGACCAAGTAAGTTATTTGTTATTTATGTTTCTCGATTCTAATTTCTCGATTCTAATTGTGTTTTGCAGGAAGATCTATGGAAGGAGGTTTTTCCTGTTGGTACAGAAGTGAGTTTCATATAATTAAGCTTTGTTGTGTCTTTGTCTATTTCATATGTTGGTCTGATTGGTTTTGTGTTGGTTATGCAGAAATTGAAAAATTGGTGGTACAAGAGCTGGAGGTTCGCGAATAAACCTTACTACTGTTGATACAAGAGCTGGAGGTTTTGTGTTGGTTATGCATAAATTGCAATACCATTCAAGGTTTTGTTTTCTTCTTTCTACAAGAGCTGGAGGTTTGGGAATAAACCTTGCTACTGCTGATACAGTTGTACTATATGACAGATATTTTATTATATTTTTAAATAAATAAATTACTCTTTTGATATCCTAATCATCGTTTATACTGAAATATAATGTAGTGATTCAAATGATTCTATGAATTATTTGTAATGATTTAATACTTCATTTTTATGAATTATTTGTAATGATTTAATGGTCTAAATAGTTAATACCACACTTTTAACTTTCGCTCTTTCTGCAGGTCATTTACAAGAGGGCAACTGATCAGAGCCGTGATTCGGGTTTGTTACTATGAAAACTGTGGTATTAGCATGAATTGTTGCTACTTTTGGAAGCACAGGGTCCAATGGTTCAAGTAACCCATTATAATGATTAAGTTTGTGTAGCAGCTTATGTATGATTAATAATGTTTTGTTTGAACAGGTTGTTTCTCCATGTGTATTTGAGTATTTCGGAAGCTATTATTCAACTGTACACAGCTATTATTTGACAAAACCGATGGGGAGTTTAATCGTACACAGCTATTATTTCAATTGTACAAAACTATTATTTTAATTGCTTGATCTTTTGTCTCAATTTCTCGATTCTAATTGTAATTTGTAAAGTATCTTTTACCAGATCCAAAGTTGGAGAGCTTGGGAAGAAGAAGCTCATAGAGATGAAAATGGACCATTGACTGTAGTTACACGAGCGTGGACTATGAGAAGACAATCAACTTTCGTGAGGGCCCACACTTAAAATTCTTTATCAAAGAACAAAATTCTTATATGGGTGATACGTAATATGTTTACAATTTCAAATTTTTATTTAAATTTGCGATACTCTGTTTTTAAATTTTATTAATAATTATATTTTTTGCAGACTTTCTTTTTTCGTCAATTTGGACGTTCAGTTGTGCGTGCGGATTATTTAACACTTTTGAAGGGTTCTATCTTGGTATGTAAATATTTAGCTAAAAATTAAAAAGATATTAAAATTAAATTCTTAATTTTGTTTTTCTTTTTTCCATGGCAGAATCATCACCTTACATCAAAATGTGATTTTCACAGCTATATGTTACATTCTTTTAGTTGAAGAGTTTCAAAAAATAGTTGGTGTTAGGTAAATAAAAATATTATTTTAATTTTATTACATTCTAGTCCCTTATTTTTTGGATTAAGTAAATATTTAATCAATGTTTCACATACATGTATGCTATGGAATTACATATGGTTCACGAAAGCAATAACAAAAACGTCAAAAATAATATATTTGTTCTGTGTGAAACAAGTATTGTTGGATTTATAAATTGGGTTTTACTTTTCATGCACGAAACTGACTAATTTGTTTTTTGAATTTCATGCAGAAAATATCCATTTAGCGAAACTGGTGCAATGGAGCAAAAATTATGGAGCTACCTTCCATAATTTAAACAACCGTACCATTTATTTAAGATTTCATTTCCATTTACCTTTTTTATTTTTAGTTATCTATATATAAAAGTCCTAAAACTATTTTAAGAAAATAACATCAATTAAGGATATTTGTTTCCTTAATACAAAGTCAAAACATTACTAAATTAGGTTGAACATTTTAATGCTTTGATACTTTCCTTAATTTAAGTTAATTACCTTTTCTTAAAACAATTTTTCGTCTATATAATACAATACTAAATCATTTATAAACCATCCAACTTTTCTTCTTCATTAAAATATTTTCTCACTTACTACTTCTTAAAGCATAACTCGTTCGACCTAAGGTTAGTAATTTTCAATGTAAAAGTATCCTTCATTTTTCATTATAAGTATTTAAACATTCGCATATAATATAGATATTTAAACATTTTCGTGTTACATTTTTATTATAAGTGTTTGAATGGACTGTAATAAGTTAGAGTTTTATTGTGTTTGTAAGTATTTAAACATTCGCATATAATATAGATATTTAAACATTTCCGTGTTACATTTTTATTATAAGTGTTTGAATAGACTGTAATAAGTTAGAGTTTTATTGTGTTTGAATGGACTGTAATAAGTTAGAGTTTTATTGTGTTTTCGTGTTACATTTTTTAGGTTACATTCATATTGTAAGTGTGTGCGAATGGACTGTAATATTTAAACATTTTCGTGTTACATTTTTATTATATGTGTTTGAATGGACTATAATAACATAAGAATGAACTGTAATAACATAAGATTATATTACATATAGCATTTAGGAACATAGTTCAGTACTTGAGCAATCCAAGGACCATATATGGATATTTCCTTTTTCCAGTTATTTGCGCTAATGGTCCGTATATTGAATTTATATAAGTTAGTGCAGTATAAGTTTTATATTATACAAAATAACCGATATCTGATCATGGAAAAAACAAAATATTAGTACAAAAAAAATAATACATAGTACACAAATGAGAAAGATTTTTTTGTCAACGATAACATTTTTTTGTTTCAAACAGATACTAGTTTCATTCATTTTGTATCGCCTTAACTGATACATAGCTGAGTCATCTTATTTTTCTTCTTTCTTCTCATCTGTATCGCCTTAATTGATACATAGCTAATACATAGTACACAAACGAGAAATGATTATTTTTATTCTCTTCTTTTATTACTGTTTAATCATTTTATTTCTCAAACATTATGAAAAATTATAATAAGGAACTAAATACTTAATCATTTTCTTTCTTAAGAAATGTAATTAACTTACACATTGAATCTCAATCTCAAGCCCTAAAATGTAACAATAACCATTTCTTATTTATTTTGATTCTCGCAAAAAAAGTTTCACTTATTTATGTTTATTCATTTTATTTCTTAAATGGTATGCAAAAATTAATATAAGGAACTAATAAATTGTTGGTATATTACTTTACTTTTAATATATACAAAATTAATCAATAGACTAATAAATCAAAGAATTTGAGTAAGACAAACTAATAAATAATTTTTTGCAGGGTTAAAATAAATAAGAAATTGTTACAACCAACAAGATAGAAATGTCTATGGATGTATATGGTGAGTCTGGTCAAGTTTATGAAAGTTTTCTTAGGTGATATGAGTTCGTTAATGCACCAATGAATATAACACACGATGTGTACACACACATAAAAACAAAAGAAGATAGATATAACGCCTTTAAGAGACAACTTTCCTTTAGATAGCCCGCTTTGTTATACGCGATTGTTACCACGCTCTCATCTAATTGGCCTGTGACAAGTATTCTTCCATGACTCAATATGATGGTCAGTTTGTCAGAATTGGAAAGTTTACTTGATGATGTTGAATTAACTATGATTGAAGATACCATTATGGCTGACATGTTTCTAGCAACTTCTGAAACCGATGAATAGAATTTATCAAAGTAATAGGTTTAGGGAGTTATTTTCAAAGTTAATCAAGTGTTTTGATATACCTCATATCAAAACATTGTTTTACTCCATTCAACCTGTTGATGAAAAGACTGTTTGTAATAGTTTTCTACTAATTTAATGAATAATAACTTTTGTTGAGACATATTTAATTTGTTCTTTATTAAAACTTTAATTTTACGATATATAAAACTTTAAATGTAAGTGATGTCTCCTCATTTGTGATGAATTAATATTTAGTAGAGACATCATTTTTAGTGTTTTTGAAGTCTATTTTGATTAGCAAGGGTAAATATGGGAAGTATAAGTTTTTAGGGGACTTTTATAGACAATATCATATAAGGAGATGGGAGAAGGAGGTTATTATTAGATTTGGGGTGTAAATGGTAATAATCTCATATATATATATATCTATATTATATTACAAGGTTTTTTGATAAGTGGTGGCCATGATTGATTCTGGCCAAACATAAGTGGTGACCAAGATCGTTTCTGGCCCCACCTATCGTTAGTACCATTAATTAATTCTTAATTACTTAATAAAAAAAACATAAAACAAAAAACCTTAAATTACTCTTTACATTTAATTTATAATATTTATATAATAAAACAGAATGTATCTAACTTCTCATATTATTACTCAAAAATCTATAATTTCTCTCATAATTCTTTTATTCTTCTCATAAATATCTTAAAAACATTTATTTTTTATTTTCTCAATCATTATATCTATATAAAAACCACATTGATCTTTTAAAAGAAAATTTTCAAATTGGAAATATGGGAGCAACGTATTAACCTACACGATCTTTCGAAAAGCCAATGAAGGAAAATAATATTGAAATATATGGTGGAGTTAAAAATAACAATAATGATAAAACTCTCTAGGTGGTTACAACTTTTAGTGCACGTTAGCATTTGCTAACGTGTACATTTCGTTTTAACAAATAAATCTAAGTCCTAAAATAGCAAAATACATCTGAAATTTACAATTTCTGCTCTAGTTTTCATCTTTTTTCCTGTTTGTTCATCGTGTTCTTCGTGTTTTTCTTTTTTCCTCCTCTCTAAAAAGCGCTAACTATATCCTCCTGAATAGTTAGATCCAATGGCAAGGGGGAAAGCTAATAAAACCCAATTGCCTATTCTGAAACCTGTTATTGAACAAAAACAACAAGTTGTTAATACTAGATCTGGGTTAGGCAAAAACACAAACACTTACCAGTCCCCTAAGAATGCTACGCCGTCTTCATCTCAAACTAGGGTTGTGAGTACTCCTTCAGTGGTACAAACACCCTCAAGTAACAGATCTGACTGCAAAACACAAAGTGATGCCAATTTCCATCCTCTTCCTATTCCTGGAGGGAAATCTGGACCTAAATTACCTGTTGTTACTGAAATTGGTGAGGGGTCAGAAAAATCTCATCATTCCCCTAAAATTATGTTAAGTCCAGCTAGAGATCCAGAGCCTAGGGTAAATCCCACTTGGGTTTCTCCAGCAAAAGCTTGGAGCTCCATGTTTGATGGTAAAATCAGAGATGAAGTTAAGTTGGACTATAGTGCCCCTCAAGTGGTCAATGGCAGAATTAGGGTTACACCAGATCCTCAAATCATTGAAGAAGGGTGTAAAAACTGGGCCAATTGCGTGGTGGGACAATTTTTGGAAAGACCTCAACCCTTTCACATGGTAAGAAACATGGTCCTTAATCAATGGAAAGATTTTGGTAAGGTTGAAATATGTACATCAGAACAAGGTTTATATATGTTTAAATTTGAAACTGAGGAAGCCTGCTCTAAGGTACTTGGAGAACTTTGGCATGTTAACAACAGGCCTCTATTACTCAGAAAATGGGCCCCAAACACACATATTGAGAAATTTAAGTTGGACAAAGTACCAGTGTGGGTTAAACTAAGAAAGGTACCTGGTGAACTTTGGACCAAAGAAGGTTTAAGTGTGGTTGCTAGCGCCTTAGGGAGACCTATCCAGATGGATGAAATCACTAAGGACTAGACAAGATTGAGCTATGCCAGAGTCTGTGTTGAAATGGATCTCAACAAGGAACTTATTGAAGACTTTGATCTTGACATGGGAAAGGGTACTATAGATACAGTTGAAGTTGAATACTCTTGGAAGCCTGTGCTCTGCCAAAAATGTAAGAAGTTAGGGCACACTGAAAATAGCTGTAGAAATACTAAGGAGATTTGGGTTCCCAAAGTGATAAAAGAACCAGAGAGGGTCATTAACAATAATATATCTGAAACTCAAGGTTCTCAATGGGTAACAGTTGATTCAAAAAGAGGCAAGTCACCTACTAATGAGAATGAGGATAACACACTCACTAAAAATAGCTTTGATATTCTGAATAATATAAATTTAGATGAAGTGGTAACCAATTTATTAAGTGAAGATGCTGAGGTGATGGCTGAAAAGCCTCCTGACCCCCCATCTGTTTAATGATCATCACATGGAATGTGAGAGGTATGAATAAAAAGCTCAAGCAAGATAATTGCCTGAAGCAAGTAGTTAATAAAGATACTTGGGTCTTCAGTTTCCTGGAAACAAAGATCAAGTCTCACAAGTCAGATAGTATTTTAAAGTCTACTTTTAATAAATGGCAAGTAGTTACTAATTACTCCAAACATGAACATGGGCGTATCTGGACCTGTTGGAATCCAAAAATAGTGGATGTTACTGTTCTTACTATGACTGATCAAGCTATCTTATTCAGGATCAAACATATAGAAACTAAATCATAGTTTTACTATACCCCAGTGTATGCCATGAATGATGTTAATCTTAGACTCACTCTTTGGCATACATTGAGGGGATGGGAGAGTACAGTTAATAATGAAGCATGGGTAATTCAAGGTGATTTCAATGAAATCACTAATATAGATGAGAGATTGAATTGTGACAGTTTAACTGATAGTTCATATGAGATGATTAAATGTATTGAGGATTTGGAACTAACTGACCTTATATATAATGGTCCCAAATTCACATGGACAAATAGAGCTGCTGGAGAAGATATGAGAGCAAGTAGAATTGTTAGAACCTATGTCAATTCTACTTGGCTCAATAAATTTAACCAAACTTCCCTAATACTCAAACCTCCAGGTGTATCTGATCATTGTAGCCAACACTTGGAAATTATTCCTTTTAGGAAAAGGGGCCCCTCACCTTTCAGATTTTATAATATTTGGATGGAACATGAACTTTTTACCCCTTTGGTGGTTGAGACATGGAAAACCAAAATAAATGGCTATCCTATGTACAGCCTTACCAAGAAGTTGAAAATTCTCAAAGGTAAACTCAAGGAGTTGAATAACCTACATTTCAAAAATAGTTCAAACAAAATTAGTCATATCCAGAGTAGATTAACTGATATTCAAAATATTAGACTTCAAGGTGATAAAAGTGAAGAGGTTTTGCGAGAGGAAAACCAACTTCTTAATGAGTTACATGATGAAAGAGTTAAGGAGGAGTCAATTATTAGACATAAATCAAGAGCTCTTTGGGTGGATGAAGGAGATTTAAATACATCTTATTTCATGAAATGGGTAAATGGAAGGAAAGCTCAAAATAGTATCAATACTCTTACCTTGGAAAATGGGACTACTGTTTCAGATGAAGATGAAATCTCACATGAATTTGTGAAGTTTTATTCTGACCTCCTGGGCAAAAAAATAAGTAATAGAGAGAATTATAATATTAATCTTCTTAATAGAATCAATTCTAAAAAGATTTCAGATAATCAAGCTAAAAATTAACTTTACCTGTAACTGATAAGGAGATCAAGGAGGCCCTGTTCTCAATGGATAATTCCAAGAGCCCTGGGCCAGATGGTTATACAGCTGGGTTCTTTAAAAAGATGTGGGACTTAATTGGGCCTGATATTTGTATTGCTATCAAGAGTGCCTTACAAGATTGCCAACTTTTAAAAGAGGTTAACTTAGCTATTATTACATTAATACCTAAATGTCACAATCCATCCTCAGTTAAAAGTTACAGGTTTATATCATGCTGTAACATAATATATAAAATCATAGCCAAATTGATTGTGAATAGGCTCAAGAATACATTACAAATATTAATTTCAAATAACCAATCAGCCTTTGTTCAAAATAGGAATATTGGTGAGAATATTCTCATTGCTCAAGAATTAGTGAGGGGCTATTCTAGAGCTCAAATTTCTAAAAGATGTGCATTAAAGCTTGATTTAATGAAAGCTTATGACTCCCTAGATTGGGAATTTGTTATTAAAGTGCTTGAGGCTTTTGGTTACCCTGAGAAGTTCATAGATTGGATCAAAATGTGTTTAACAACAACTTCTTACAGTCTATTAATCAATGGCTCTCCTAGAGGTTTTATTAAGGGTAAAAGGGGCTTAACACAGGGGGACTCACTCTCCCCCTATCTATTTGTTCTGTGTATGGAGGTTCTATCTCAGATACTTATGAAGATTGGCAAAAAAAGAAGCTTTAATTGGCATCCTAAATGTAAAGATCTTCAGTTGAATAATTTAATGTTTGTTGATGACCTCATGGTGTTTTTTAAACCTTCTGTTGATACAGCTAAACTTATTAAACAAGGTTTAGACTTATTTTACAGATTATCAGGACTTCAGATAAGTTACAGTAAGAGTAACATCTTTTATGGTGGTTGTTCTGAAGAAATTGAACAAAGTATGTGGGTCATTCTTAAGATTCTTGAGGGTCACCTACCTATGAGATATTTAGGGGTTCCTTTAATAACTGGAAGATTAAGTGTAGATGATTGCAAACCTTTAATTGAGAAAATAGTTAATAAAATAGAACACTGGAGCTCAAAGCATTTATCTTTTGCTGGTAGGCTTCAATTAATCAAATCAGTTCTCAACAATTTATCTAGTTTCTGGTTCAATATTTTTGCCATGCCTAAGAGAATTATTAAAGAGCTTCAACAAAAGATTATGGATTTTCTTTGGAAAGGCTCAAGTGAATTTCAAGGAGGGGCAAAAGTCTCATGGGAAGCTATTTGCTACCCTACTCAGGAGGGTGGATTAGGCATCAGGGACTTATTCATTCAAAATCAAACAGTTGTTCTAAAATTATTATGGAATTGCTGTTTCCCAAGGAAAACATTATGGTCTAATTGGGTTCAATTAAATTTATTAAAGGGTAAATCCTTCTGGTTAATTCAGATTCCCCAAGATTCCTCTTGGGGTTGGAGGAAAATACTCAAATTAAGACATATTGCGAGTAAATTAATCTCATACCAGATTGGATGTGGCAAAGACATCTCGCTCTGGGGTGACTTTTGGATTCCTCTGAACAGATGCCTCCAAGATATTCAGAGCAGCAATTTGGTCTCAGGCTACTATATTGACTGTAAGCTGAGCAAATTTATCAATGATACAAGGTGGAGATGGCCTGCGAAGTTTAAGTTCATGGAAAAAGTTACTGCTAATATCATTATCGAGCCAAACAAGAAAGACAAAATTATTTGGAACTGCAGTAATAAAGGTACCTTTTCTTTCAGAGAGACTTATGAATATCTGAGACCAAAGAAGCCGCTCAATGAATGGTCTAGAATCATCTGGAGCTCCAAAAGCCCTCCAAAATATAACTTTATCCTTTGGCTGATTCAGTTGGACAGATTACCGACTAAATACCGTTTAGCTTCTTGGGGTGTAATTTCTAACTCACTGTGTGAGTTTTGCAAATTAACTAGTGAAGATAGAAATCACCTATTCTGGGATTGTGGGTTCACGAAGAGAATATGGTTTAGATGCTTGAACATTCATGGGGTTTCTACCAAGATCTCGAATTGGGAGAACCTTATGAAATGGTTTATTGATTATCAAAGCACCAAAGCGACGAACCAAGAGGTAATGAGAATACTTCTTTCGATTGCTACTTATACCATGTGGATCGAAAGAAATGAAAGAATCTTCAATAATATCTGTAAATCTGAAGAGAAGATAGTTGAAGGTATTTCAATGGCGTTTAGAGAAGCATTGTGCAGATTCAAGAAGGTGAAAGAGGATAAGACGATTGAACTGGTTAGGGTTAGATGGAGTGTTTAGATTGTAAGTGTACTTGTGTACACGTGTTGGTACTTTTTGTTTTTTAGCTGTTCTAAAATGTAAGGGAGCCCATATGGGCTGGCCCAAGTTTAAATGTAATAGGCCTAATTAAGTTTAGCCCATGTATTTGACAGTTTGAGTAATAAAAGTCTACTTGCCGAGCAAAAAAAAACAATAATGATAATAATAATATCTTGAAACACTTAAGAACAATTGGGCAAATCGATTTGGACCTTTATAATACCATTAATTAATTCTTATATACTTAATAAAAAAATTAACCTTAGACCCTTAACTATCAACCTTAAACTTAACCTTAACTTTACCCTTGACCTTAACCTTAACCTTAACCTTAAACTTAACCTTAACCTTAACCTTAACCTTAAACTTAACATTAACCTTAACCTTAACCTTAATCTTAACCTTAACCCAAACCCAAACCTTAACCTTAACCTTAACCTTAACCCAAACCCAAACCCAAACCTTAACCTTAACCTTAACCTTAACCAAACCAAAACCTTAACCTTAACCTTAACCCATCCCAAAACCAAACCCAAACCTCAACCTTAAACTTAACCTTAACCTTAACCTCAACCTTAACCTTAACCTTAACCTTAACCTTAACCTTAACCTTAACTTTAGCCTTAACCTTAACCTTAACCTTAACCTTAACCTTAACCTTAACCTTAACCTTAACCTTAACCTTAACCTTAACCTTAACCTTAACCTTAACCTTAACCTTAACCTTACCTTACCTTACTTTAACATTAACATTAACCTTAACCTTAAACCTTAAAGCCTTATCATCATCTTCACTTAACCTTAACTTTAACCGTAACTCTTAACCCTTAAGCCCTTAACCTTAACCCTTAAATCTCAAGCCTTAACCTTTACCTTCACCTTCATATTAACTTTAATCTAAACCTTAACCATAATCTTAACCTTGAAGTTAAACTTAACCTTAACCTTGAACCTTAAACCTTGAACTTTGAACCTTAAACTTTATACCTTAACCTTAACTTTAATTTTAACTAACCTTAACATTTATCCTTTAAATTTACCTTAACCTTTAAATTTAAACCTTAACCTTAACTTTCATCTTAACTGTAACCTTAACCTTAACCTCAAACAGATGAAGAATCATCGCGCTAATATTTGACCTTAACCCTGGAATTTTGTTAAACCTTAAATGTTTAATCTTAAACCCAAACTCTAACTTAATCTTAACCTTAAAATTAAATTTAACCTTAACCTTGACTTAAACTTTAACCTTAACCCTTACCTTTACCTTTAGCCTTAACTTTAACCTTAACTTTAACCATATCCTTAACGTTGACCTAAATCTTAACCTTAACCTTAACTATAACCTAACCTTCTTCTTGATGAGCAAAAAAAGAACAACCTTAACCCTAACTTTAACCTTGACCTTCACCCTTAGAACCCGTATTTGATTTCCGTTAACGCAACAAATTTTTTCTTCAGTGTCTTCAGACACGGGTTTTACCTAGTATGTATATATATATATATATATATATATATATATATATATATATATATAAAGGTTTGTTGAGTAGTTTGAGATAAAAAAAAATTGTCAAGTATTTTATATAAGATAAGAAAGGAATTAATATTTTTTTTGTTCAAGATTTTTTTCACCTGTTTTTCAAGAAAATTAATAAATTTGATTTTGGAAAAAAATAATGAATTCGGAAAACAAAATAATAATAAAAGTTACCATAAAAACAAAATAGATTTTGAAGTATTCAAATATAAAAACAAGGGGCGGATCCAAAAATTTTAGTTAGAAAGGATTATTATTTAATATTTAGTAAACTTAATTTATAAATTTTGAGTTTAGAAGTGCTAATTTTCCAATTAAGGGAATTGTAATTCTTTTATTCATGATATTACCTATTTAAAAAAAAAATCAAATTAAATTGTTCAGTTATCTTAAAGACTGGATAGGTTGCAATTAATAAGGAGGGGGAGATTAAGATTTTAAATACGAAGAGGGCAAGAATAAATAGTAGTCTGGAAGAGGAAGTGTGGTCGGTTTTGCTTGCCATGAGATCGGTTGCGGAACTTGGGATTAAAAGTAGTTCTTTCTACTCTGATAACCTTGACGTAGTTCAAGGTATTAATCGAGGTTTAGGGATCGACTGGAGGATTCGCCCCATGATTTCGGAATCATGGAGGTGGATAGGACGATTCCCGGAGTGGAAAATCAATCACGCCAAAAGGAAATTTAATGGTGTGGCTGACATTCTCGCTAAATGCGTCAGGAATAATATGGATATATCTAATTGTCCTCATAGGTCTTTAGTGGAGTTTTATTCTAGTATTAGTAGGGTATATTCGATGTGTATCAGGTATCGATGTTAGTTTCTTGGTCTTGACAAAAAAGGATAGGTTGCAGTTTACTGTTTACCCCAACCTCACTTATGAAACCATTGAATACCAAAAAGTACATTATATATACATGGTCCATGGTTCGAATCCCCTTCCTAACGGGTGTAAAGTGAGAGGTACAAGGCTCGAACCACTCCTTGAACATGGGTAACCTAATTCTGATTTACCATGAGAATATACATAGGGAGAAATGTATATCTCCATGGGATTAGTCGGGTACGTGCAAGCTAACCCGGATCACCCATGTGACCAAAAAATAAAATAAAACGTAAAGGTTTGTTGAGTAGCTTGAGATAAAAAAATTGTCAACTACTTTATATAAGATAAAAAAGTGTTCAAGTTTTTTTCCCGCTGTTTTTCAAGAAAAGTAATGATTTGATTTTGGAAAAAATAAAATGAATTCGGATAACCTCTCTTTCTTTCTCAGTGATTATAAAAATTGTCTAATTATCCAATATTTTGACATTTCTTAATTATTTATGGATTGGATTACAACTTTTTTTATAATAGGACTGGATAGAAGTAAAATAATATATAGTTTATATATATATATATATATATATATATATATATATATATATATATAATTTAATTATGTATAGAAAGGCGATCATTGAATGTTTGTCTTTTTTTAATTACAAATTAAATGAAAGGCAATAATCGAATAACCGCTTTTCTTTCATTAATCTATTATAAGGAAAGGTGGTGGTCAAACCACGACTAGAATATTGGTGTCCAAATTACTTTAATATGGGTGGGTACAGAAAGTCAAATGAGAGTCAACTTAGCTAAAAAATCCTCCCAAGCCATTCATCCATTAATTTTTTATTCCACCTAAAATTCCTTACCCACTCACCACTTTTAGCCTTTTTTTAACATTTTTTGCTTTTTCTCTCTCCAGAATTAGTGTTTGACCTAGAATTTCTGGGATCTCACATTAATTCTTGGACTTCACACTACCGCCCACCTTCTATCTCCACCCTTTTTCTTCACCGTTTTTCTTCTATTTTTCTTTTTTCCTTCTTAGTTGTCTTCTCTAAACAGTATGGATAAAACGTTAAACACAAATCGAGTCAATAAAGTTCCAAATGTATCGGGTAAAGCTAACACCAACCCTAATCCAAAAAACAAAACCAGATACAGAGATATCACAAGAGAAATGTTGTCGCCGAGCCCTAATCTGCTTAACACACCTGAATCCTATAACGGAGAAGGGGAGAAGAGTGAATCGGAAGCTCAATCAGTGCCGGAAGTGATGAAAGTTGTTGAGAAAGCTAATAACAATGAAGATCGAGCTCAATCAGTTGAAGAACAAGTTGTACCAGATACAAATAAGAGTGTACCGTGGTCAAAATTGTTCAACAAATGTGCTAGTAAATCGTTAAAGCTTGAACATCACCCTCCGACGATGTTAAAGGGTAAGAAATTAATTAAGCCGCCTCAAGATGTGTTAGAAGAAGGTGCGGAACAATGGGAAAACAGTCTAGTAGGTCAATTTCTGGATAATCCCCCTCCCTTCTATGATATTGTTAATTTTGTGAAGTTTCAGTGGGGTAAACTGGGTAAAGTAGATATTAAATCGAGTTCTAAAGGAAATGTTATTTTTAAATTTGAAAATTCTCAGTACTTTAACAAAGCTTTGGAGCAGATTTGGAATATTAATGGTAAATCGTTGCTACTTAGACCATGGACACCGGGGATGCAGTTTGAGAAGATAGAGGTTTCAAAAATTCCGATATGGGTCAAATTAGTTAATGTGCCGATGAATCTATGGACTCAAAGGGGTTTAGGATATGTTGCGAGTGGTATTGGAGTACCTCTACAAATGGACTCCATTACTGAGACCAAGACTAGGTTGGGATATGCACGAGTTTGTGTTGAAGTAGACACCAAAGATGAATTACCTGATGAAGTTATGGTTGATATAGGTTTGGAGGAGTTTCAGGAAGTTAGAGTGGAGTATGAGTGGAAACCTATTATATGTACTAAGTGTAAAAGGTTTGGTCACATAGAGAGCAAATGCAATAACATACAAAAAGTTTGGAAGCCAAAACAGAGTGTTACTCAAAATGGAAATATAGACAAGGAAGATAAAGGAAAGAATAAGGTTGATGAATGGGATGTAATCAGGAGTAATAGGAGAAATACTAGTGCTACTAAGGATAAAGGAGAATCTAGCTCTGTAATGATCTCAAATCAGTTTGATAAGATACAAGAAGATGGTGTGATTAATCAAGATGTCATAGAATTTATTACTAATCATAATGGAGGGGATGAAATAACCAGGCCACCCAATATATGAATTGTGTTGCTTGGAATGTTAGGGGTTTTAATAATGAAATAAGGCAATTAGATGTCAAGGATTTTGTGGTTGATAATAAAATCAGGATTGTGGGGCTTCTTGAAACTAAAGTGAAGTTTCACAAACATTCTGAGATAATAAAGAAGCATTTCTCTTATATGGAAATGCTTCACAATTATAATAAAGATCCTAGTGGCCGTATATGGTTGCTTTGGGACAAAATGTATGCAGATATTGACTTAATTCAACAAAGTGCTCAAGCTATTTTAGTCAAGGTGAAATTATTTGATATTAAAGAAGAATTTTATCTAGCTATGATTTATGCAAGTAATGATAGAGGAGAGAGGAAAGAGTTATGGGCAGATTTGGATATTTGGAGTAAAAGATTTAATAAGGATAGATTGTGTGTTATGGGGGATTTTAATGAAATCCTGCAAATACAAGATAGACTCAATTGCACTGTACTTGATAAAGGTGCATTGGAGTTTAATGAAGGTATTGAAGATGCAGGATTCATTGAACATGGTTATGGAGGACATTATTTTACATGGACTAACAAGAGTGACAGTAATAACATCAGAGCAAGCAAAATTGATAGGGTGTTTGTTAATACAAGGTGGATTGATACTATTGAATCTAGTGTTATGATTCATAACCCTTCAACCTCAGATCATTGCCCTTTAAGGTTAAGTTTTACTATTAAGAAGAGGAAAATTGCTAGTCAGTTCAGGTTCTTTGATGCTTGGACCAATCATGAAAAGTTTTTACAAACAGTTAAGGATGCCTGGAGCTTAAGAGTAGATGGAAATTTCATGTACATACTGTGTAAGAGGCAGAAAAACACTAAAGAAGCCTTGAAGAAGTTTAACAACATGTATTTCAAAAGGAATTCTTCAAATATTGAATTGCTTAAAGCACAACTTAATTCAGTGCAGATGCAAATTATGAGTGGGAATTTTGACTCAAGCTATATAAAAGAAGAGAAAATACTTAGTGCAGAATTGGAGGATGCAATGAATATTCAACATAAAGTATTAAAACAAAAAGCTAGAATAATGTTTAATAATGAGATGGATAGTAATTCTGCCTATTATCATAAGATTATAAAGGGGAGAATAGCAAGGAATAATGTCACTCTACTCATTACTGATGATGGAATTAATATTGAAGATCCATATCTAATAAAAGAAGAATTTGTTAAATTTTATACAAACTTATTGGGTACTAAAGATGAGAAGGAAGAGTATTGCTCCAGTAATGTTCTTAGTATGCTATTGGGTAAATCTTTAAGTGCTGAGCAAAGTCAGGAGTTAATTTCTCCTGTAACAGATAAAGAAGTCAAAGAAGCATTATTTTCGATTAATTCTAAAAAGAGTCCAGGCCCTGATGGCTTGAACTCAACTTTCTATAAAGCAGCATGGGATATTGTAGGTGAAGATTTTACTAAAGCTATTAAACAAACTTTTGAAAATAGTAAACTTCTCAAACAAGTAAATGCAACTAACATTGTGTTGATCCCAAAAGAGAAAAAGCCGTCGAATGTGAAGAAATTTCGCCCCATTTCATGCACAAATACAATATATAAGACTTTATCAAGAATTATTAGCAAAAGGTTGAAAAAAGTCATGAGCTCTATCATTTCTCTAAATCAAGCTGCCTATATACAAGGAAGGTATGTTGGTGATAATATTTTGGTTGCGCAGGATATAATGCTAGGATATGACAAGAAAAGTTGTTTTTCTAATTGACCTATTAATCTAGACCTTAAAAAGGCCTATGACAGTGTTAATTGGAGTTTTTTAGTGAATATTCTTAAAGCTCTAAAGTTCCCAACTAAATTTATCAAATGGATCATTATTTGTGTATGTACCCCTACTTATTCAGTGTGTATAAACGGTGAAGCGTGTGGTTTTTTTGAGGGGAAGAGAGGGTTAAGACAGGGTGACCCTCTCTCACCCTATCTCTTTGCTTTGTGTATGGAAGTATTCACTGGGTTATTCAATCACTTAGCTATAAAAAAGGAGTTTAAATTTCATCAAAAATGCGAGATTCTTAAACTAAATCATATGATATTCGCAGATGATTTACTTGTGTTCTTCAAGGCTAAGTCGGAATCTGCAAGAATCATCAAAGAGGGGTTAAATCTATTTTCAAGGCTCTCAGGACTTCAAATAAATTATCAGAAGAGTGAGATATATGTTAGTGGAGGAAATAATTACTTAGAAAATGAGATTTCTAGGATCCTAGATATCAAGATTGGCAAACTGCCAGTTAGATATCTAGGGGTCCCACTTCACTCGAAAAAACTTAGTGTTGATAAAGGTAATAAGTTGATTGATAAAATTGTTAATACTATTAATCAATGGACTTCAAAGCTCTTATCTTACTCAGGCAGGTTAGAGTTTATAAAGAGTATATTAGTGAGCAAAATTCTCTACTGGTGTAGAGTGTTTTTGCTCCCAAAACAGGTGATTTACAAACTAAATATGCTTATTAACAGTTTCTTGTGGAAGGGTAATATGAATGGGGCACAGGGAGCTAATATATCATGGGAGAGAGTGTGTTGCAGTAAAGAGAGAGGAGGTCTTGGCATACCATACTTGGAGAAGCTAAATCTTGTTTGTCTTCTTTACACCTTCTGGAGGATGTACTCACAAGAGCATAACTTGTGGAGTATGTGGGTTAAGCACAATATCTTAAAAGGAAAGTGTGTATGGAGCTTTGAAGAAAAACAAAGTCATACTTGGATTTGGAAAAAGCTAATGAAAGTGAGAGGTTTAGCTTATGAATTTATTACGCATAAAGTGTTTAATGGGAAATCTACTTACCTTATATGGGATAAGTGGATTGAAGGTCAGAATATTCAACAAGTTTTGGGTATTGAACTTTCAAAAGATAATTTGAATAGCAACAAAACAGTAGACACTTTCTATGGCAGGGAAAGGTGGAGGTTACCTCCATGTGTGGGTAAAATTCTTCCTCATATTGTTGATATAAGACTTATTAATAAAGAAGATAGGAAGACATGGAGTGAATCTAACAAAAAAGGGTTTTCTTTCAAAAAAACTCTTATTAAACTCACTAAGGACAATGATGTAACAAAAGTTAAGTGGTATGAACTCATTTGGTCAACAACAAATATACCCAGGTGTGTTTTTATCTCTTGGCTAGCTATTCAAAATAGACTTAATACCAAATTGAGAATGATTGCGTGGGGTGCTCAAGTAGATCCTCTTTGTAGCTTGTGTAAGGCTAATGGAGAAGATAACATTCACATTTTCTTTTTGTGTTCCTTCTCAAAAAGAATTCTGCAGAATATATTAAAAATCTGTGATATAATTTGGTTGCCGAAGGATTTTGATGATCTTGTAGAGAAATTCATGGGGTTATCTAGTGAGGAGCAGAGAATGATGGTAAGCTTAATGTTCACTTCATATGTTTATGTTTTTTGGAGGCAGAGAAATGAGATTGATCATGGTGGGGTCGTTTTGAATGAAGAACAAATTGTGGGGCGTATTTGTGAAATGGTAAAAATGAAGATAGGCACAAAACGTTTAAAAAATGCGGGAGTTATTAAAATTGCTGAAAAGTTAGCTGGATAATTTCTTTTGTAATAGAATAGTGGGCTAATAAATTTGTAATAGTTATTAGTAGTTTGGGCCGAGTTTTTTAAGTCAATGGTTGTAATGTTTTTTCTCGTTTTTAGTTTTTTAAAGGTTGTAATGTTTTAATGGGCCTACAAGGTACAAACCCATGCTTGGGCTAGTGCGTGTAACTCATTGGGTTGTAAGGATTGAGATGTTGAGTTTTTAATGAAAAGTTTGATTTGATGATCAAAAAAAAAAAATTCTAGGTCATACTATATGAGATTTGTTTTAAGTTATGCTTTGGGTATTATTCACTAGACTATACATTTTTTGTGTTTCACCTAAGGCCTTTTTTTTTTATTTTACTTTGTTGGGACGACAAAGGTTTGAGTTTGGGGTACATATCTCCCTTTTTGTTCTAATTATATGCCCTTAGGAGACATAATTTTAGGTGATTAATTGACTTATTTGATAGACTTTAAAGCTTATTTGGTTATATTGCATTTTCTCCCTTTGGAATTGTATTATTTGCGTTTTAGAGCTTTTGTACGTTATTTTGTTTGTTTTCAGTGAAAAGTTCTTAGGTCCATGGATGCTATAGAGCACCAAGACAAGTAGTAGAAATGGGAATAAAATTCTTAGATCGAGCGTAAAAGTCAAAGGTGAGAAAAGGTGATCCGAAGAATTTATTAGAGGAGAGTGAACGCTGGAAGGTTGTTACAAATCACTGTTTTTGAGCTACTTAGCCACTGATTCAGCCTTAGAGTCGTGAAATAAGGAATCTACATCTTTGAGTCAAGGAGATTTTGCAACTAGAACAGAATGATTTGGAGTTGAGACGCAAAAGTTTAGTAGTTTTACTAACAACTGTACATCAGTTACGGGATTTCTAAAATGGATTGGGCTTTTGTTTCACTTAACCTATTTCTTTAAGTAAAAAGCCCAATCCTAATTCTCCACTATATAAAGGCCTTTAGACTTCATTTTTTACATACAACTCATTACACAAGTCAGTATACGCTTATGAAAGAAGTCAGTGCAAAAAGAAGAGAAGAAGCTGGAGCTGGAGAGTCAATTCTCTTCCATCAACTAGTTAAAATCAATCCTTTTATTAAGTTCTTCATTTTAGTTCTGTAATTGACTATGAGTTCTTCTAATTTTATTTCAGTTTTTAATATTGTCATGAGCTAAATCATACTATACTTTGAGTATCACATATTGGGTTGAATCCTAACTTCTTTAATTGATGTTTCTCTAATTTGGGATTTAAGTATGTAGATTGAATTCGGTATTTTGTGTTAACTATTACTTTATTCTTCATAATTATTTTTGACGTCATGAACCAAGGGTAATTTATAGTATTTAGGATATTCACTATAGTGGCGTAGTGATCACCTTGGCGGGGGGTTTAAATATGGACCTAGGTAATAGACGTGTGGTGTGCGTCAATGATTCTGACGGACTTGACTAACTACGCAACCAATGAGGTAAGAGACATAACCATGTGAAAGTAGATGTAATCGACCTGACGGGGTTTATATTACCGTAGAAGAGCTCCTAAGTCCACCCTTACGGGGGTTAAGAGATATTAGAGTCCCGACTAGCACAATAATATCAATTAAGCCCTTAACAGAAAACACTAATTAGAAAGGTTTAGGTGAAACCCATACGAGACTCAAGTATCCTTCTCATACTTGCGTCCACTCTTATATTTACTTTACTTGCGTTAATTTTAGTATTTTATTTTACTACGTCTTAGTTTTAGAAAACCAAAACAAAATTATATCATTTACTTTTTCGTATTTGCAATTATCTCTACTATTTGATTCATACATGAGTTGTACCTATTCCGTCCCTGCGAACAAAACCCGGTTTCTCGAAGTATTACTTGGACAACCGTACACTTGCGATCTGTGAGTCCATACTTTTTATCGCTTATTTTATAACACCAGGACCCACCAACTACGCGTCTCTATCATAGTTTTGTAATTAAAACCCCCTTCCGGATGATCACCGCCACTAGCGAATAGCCTAATTACTAAAACCTATCTCTAATTAGCCAAATTATTAATAGTGAATAATTGCAAGAATAAAGTCAATATGCAAACAAATTAATTTAAATTTAAATATTCCCAAATTCGAAATACATTAAATTAGAAAACTAGGGTTCAACCCATATCGCAAGTTCCAAGTATTAGGTGTTTATCTCATAATTGAATAAAGAAAATAAAGACAATTAATAAAAGACATAGTTTTTAAGACTGAAAATAACTAATAATAACCTAATTGGAATGACTTAAGCTATTGTTGAAGAAGAAGGACTTCTTCAGTTTCTTCTTCTTAGCTTCCAAGTGTTCTCTCTAAGTGTACTAGTTAATGGGGTCTAGGTCTTTTTAACAATTAACAACGGATTAGGTCTAAATTGGGCCTAATTAAGTGATTAATGGGCCCAAGTACGTTTTAATAAATCTGCACTGTTGTACAACACTCTAGTAAATAGGCTGTAACTTTTGCATCGTAAGTCCAAATCCACTGAAACCACTTCTCAAGTTTCTCTAACTCAAAGGCCCATATTTTGCATTTGAACCACTAAGTCAGAATCGACACTATTTGGGCTCGGAAAGGGCTACAAGTGACGACTTTCCAGTCTCTAGGATTCCTCCACCTTCACTAAATTGATGTTTTTCATTCCTTTAACACTATCTCTTGATATTGGACTTTAAACTTCATCTCTCTTCATCTTTATTCCTCCTAGAATTTATATACCTAAGAAGTTCGCACCAAAGACACGAATTAATGCACAAAAGCTCTACATGTACAAATAATTTAAATCTGAAAGAAGAAAGTGCAGTATATTAGATTATGAAAATAAATCAAATAACTAACTCCGGTTTCAACCTAAAATGATGTCTCCTAAGGGTGTTTTTCTCTCAAAAAAAGGGAGACATCAAGACCCCCAACTCATTTGTCTTCCCGGCAAAGTAAGAACAAAAGTAGAGGTCTAAGGTAAAAGCAAATACAGAATCTAAAGAATGATACTCAGTGAAAAAATTAAAATAAATTTCATATAATACAGCCAAATAAATAATACACACATACACCTATATTACAAAATCAAACACATAGATGATTTTAATTCCAAATGAATTTCACAATACTAGAAGATTACCCTTGATACTTAGCTCGAGAGGGTGGTTAAAGGGTGTCCACTAATCCTTACTTGCTTTGAATGATCCTATTAACTTACTCCCTATTATCAAAACCATTATTACACTATGTATCTATGAATCATGAGGACTTTACAGTTTTAGCATAGGCTTAGGGATAGTGTGATATGTATATTCGGGAAATATGAAATGAGATGTTGACTCTCTCCTCACTAACCATCAACATACTGTCCTAGAGCTTGAGTTTACACTCGTATAAGTTCTCACTCAACCCACTTGATGCACTAATTAAGTGTCCCCAAATTAACCCAATAAACTCTCAAGATGATTTCCAAAGCATTCCACGTTGTCGGTTACTTTTATTTTCATTTTCCTTTTCTCAATTTATTTAATTTTTTTGTAAGATACCCATGACACTCATTTTGATATGAGTTGTCATGTATCTTGTTTTATCTTTCATTTTATTTCTATTTTTTTTTTCAAAGACCCCGGCAAAGGATTACGATAAATACATACTCAATAATTGCGCATATAATACAAACATTTAAAATTCCCACCCAAATTAATCTCCCATGGTGAAACCCACAATCCCAAACTCAATCTCTAAAGAAAGGAAGTATCAAGGTTGTGATTCAAGTGTGGGTCATATGGAAAGACCTATAAAACAAAGGGAATATGGCTTATATCGTGGAGACAAAATAAAGGCTTAAAGGATAAAAATGGGGTTGAGAAGGATATAACATTAAAATTCGGTTAGAAAGCTAAAAGACTCAAGTGGCTATCAAATAAATGTCCCTATCATTTTCCTATATACGTAGTATCACTCCAATCTCACCTCTAGTTCATAAATAAGTGGGTGCTCAACTCATTTAGATCTCACGTTCTACATACGAGTCATTCTTACTAAGTACAACCTTACTTATTTTGCATTGTTCATTAATTTTTCATATGTATAATCTAGTGTTTGCATGGATTTGAAGGTGTGTTATACATTAACTCTAAGGTTTGTTATTTTTAATCATTAATTTACAATAAGGTTGCTTATGGGTACATTCAACAAACTGTATCGTCAAATTATTCCTTAAATTAATTTAATTTGGTTTTAAATTTTTCAAAAGAAATAAAATATAAAAACAGGGATGCGAACAATGAGTAACCCACCCCCAACTCAAAACTGAGTCGTGTCCCCACGACTCAAAAAAGACTCTAAAGCAGTAAAAGCTAACTATTATATACTAAAACAAATAAGCAATAGGGAGAGGGATTAGAAAACGTTACACTGCCATTGGGCATCTTCGAATTCGCTATCAGAAAGGGTTTTATTATTTTCAAAGCTATACATACCTTCTTGCGGAATTGAGGAATAATTTGATCTATAAAAATTGGGTTTTTCCCTCTTCTCTATGACCAGAACTTTCTTATGGTATACCTATGTTGTTGTGTCGGCACCTCAGGCATTGATTTCTTCTCACATGGTTCATCGATAAGGATTGGGTTTTTTTCTATTGTTGTCCCAAGTAATTTTTGTTCGTCCTCATGATGTGTATCTTCCTCTTGACTTCTAATGGATCTTTGCTTCACGTCATCTTCACAAACCCACAACTCAAGATGCACCAAGTATGGAATAAACTTATGAATGGTTACCGTTCCTTGAGGTTGTTGTGTGGAATATGCTCTTTATGGTGTTTGGGTGGTGGTTATGGAGAACAGGGGAAGGAATTTAGCTTACTTGTGGTGGAAGAAATCTTGAAAACTTGATAATCTTTGGTGTTTTTGGTTTTGTGGAATGGATTTGATGAGGATTATGTACTTACTATGGATGAATGAAAGTTTTGATGGTGTTTTAGTGTGTTTTTATGGTTGGATCGAGCTTTCTTGGTGTTTAGATGAAGTTTGGGACTGAAATATACGTTTGTGTGGGGTTGAAGGAGGCTAGTGATTAGGGTTACTTGATACTGGAAATCCTAAGGACTCGTTTTCATGTTCGTGGCCGCCACCGCTCTGGTATTGCCAATCTTCTGGCCGGCTGGCCATCCTTGCACTATATGTTCCCAGACCGTGTCATGGTTTGGGTCGAATAACGGCACAATCTCGCATTGGTATTCCTCTTAAAGGACCGGCATGTCGATCCCATGCTACAATGTTACTGATTTCATACCGTTAGCGAATCGCTGCGATCCTTTAACCTTCACCTGCATGCCTCCCAGATGGCTGGGTAGCCGGTCAAAATTTTGTAACATTCTGACTGGGAGGGTCGCGACCCTTTGTTGCGAGTGTCGTCACGGTTTGGGGACCAGTATACCGCTGAGAGGGACAACAAGCCGGTCGATCATGGGAAAAGTTTATGATCTTGACCGTATCGTTATCGTCGCGACCCTTTGGAGGGCGGCGGTATGCCGCCCAGAGCTGCGAATTTCTCCAAATTACCCTAAACTCAAAATTATACCTACATACACAACAAAATATTAAACCTTTCTCTCCCATTAGCTATATTAAACACTAAGACTCAAATTTAAAAGCATCAAACTTAATAGTATACACTACGAAAACAATAAACTAATATACAATTAAACTGACTTTTGTTTAATGTCGTTAAGCTCGACGGGTTACCTCTCACACTAAGAAGCTTCAAGGAGATACATGACCTCCCCAATATGTGGATCTTCTTTGCAGATGGTATCTACACCTGCATGGTAGACTTTCAATCAATGCACATTCACCATGAAGGTGTAGTGCTCGATCGGATGTTCAATCTCTCTATAGCTCCATGAGGCATAAATTTGGTCAAAACATAAGGACCTGACCATTTCGATCTCAACTTCCCTGGATAATTATTGAACTTGGAGTTATATATAAGGACCTTTTGTCCAACTTCATACCTTTTCTCACAAATTCGATTATGTGGCCATTTCTTCGTCTTTTCTTTGTAAATCTTAGCATTCTCTTAGGCATGAAACCAAAAATCATCAAGTTCATTCAACTTTGTCAATTTATTCTCTTCAAATAGCATATGATCTAAGTTCAACTCGGCTATCACCTAATATGCACCTAATTTAAGCTCAAGAGGTAAGTGACAAGTCTTACCATAAACCATGTGATGCGGAGATACACAAACAGGTGTTTTGAATGCAGTGAGATATGGGCATAATGTATCATCTAACTTCATTGACCAATACTTGCGTGTTGGTCCAACGGTCTTCTAAAGAATGGATTTGATCTCTCGAATAGAGACTTCAGCTTGACCTTTTGCTTGTGGGTGATAAGAATTAGATACTCGATGTCTCACCCCATACTTCTCTAAAACTTCCTATAAGTACTTGTTAAAGAAATATGATCCTCCAAAACTAATGATAACTCTTGGCGTCCCATGTCTCGTGAAAATGTGTGATTTCAAGAACTTTATCACCACTCGCGAATCATTTGAAGGTAGGGATACAACCTCACCCCATTTTGACACGTAATCAACAACTAGTAGGATGTATTGATTTCAATCGGATGATATAAAGGGACCCATGAAACCAATACCCCATACATCAAATATATCTACTTCAAGAACATTATTACTTGGCATCTCATCTCTCTTGATATATTACATGTTGATGTCTCCCTATCTGTGATGAATTAATTTAGGTTGGAGACAAAATTTTAGGTCTTTATGAGTATTTAATATTATATTTTTATTCGTATCTTGCTATTGTTCTATTTTTTGTATTGATTTGATGAATTATTATTTTTAGAGCATATTTGGTTTAATTTGTGTATTAACGTGAAGTTTTAGAAATATATTTAATTAATTAGATGACAAATCAATCCTAAAGAGATAAAGAAATATGATAAGGACCTAAATTGGAGATAAAATGAAGTAGAGATAAAATAGGAAAGGAAAAGTTGTTCTGTAAATCTGAATTTCAGCAGTCACGTCCACTAAAGTGATAATAACTCAAAATTGGATGGGAATCTGGATGAGAAATTAAAGGAAAAATATATATCTTTTCGACGTGGTCGTTTCGATATAAAGTGGGGGAAAATCGGAGCAATAACGAATGAGATATGACCGAAACAAGACAACAACAATTATCCTACCTCCTATATTTTAGGAAACGACTTTGATTTGGAAAAGGAGACCAATTGTTTGCCTTCTAATCCAAGAATCCGACCTAGAAGCCTCTTAAAACTTATAAATACACCATTTAACTATTGTAAACATGTCATTACTCAGTTCTAAACTTTATATCAATTTTTAGTCATTCAAGAGAGCAAGTTGTCATTATATATCTTTATATTAGTTTATTTCTTTCTAGCATGAACTAATTTTCCCGTAGCTTGGGTTTTGCATATGTATAATCTTTTAATTCTATTTTCTTTTATCTAAATTTTCTTTGGGAAAACTATTTTAAATTGATTCTAGCTTCTTAACAATATATTTGTTTTATGTGCTTTGATATATTGTCAGTCTTAATCCTGATCAAATTAGGGTTTTGCTAATAGTAGTTAGATGGTCACGCGGAAGGGGTGTCTAATTATTGAAAATCACATAAGCGTCTAGTGTGCGGTTGTGATCCGGAAGGGCTTGCCTAACTAGATAGTCATTAGGGTTTGAGATTTAATCACCGGTCATTATTTGCAGGGTCCCCTTACCCAAGTCCCTTGGTAATTGTTAGGTCGCCTCTTAAGTCCACCCGGAAAGGTGTTAGAAGGAACATAAGTTGCCTTTAAGAGGTTTAATCACCCTTATTAACTAGTAGAAGATATAGAAAGATTAGTGCATACTAGCAAAACCTGAGTTATACTTTCTCATTTTATTCTCTCATATTTATTTTATTGTCTTTAGTTAAATTTATTTTAATCTTATCTCCTCATCAATCATATTTATTTCTTTTCTTTAACTATTATTTACTACGACGTTCTGTTGACCTATTCGTATAACACACTAAGTCCCTGAGAATGAATCTGTATTTATCATTAAAACTAACGTACGACCTGTGATACTTGCAGTGAGTTTTGCGTGGTAGTAAAGGGTGTGTCCTTTATTAATATCTTTATTTATCTGTTTATTTATCACACCTTTGCCCCCCACCAAGTTCTTGCGCCGCTTTCGGGGATTTGTGTCTCATTAGCGTGTGGGTTATTTATTTTTAGTAGTGGTAGTTTTTAGTTATTTTATTTTTCCAGATTTAGGCTTTTAATTTGTTTTAGTCTCTTTCGGGTTTACAGTGTATGCTCAAGAAGTCCGAGAGGTGTTTCACAGCTTACAACAGACGCTTGAGAGAAGAAAGAGAACAAAGAAGAACAATGGCAGAATTAGAGGACTTGATTCCACTAAAGGGTAATGCCAATCTTTATCAGAATGAAAATCAACATTATATTCTGATGTCTCCCTTTTTGTTCTAAATATATTCCCTTAGGAGACATCATTTTAGGAATAAATTGGACTTATTATATAGACTTTTGTGCTTATTATGTCATATTACACTTTCTCCCCTTGGAATTAGACTATTTGCATTTTTAGAGTTGTTGTGCGTTAATTTGTTTTATTTTAGTATAAAGTTCATAGGTTCATAGATTCTATGGAAAGCTAACACAAGGAGCACAAGTGAGAATTAATGTCTTATATCAAGTGGAGGAGCTAAAGGCAAGAAAAGAATTTCCGAAGACTTGACTAAAGGAGTTGCAGATCTGGAAGGCTGTCACTAATTTCTATTGTTGGGCTACTTGGAGCGGATTCAGCCTTTAGGCCGTGAAATAGGTTTTATTCCTTATTCAGTTAAGAAGATTTAGAAACTGGAATGAGTCCATTTGGAGTTGATATGCGAATGTTACAGCCGTTTTACTAAGGGTTGTACACCAGTTACGGGAATTTAAGAAGAAGATGGGCTTGGGCTTTTTATAATTTGACCTAATGCTCTTAACCTAAGCCCTAATCCGATTTTGAGAATTATATAAGCTCCTTTAGACCTCATTATTCAGCACCTCTCAATTAAACTTCAATTTAAATCATCTTTAGAGAGAGGGAAAAGGCATAACGCTTGGAAGAGGCAAAAGCAGAAATTGGAGAAGTCATTCTTCCTCAAACAACAGTTCAACCATTCCATTAATTAGGTTCTTTATATTTTATTATCGGTTATTAGGAATTATTTGTACTTTTAATTAATTTATTTATTTCAATTCAAATATGAACTAAACTAATTAATACTTGAGAATCGCAAATTGGGCAAAGCCCTATTTCATATAATTTAATGTTTTCTTTTAGTTCTGAGATTTGTTAATTTAATTCTAGCTTGGATATTTTATATTTACTATAATTTCATGCTTGTTTACTAATTCTAAACGATACACTTAGAATTAGGTATTTGTAGTGAGGCTATTCACTAGTGGCAGTGATCACCCTGGCGGGGGCTAAATTGATTTTAGAGTCCTGACTAATATAATTTATATCCACTGACCCTTAACATAAAACATTAAGTATATGAATTGAGGTAAACCCCTAGCGAGGCTCAAGTACTTATCTCAAATTTGCATATTATCTTAATTCCTGCGTTCGTCATTTATTATTAATTGAAAATCAAAACAAATATCTATTTTATTTATCACTGCAATTAATTCTATTTATTATTTAAATATACTTATCTTACCTCGCAATCCATGTGGAGACGATAATCCCTATTTTACTTACTTTATTACTTGAAATGAACCGTACACTTGCGGTCTCTGGATCCTTTATTTATTGCTTAAGTTTATAACACCCCAGGACCAGCGTGTGATTTTTGTGTTTATTTTTTAGTATAGTTAATTATTTTTATTTTACGCTTGTGTTGTTTTAGTCTTTTTTTGGGTTTTTCTTTAGGTATGGAGAATTCTCATCATCAAGTTCAAACTCCACCACAATCCTTGTTGGATCAACTGAAAGATTCCTTTGATAAAATATATACTTTCGAGAATTTGACACAAGGGAGTTTAGAAATCTTGAGGAAAGGCTCAAGAAGTTGGAAGGCTCACTCAATTGTTTCATCAACACTTTAATGGTCAATATGAGAAATAATGAGGTGAAAATCAATGCTACCACATCATTAATGCAAGACATGCAACAACAACATCAAATTATGGAGCAAAGATTGATGCAACTCACAGAAACAATTGAGAGGCTACAACAAATACCATCTATGCAAACTGGCCAAGGTACAAGTTTTGATGATGAGACCATTCAAATTGATAGAGATATTTGGTTCGATGTAGGCGAAGAGTTTAGCCTTCAAGAAGAGAAGGAAGTGGAATCGCCACAAGTTGCTATTAGTGAACTAGAGATTCCAATGAGAGAATAATTAACCACGCTAAGCATAGATGGGGTAACTATTGATAAGCAAGTTGATGGTGAGTTTGAACCTTGTATAGATGATTTTTCACCCATGGAAAAACTTACCGAGTCACGTTTAAAGGAATCAAATATTGAGTCCTTGGTTGAAAAAGAGACAGAAGAAAAAGGGGAGATTAGGATGCATTCTCCACCTAATACTCCATTGTTATCACCTCCAAATACAAAAAAAGATAGACATGTTAACGAGTGATACAGTATATGAAGCATTTGTAGAGGCATTCAGCGAAACTAAAATCAACGCTCAAATGCTTGAGGGACTCACACCACAACAGGTATTCATAGAAGGTATCTCAAAAACGAGTAAGGATGCGGGAGTAGAGATTGAAGAAGAACAAGTGGCCCTAATAATTGAAGAGAAGTCTGAAACATCACTTGTTTTGGACAAAAATCTTGAGGTGGTGCCACTTGAGTTCCACATTGTTCCAAGAGTGCCTAAGAAGGTTAAAGAGAAGGACCACCACCATTAACCCGTGAAAAAAGGAGCCAAAGATGAGTTTGGGGTTGGAACCAAGGTTGCTTGGAAGGCGTTTTAAACAAGAGAATAGGCCAAAAGGTTTCTGTTGGAATTATGCCCTAGCCCCGATCGTCTTGTAATGAATTGAACACAAGTGTTTACTGTACACGATAATAGTTATCCCTACAGTTTTGATTAAAGAAATTGTTTCCTTGAATCTATGGCAATCCTTTATGATTATGGTATTAATCTACATAATATAAAGGCAAATCCTTGATTAAGTTACGAACTAGATATCATAAGGTGTTATGATAATGAGAATCTAGCTTATAGGACTTAATCTAAACTTGTTCTTAATCGTAGGATCATCGAGTTAGGACCTCGATGATCCAGTTAGATTAATATGTAGCTAACAAGTATTTATTGGATAAATATCGGTAGTTCTCGTTTACCGAGTTAGGTGCATAGATAATGCACATAGAGATGTGATTATCGAACCGACTAAAACTAGAGATTCCTAATGGTTAATTACCTTGAACTGTCAAATAGGTTAATCTCTATAAGGATTTTTATACTTGTAATCCTTTGACCTGAGATCATCACTATAGTTGTGTATGTGCTTGTTATGTTTTGATACTGGACTACTAGTGTGTCATAATGCTAGTCGAAAGGATATTGGACATAGCTAAGTATATATGCTCCTAGGGATGAGTCAAGATGGAATCTATCAACTCTAGGTAAAGAGTTTGAGCTCTACGATGTCATAAGATTATAACGATTGTATCGAATCCTTGGCCAAGGTGATAGAATGAATGAAGAAAGGATTTTCTTAGGTCATTCGTCAATCGTTGATAATCGACGTGTAACGTAGTTGATTTTCTAATGGGATTTGACAGTTGTACCATATCCCAGGATGATCCGGAGCTGTAAAGATAGAGGGAGTACATGTATGATCCTTTACCAGGTTCTTTGTATAGAGTTACTTCACGTTATTCGGTCGTTGGGGAGTGTTGTTAGACACCAACCTCGATTAGTAGTTAATTAAGTTAAATAATACCGGTTTAACGATGAACCCACGTAGTCGCACACTAACGAGTGTATTGATCTTGCTTCATGTCGTTAATTAATTTTATTATTAGATAATAAATATTAATTAAATATATACTTGGAATATTGGTATATTAATTTGCTAGCACAATTTAATATTCTAATATAAGACCGAACTAAGACAAAAAGGAAAAGGAAAAAATTGACAAGTTTATGGATCGAACCACGGACCTCTAGTAGTGTGAAATGTGTCACTAACCGCTAGGCTAGTCAATTGTTTTTGTATACTGTAAAAGGTCCAAATCCACTTCACAAGTGGTAATGGACTAGATTATTAAGATAATCACTTTCATTATACGTTCCTGACTTTTCCTATTCTTGTTTTTTCATTTTCTTATGTTGAGGGTTTTATAAGATAATGAAAGTCATTATACAAGAATAACTTCTCATCAGTTTTCTCTAAGAAAAACTCCACAAGAAAGAAAAAGGTTTTTTTTGGTTTCCAAGTCAGAATTTTGATTCTGAAAGCATGGATTAAAGCTCGGTGTGCAAAGCGTGTAGGCTTCAAGTTTTTGAAGTTAAGTTAGTCACTGGGCAATTCGATTCTCATACAACGGATTAAGGTACGTAATCGAATTCTTTGTTTCTGTTTAAAATTCTTAAATTGCAACTAGATTGGCTTAGGATTGCAATATATTTTCCGTTGCGTATATTTGATATATCTGGTATCGCTATTCCTTCAATTGGTATCAGAGCCTAGGTTGTTGCGATTTAGGTATTTAAATTTGATATATTATTTGATAATATATGTTTTTTTGTTTTTATTATATGAGATATAATTTTTTGTATAAAATTTTGCTTACGGTAGAAGAAAGGTTTGTTAAAAGATATTAAACTGGTATAGCTGATACACAGTTTTGGTGACAAGTAAATCCTTTTTGCATTGTGTTGTGCGGCAGAGAGTTGATCCGTTGGAGTAGTTTTCTTCTTCTTTGGTAGTGTGTAGTTTATTTTTATTTTTAAAACAGCAGGCTACTGAAAAGGTTTCAGTGTGAAAATAGAAGGAATTACTGAAATGGATTCAGTTTGAAAAAAGAAAAGGATACTGAAAAGGTTTCTTATAACACTAGCACCTATTAATTGTGATTTGGGTATTGTGTGACTAATTGTTAATCGTACACGAATGCTATCTACTGGTGTGAACCTTTTGGCATTTTCTTTCGGTAATAAAAGAAGAAAAGAAAAAGAAAAGATTTTTTTCGGCTGCGGCATGTAGCATATGTACAATACATATGCCTTTGACTTAGTTGACTAAATTATCATTATTAATTGTTATTAATGTAATTCGTTACTTGTTCTTTTTGTCTTTAATATCATATGCCTGATATTCTTGATCTGATATCATTAAAATTGTTTAATGCTCATAAAATTTGTATTGGCTTGTTTCCAAAGCTAATATGGTATTAGTTTTAAAAGTCTTTATTTTTGATAATAGGAGTTTGATAGTCAAGCTTATGTTTTTTTTATTTCGTTTAAAAAAAAAAGGGTTTCTTTATGTAACCGTTCAACGAGTTTTTAATGGTTGTATGATCATTTTATCAAAAAAAAAAAAAGGTTTTTTTTTTATCTTGGTTCAAATATTTTTGTTCAGAAAAATTTGTATAACAAAAATTGTAGTTTTCGAAATTACAGTTTTTGACCGATCATTCGATATGGTCGTTTGGTTTACATCCAAAGTTTAGAATTATAAATTCTAAATTATTCCCACTTGATAATGTAAATTATTGAGTTTATTAAAACGACACATAAGATGTTTCGTGAGACTTGTCCATCGCAAGTAGAGTTTTAGGTTTGTTAAGTTTACAAGTTTTGATCTGACTACCAGGTGGACTTGTAGTTCGAGTACAAATTGTAAAACTCTCTAGATTGTTTGATAATAGGATTAATTTATTAGTTTCACGTTTTTTGTCTGGACTACCCAGAGGATGTGGAATTGATAAAATCTGATTATATGATGGATTAACTCAACAAAACTAAATAGAAACGACCTGACTACCAGGGGGCTAAAAAGTTTTGAGTCTCTTATTTTATATGATAAAATAGGTAACGTACCATACTTTAATTATGAGTGAGAAACGACCTGACTACCAGGGGGCTCATTCATGTTTTAAAGTTTTCATTATTCACTTTAATTATGAGTGAGAAACGACCTGACTACCAGGGGGCTCATTCATGTTTTAAAGTTTCCTATTATATATCTCTTAGATAATAGTCCATATCTTTGACAGTTATATAATAGTGTTCTTAAAGCATTGTTTCCTATTCCTTCTCAGGTTTAGATTTCTCGATATTTCTGCCAAATCACTTCTCAAACCATCCCAAGTTGGTTGGGTAATCTCAAGAATTGTGACCGCAACTTGAGAGTCTTTCTTATGCACATGAGACTCATTGATACGTTCGATGAGCTATTGACTAAAGTGTCTCTTTAGGATGCATAGAATGTATATGATGCATGTCTAAAGTAATACAAACTTAGTAATGGTACTGAGTGTATATTCTTGTATCCATGAGTTATGAACTCCAAAAGACATTTTAAGCATGATATTCCCATGAATCCTTAAATATCTTTAGAAGATGTATAAGTAACTTAGTATGACCGTTAGATACCATTTATCTAATACCAAGAAACAAGGTAAGTGAATTAATGGAAATTGTTTATGTAATTTCTTGAACTTCTATTAATTACACAGAAAGGGTATTGGATACTCGTAGTAGTTTAGAAATATGCAAAATGTTGCATACTCTAAAGATTAATAGACAAACAAGAATAAGAGAAGTTAAATTACAATTTCGGTAGTGGAGCAATTGTTGTAACCACAATTGTAATAACTAATTTTTCAAAGATGCATATGGCAAAACATATTGTAAGAAAACTGTATTTTCGTTCGTAAACTTGTTTTCGAACAAAATGTTCATTTGATCATAAGATAGTTATGGTGTATTAATATAATATAAAATGACCAATGGAGTTTTTCATAGTGATGAATTACACCCCATTGAATACTTACAATATGGTGATTATAATTGCCTAAAGTAACTATGTAATAGTGTTATAGTTGTTTCTGGTCATAAATCGAAATAGATAATCGTACTAATCAAACCTTATCTTTGGTGTTATAGACTAAGTCATAAACTATGAGAAAAAAAAGTTTACTAGTTTCACAAGGAAGATTTCCTTGAAGAATATGATTTTGAATCATATGAAACTTGTGAGACTTATCTCGATGAAATATGACTAAATCTCATTTTGATGAAAATGGAGACAATGTTAATAAGTTCTTATGTCCACTATATGTTGATATATGTGGTCAGTCTAAACTTTAGCCAAAGATAGATATTTTTACTTCATCTCCTTCACAAACTATATAACAGATATAGATGTGTTTACAAATGTAACACCAATATAAATAATTTGAAATGTTCAAATTACTATTGAGTGAAGTTGAAAGCAAGTATATAAGAGTATGAAGGAAGTAAGATACCAACTTGTATAGGTGAATATCTTAGCAATGAATTAATAGATTATCTATGACAAAATTAGATTTTGTCTCAGTGATTCACTAGATTTTAAATATTCCTATGGGATTATATTTTAAAGTCAATTGCATATTTAATGAACTCTTAGGTCCCACTAAACAGTCGATAAAATCCATATGTGGTATGGAGATGATATAAATCAAACCTTAAAATGTAGATTTTGAAATGTTTGATTTATACTAAACGACTTATGATGGCTAAGCTTGAGTTGATATCTTTCAAATATAGATTTGTTGGATACCCAAATAAAATAAAGAGGTAATATTTCCACACCATTCTGAACACAAATGGTTTGTGTTAAGGAAGACAACCTTTATAGATTGGAATTCCATAGTGAAGGAATTCATAATGTGGAAATAGATCATAATGAAATAAAGATTTAAGAGTTATTTATACAAGCTAAAGAGCATCAGATGCATGCCAGTCTTTCTTTCCTTGATGAGTTAATAGTTTCATTTAAGGTTCAAGTCTCACACTTTGAGGATTAGGGACGATTCATGAACCTTTCTTGGAAAAAGGAAGTTAACAAATCAATAGAAAGAAGAATTTATTGTACACAAGCTTCCTATAGGTTATATAGATATCATCATACACCAAAATCAATTGTAATAATGGTGATTGTTTGATGAGGAAATCATATAGATGAAAACCCCATCAAGTGATGATCCTAAATCCCTATGAAGAGGCTATGACTAGTCTAAATAGTGACAAGTGGTTAAGAACCATAGAATCTGAATTAGTGTCTATAAGGATCAACAAAGTATAGTAATTTGGTTGAATCTTTAATAGATATAAGATCCATTTATAGTAAATGGGTGCTAGGGAAATGATTGGAGTAGACGGTAAGGTAGAGACCTATAACGTCCTTCTAATTGCTAAGCGTTTAAATTAAAAGGAAAACATCAATTGTAGTGAATTCCTTTTCTCATAGCAATGCTTAGTTTATTTCAGATTCTACTATTGGTAACTACATACTATTATTATGAGATATGGTAATATCATGTGAAAATAGTTTTCACTAAATGGGAGTCTATGACGTCCTTAAGACCAATCCTAAAGGTCCCATATTGCCATTTATTCATAATAAAATATGTATGTTCCAAAAATCCATTTAATGGATTCAGTAAATGTCACTAAGTTGGATTACTCTCTTTTATACAATCAAATAGTTTGATTTTATAATTTTAGAGTAAGAGTCGTAAGAGTACAAAGGACTAGTGGGAGTACACTCATCTTCCTAGTGTTATATGTAGATGACATATTATCACATAGGGATATGATATACCAACCAAGCAATTAACCAAGTTATTGATTGTTAAATAGTTCTCCATGAAATATTTAGGATAGTAGCTTATATTCCTTGAATTGGGATCTACAGAGATAGATCAAAGAAGCTACTTGACCTATATCAATCTTACTACATTTATACTTTTTTAGAAGTATCGCATGGAAATTCCAAGAATATCTATTCGACAATAGGCTTTGGAGTTACTCTTAATGTTAGGGTTTGTTCTAGGACCCTAAAAGTAAGAGAATGAATGTGTATAGTCCTATTTGTTAAAACAATAAGGATCTATCTAACACACCATGAAAAATGTATAAGACCTAAAGTACACTACACGCTAGGAGTAGCGAGTAGGTATGAAGGGTTCCTTGATGAGAAATGTTGGAAAGTAGTAAAGACTATCCTTAAGTACTTAAGAAGTATTAAGGACCGATTCCTCATATGTGGAGAATATAAGTTGAAGCTAATTGGGTATATAGATGCTTGTTTTGCTTCAAACGTGGATGATAGCAAATCAAAATATGGTTGTGTCTATATAGAGGAGAAGTAAATTGGAATAGTTCCAATCAAGACACTATAGCAGATTTCGGTTACTAGAAGTAGAATACATAGCAGCATAAGATGCAACTATGCCAGTGGTTTGGATAAAATAGTTCTTTATATATACATAGTGTGATTTCACAATGTAGATATTGTTTCTTTATACGATGACAATATTTGAGATATTGTATGATTAAAGAAACCTAGAATAAACTATAGATCCAAACAAATTCTGCAATAGTACCGCTTGATTCGAGATATGATTGAACATGAAGATGTTCACATTCAATAGGTAGAAGAAGGAACACGATGTATATCTATTCGTCTAACTTGTCTATCAGAAGAGTCTGATGAGAACAAACTGTTTATGAATTATGGTACTTGAATGATTGGGTCTAGGCCAAGTGGGAGATTGTTGGAATTATGCCCTAGCCCCGATCGTCTTGTAATGAATTGAACACAAGTGTTTACTGTACACGATAATAGTTATCCCTACAGTTTTGATTAAAGAAATTGTTTCCTTGAATCTATGGCAAGCCTTTATGATTATGGTATTAATCTACATAATATAAAGGCAAATCCTTGATTAAGTTACGAACTAGATATCATAAGGTGTTATGATAATGAGAATCTAGCTTATAGGACTTAATCTAAACTTGTTCTTAATCGTAGGATCATCGAGTTAGGACCTCGATGATCCAGTTAGATTAATATGTAGCTAACAAGTATTTATTGGATAAATATCGGTAGTTCTCGTTTACCGAGTTAGGTGCATAGATAATGCACATAGAGATGTGATTATCGAACCGACTAAAACTAGAGATTCCTAATGGTTAATTACCTTGAACTGTCAAATAGGTTAATCTCTATAAGGATTTTTATACTTGTAATCCTTTGACCTGAGATCATCACTATAGTTGTGTATGTGCTTGTTATGTTTTGATACTGGACTACTAGTGTGTCATAATGCTAGTCGAAAGGATATTGGCCATAGCTAAGTATATATGCTCCTAGGGATGAGTCAAGATGGAATCTATCAACTCTAGGTAAAGAGTTTGAGCTCTACGATGTCATAAGATTATAACGATTGTATCGAATCCTTGGCCAAGGTGATAGAATGAATGAAGAAAGGAGTTTCTTAGGTCATTCGTCAATCGTTGATAATCGACGTGTAACGTAGTTGATTTTCTAATGGGATTTGACAGTTGTACCATATCCCAGGATGATCCGGAGCTGTAAAGATAGAGGGAGTACATGTATGATCCTTTACCAGGTTCTTTGTATAGAGTTACTTCACGTTATCCGGTCGTTGGGGAGTGTTGTTAGACGCCAACCTCGATTAGTAGTTAATTAAGTTAAATACTACCGGTTTAACGATGAACCCACGTAGTCGCACACTAACGAGTGTATTGATCTTGCTTCATGTCGTTAATTAATTTTATTATTAGATAATAAATATTAATTAAATATATACTTGGAATATTGGTATATTAATTTGCTAGCACAATTTAATATTCTAATATAAGACCGAACTAAGACAAAAAGGAAAAGGAAAAAATTGACAAGTTTATGGATCGAACCACGGACCTCTAGTAGTGTGAAATGTGTCACTAACTGCTAGGCTAGTCAATTGTTTTTGTATACTGTAAAAGGTCCAAATCCACTTCACAAGTGGTAATGGACTAGATTATTAAGATAATCACTTTCATTATACGTTCCTGACTTTTCCTATTCTTGTTTTTTCATTTTCTTATGTTGAGGGTTTTATAAGATAATGAAAGTCATTATACAAGAATAACTTCTCATCAGTTTTCTCTAAGAAAAACTCCACAAGAAAGAAAAAGGTTTTTTTTGGTTTCCAAGTCAGAATTTTGATTCTGAAAGCATGGATTAAAGCTCGGTGTGCAAAGCGTGGAGGCTTCAAGTTTTTGAAGCTAAGTTAGTCACTGGGCAATTCGATTCTCATACAACGGATTAAGGTACGTAATCGAATTCTTTGTTTCTGTTTAAAATTCTTAAATTGCAACTAGATTGGCTTAGGATTGCAATATATTTTCCGTTGCGTATATTTGATATATCTGGTATTGCTATTCCTTCAGTTTCAAGAATGAGCGGATGGGGCCATTTGTTGTTACTCAAGTAGTGATGGCAAAACCGATAGAAATACGACCTTTGAAAGTTCATATGCTTTGAATTGTATATGTTCATAGCCTCACCCACTACTGGGGAGGCTACAAACTCAAGGGATAATGGAGGTAACCCGTCGAGCTTAACGACGTTAAACAAAAGCCATTTCAATTGTATATTAGTTTATTGCTTTTATGTATTTTAAATTCTTAGTGTAAATTAGAGTAATTGTTAGTTATTTAGTGTTTATTTTTTAAGAAATGAGAAAGGCTGGTGTTTTTGATGATTGCAGGAGTAAAGGTCATGAGTTTGGTGTAGGTAGAACGAAAAAGAATACATTGAGCACATATGTGTATATATTCAAAGGGTCCCACATAATCATTATGTTCATAAGTCTAACAACACTATGAGATATGACAAATCTACCCCTCCACAAGGGTACATTTGCTATATTTGGAATAACACGGAGATATGGTCTTACTTTTGACATAATCGGTTCTATATAGCTGTTTCGCATAACACAAGGACAATTGTGTTATATATCTGGGAAAGAACCATTTGGAGTGTAAAACAGTGTGATATTCATGCTAATGGATAGTGGTATATTCTTCTTTGCATATAGTTTGACTTTGTTTTTGTGCATATAATTCTTGATTTCTTATCACTCAATATAGTATATATATGTCCCATCTCTAAGAATTCCTTTGTGAACAGATCCAAAACTTCTAGATCCAAGCAAATTGTTTTTACTATACTTATCAGCTGCACCGAGAAGTTCATAGTAGGTGATTATTTCCACTTTTTTCATGGAAATGGACTCTAATTCCCTGGTACCTGTATTCTTCCTTGATATCTCCTTAATGAAAATATGAACACCATCACAAATAAAGATACTGCAACTCCTAGTGGGATGAGTATAAGTAGAAGTTTCCTTTTTGACCATTTTTTTAGTAGAAGTAACTTGACATGGTGGTACTTGAAACTTGAATCACCACAAAGTGCATAGTTAAATACAAAAGACTGACTTGTGAAGTTTTTGAATGGACCGTTAGATGGAATTTCACTCAATATAGTATGTATGTGGGTAATAGCATTATTTGCACTCTCTGGTAATTAATATTATATTGATCAATGATCTTGTATATGTGGCTAAATCTTGCAGCATAGATGGCTGGGGCAAAGGTCATGGCAAATTGAAGATTTTGCTTTGGGGTCATTAATAAATGGTTCGCACAAATCACCAGCTTCTGAGGTAAATGAATAGTAATCATTTTCTTAAGTGCCTTCTTTGCTTCTTCACATACAAATATTTTATCACTAGAAGCTCTCAACAGTAGCTTCGATTTTAATACATTGCTTGATAGATAAATTGTTTTTCTGTTACCAACATTTTTAGCATTCCATCCGGTAGTTTAAATTCTTACAAATATAAATAAAAAATCTGCAATCCAAATCCTTCTTTTCTTTCTATGTTAGAGTTTATAGTATTTTTTTAAGGAATTCCGAGACTTATGTAGTGAAGAGACTGAAACAAAGAACATTTGCATTCCAGTAAATTGAGAATATGTTTCAAAGTAAGCTGAATAGAAATTACATTACTTTAAATTGTATATACATTTAAAATAAAACTAACTACAGATTATTAGGTCTCTCTGGAATGTGAGAGAAACTGATTTTAATCTTCTTGAGAGTTGCAACAACATCTTTCATTTTAATCCTCTAACTAGGAGATTCAGTTGAACATGACAAATCCAACTCCATAATGGATAATAAACACTTCACCTTTTCACTAAAGTGTTGTACATCAGGCCTTATTAAGTTGGAATCCACAACCTCGCTAACTCTATTTGGCATAGAATCACTTACCCATTGCTTCAAGTTCAAATCTCCATCAAACATTTCACTGTTTGGTTTTGTTCTTGTAAAAACTTCCATCATCATAATCCCAAAACTATATACATCAGATCTTGTTGATACTGTTCCTTCTAATCCATACTCTGTAATCAATTAAAGTACACCGTAAATTACAATGTTGTATATTGAGTAAAAACAAAAAGTAAAATTTTGACAACTTAACCTGGTGCTATATAACCCATTGTTGCCAAGGTAATGGTATGGCTAATACTTTCTCCTTCACCCAACAGTTTTGAAATGCCAAAATCACTCACATGAGCTACCATATTCTCATCAAGAAGCACATTACTTGGCTTCAAGTCACAGTGAACCACAGGTAAGGAATAACCATCGTGGATATACTCCAATGCAGAAGCTATGTCTATCATAATGTTGAGCCTTTGCGTAAGATTCAAAAAGTAGTTGTGAGAATACAACCACTTTTCAAGACTCCCATTGGGCATGTACTCAAGTACCAACGCTTTGAAGTCCTCAACGCAACAACTACTTATCACTTTGGTAAGATTCCGATGTCGAAGATTACGCAATACTTCACACTCTGTTTCAAAGCTCTTAAATGCATTTTCCAATTCCAAATTGAAAACTTTAATTGCTACAGATGTCCCATCTTTGAGAGTTCCTTTGTAAACAGATCCAAAACTTCCCGATCCAAGCAAATTGCTTTCACTATACTTATCAGTTGCATCGAGAAGTTCATAGTAGGAGATTCTTTCCACTTTTTTCACGGAAAAAGACTCTGATTCCGTGGTAACTGTTTCCTTCCTTCGATATCTCCTTAATGAAAAAATGAACACCATCACAATTAAAGATACTGCAATTCCTAGTGGGATGAGTATACGTAGAAGTTTTCTTTTTGACCAATTTTTTTTAGTAGAAGTAACTTGACATGGTGGTACTTGAAACCTTGAATCACCGCAAAGTGCATGGTTAAATACAAAAGACTGACTTGTGAAGTTTTTGAAAGGACCGCTAGATGGAATTTCCCCTTCTAAACTATTGAAAGAAACATTGAAACTTGTGAGAGAATCTAGGGACTCTAAGGACTTTGGGATGGATCCTGAAAGATTGTTATAGGACAGATCCAAGTCTACCAAACTAATAATTTTACCTAGTATGTCCGGGATAGATCCTGCGAGTCTGTTATGATCTAAATGAAGATACTCTATGCTTGACAGATCCACAAAGGTTTTAGGAATGGTGCCTGAATATTGATTCATCGACAAATCTAAATATATTGCCACTTTAAGATTTCCAATCTCGGAAGGTAAATAGCCATGTAAGGAATTTGAGGAAAAATCTATCTGAATGAGATCTTTAAGGTTCCAAAAGCTTGAAGGTATAGAAGTTAAACCATTATTGCTAAAAAAAATAGACCTTAAAGAAGCAAGTATGCCTAAGCAGCTCGGAATTGGACCAAAAATATTGTTGTGTCTCAAAGTTAGCAAATAAAGGCCATGTAGTTCACAAATAGTGTTTAGAGTTGAGCCATCTATATTGTTGTAACTTAGACCTAAACCTTGGATAGACTTCATTGTAGGTGGAATCTGTCCTGTCAAGGAATTGTTAGATAGGGCTAATGTAATTAATTTGCTCGAGTTTCCAATCTCACTTGGAATGCTTCCCTTAATTTTGCAGTCAGATGCATATAAATACTGTAGAGAGGAAAAATTTCCAATGGAAACTGGAAAGCTTCCATTCAAAGGATTAACAGAGACATCTAAGACTCTTAAATATTGACACCTTGTCAATGAAGTGATGAATTTCAGACCTTGAGATGTTAGATTGTTGTCATCTAACTTTAGAAAATCAAGCAGCCTGAGATCTCCAAGAGAGTCTGGAATTTCTCCACTAAATTCATTGTTGTAAAGCTGTATTATTCGAAGTTTGGTTGAATTTGAGAGAAAGTTGGGAATAACTCCCCCAAGGTTATTCTCATTAAGATGGAGTTGTTCAAGATTTGGAAGAGTATAGCCCATATTTGATGGAAGAGTGCCTGAAAGTTGATTCATGGAGAGGAAAATCCATCTCAGATTTGACAAGTTGAAGATACCCATTGGTATCAAACCATTTAAGCTGTTATTTGTAAACCAATTTCTCTCCAATTTTTGAAGATTGTTAATCTCTTTTGGTATTGTACCTGGATAAAATAAAGAATTCAATACTCAGATTTGTTGAACCTGATAATATTTTTTCTTTTCTAATACCATCAGAGTTTGCCTTACCTTCCAACTCGTTAGAGTTAAGATCTAGCTGTTGTAATGTTGAGATGTTGAATAAGGCTGGTGGTATAGAACCTATAATCTGGGTTTCTCCCATGTACAAAATCTTGAGGTTATGAAGATTGCCAAACTCTTGAGGGATTACACCTGAGAATAAGAGAGGAATACAAAACAACAATTAAATATAAAACAAAATGTAAATAACTCCCTAATTATATGGTTCATTATACTTGCTTAATTAACACATATATATAGGCAACAAACAGTCAACTGGAGGAGTCTACCTTCAATACATTGCCACCTAGATATAACTCCTCGAGATTCACTAATTTCCCAATTTATGAAGGTATGACTCCACTAAATCTGTTAACCGACAATGACAATTTACCAAGCGCTGAGCAATTTGATATACTTAGTGGTATCTGACCACTACTGCACATATCAATAGGAAGATCCCCATATAATTTGTTTGCTGCCAAATCAAGGGTTTCCAGAGTTGAGATGTTGAAAATTTCTAATGGTATAGAGCCTATGAGTTGGTTATATGCCAGACTTATTATTGTCAAGCTATGAAGATTCCCCCAATCCCACTTGGAATCTCTCCATGTAGAGAATTAAATGGTAAATATAAAATTTGTAGGTTGGATAAGTTGGATATGGAGGAAGGAATAGAACCACTAAAACTATTGTTTCTAAGAGATATTTCTTGAAGTTTCGACAAAGAACCCAACCAATCTGGAATTTCCCCACTAATGTTATTGTAACTCATTCGCATAACATGCAACCTATGCAAGTTTACCAACTCATCGGGAAGATCTCCATGGAAGTTGTTGTAACTCAAGTCAAGGGAAACAAGAAAGGAGAGGTTTCCCAAGTGTGGACTAAGTGTGCCACTTAGATTCATGCCTGAAATATTCAGTGTAGTGACTCTATGATGGTGCAAACCGCAAGTGACCCCGACCCATTCACAAACTGAGGTTGTGGTTGACCAATTCACGTGTAATATGTGGTATGGATCTAAAGTAATTGTGGATCTTATGGAAAGAAGAGATAATTGATCGGTTTTAATGCTTACGGAAGACATTGTAGGTGAGCAATTAGATATAATGAATAAAAGCAGAAGAGAAAGTAAGTAGAAATAAGTTGACTCCATTTTCTTGTTTAATTTTTGTTGCATATTCTTGCGTTTTAAGGGGTATAAATAGTTCCCAAATTCTTTGCGATACTATCGTATGGGTATTTGAAGTTTTGTGTGGGAATGGGGCGCTATTGACTTAGCCTTTAATTAGACTTAGACTTGGTTATACAGCTGCTAGATTATTGGACCGATGCCTCTTTCTTGGGCCATTTGTTTTTTTTTTGTTTCTGTCTGTGAAATCAATTATTAAAAACAAAAATAAGACTCAAGTTGGGCTATCTAATTTTCCTCCATACATTCAATTTCCATCATTCATTTTCTCCCAACTGGCAAAGAAAGGAAATGAGAGTACTGTAACTTTGTAAAAAACGGTTTTTTTAACTGTGAAGATAGATATGTCTTAATCATAAAAAATACTTATAAAAAATCTGTTAAGGACAGAACAAAAAAAAAAAAAATATATATATATATATATATATATATATATATAAAAAAATCATTGGATCTCCGTGTTATGCAAATTGGCCAAGTATATTCGCCACATGATTTAAAAATTAGCAAATATTACCCTGTGCTAATCTAAAATGTTGGATCAAATGTTGGAAGGGGGCCGAATGATTTTACGAGTCTTGGCGCGAGATGGTGGAAAAATTTACTGTCTTTTAGAGTAGTTACGGATGGTGTACAGCTACTGATGGTTGCAATGGCCATTATATGGCATATTTAGCTTGGGATTTCTACATGAATTATTTTGAGCAGAATATGCGCCGGAAAACAACGCCTAAACTTCAATCCTCGGTTAGGAATAAAGCGGTAAATTATGTTAAACCTGGGTAAAGAAAGGGACTGAATAATAATTCGGCAGGGAGGACACTAATGAAATTGCTTAAACGTCTACCGGTATTAAGCTGAATGTGGACGATTCGCTTGCATGTGACTCATCTGTGGGAGGGGTCGGTGGAATATTTCGGAGTACTAACTAATCTTTCTTAGATGGTTCATAGGATTGTGTAGGGTCAGCTCGGCTTTCGAAGAGGAAATTTTCGTTTTGAATTTTGGATTACTCATGGTGGTGAAATGTAAATACAAGACGGTGCTCATTGAAATGGAGTTACTCGAGTTACATGCGCCAGTGAAGGACGGTAGAAACAACGGGGGTCAAGTGATGAGGTACTGGTATAAATACACTAGCAACTCATTGGGATTTTGAGTTTACATGTGTATTGAGAGACGAGTTTCTGTGTACATTGGATGGTAAAAGTGGGAGTAACTAGTATGAGAGTTTTTCCATTTACAATTCAACCGGATGGATTTGGAGGTTGTTAGCGTGATAGATGTGGTTGGTCCATACTTAAGACTATTTTGTATCTTGTGGAGCTTTAATAAGTTTAGGTTTCCATTCGTTTAGATCTCAGTTATATTGAAATTTTTTTGTTTATTTTGTCACCCATAATCCATTATATGTTTAATACTATAAGTTAAGTGATACTTTTTCCTTTGAATATATCAAATGAATACTTAAAATCATTTAAACATGAGTAAATTTATTTTTTAAACAAAATATGTATAACTTAACTTTTAAAAATTAGTACAAAATCCAAATACTCAGTAAAATATCCATCACTCATTTTTTCATGATAAGAAAAAAGAATACAAGTTTAACAATATAACATTTAATTTAGTGCAAGGTACGAACTACATTGATCCGAAAAAATGTGGGTCACGATCCACAAGTTTTGAAGTGTTATGAGTGCAATGTTGTGATACCCTGTTAAATAATAAAAATAATTTGGAAAAGTTTAATGATTTAATAGTAATCATAATAGCTTTAGGGTTGATTTACTTTATATAATATGTGCTTTGTATTGTCTGGTAAACTTGTTTAATTTAAGTAATATAATAATATTCACTAAAAGAAAAAGGATTCACAAGTTAAAGAGAAAGAAAGGAAAATGTAAAGATAATAATGGACAAGATAATTGAAAAGGAAAAGAAAAAAAGAATGACTATTGCTAGTCATAAAACGTGGTAACTATATTGAGTGGCCACCTGCCACTTGAAGATGAGTAAGCCTTTCTTATAGTATTAAAAACAAAAAAAAAAGGAAAGTACTTTGCAAGAAAAAGAAAGATAACATAACAAAACTTAGAAAAGAACCTGCTCTGTATCGTGAGACTTCAAACACCAACATTCTTTAAAGTTTCCATTCAGGGGCGGAGCCATGAATTATTGTTAGAGGGGGCCAAGGGAGTTCGGGGGCAATGTCCCCAAAAATTTTTTTTGTCGTATTTACACAATAAGTCTATATATTATGCAAAAATTGCAAAATAGGTCCTTATATTATGCAAAAATGCACTATAGGTACCTATATTTTGTAAATATTGCAATATAAGTCCTGATATAATTTTTTAATTAATTACTCTATAAATTTCTTTTTTTAAGACAAAATAATATATATTTTGTTGTAAAAAACTAAAAAAATCTTGTAAATAAAATAATTTATAGTCTAAATAAAATAATTTTTAAAAGTTAGGGGGGGCCAAATGTATAATTTTTAAAAATATAAGGGTTAATAACTAATAATTTTCTTTTTTTTTAAGTAGTGATAGATTTTTTTTTTTGAAAAATCAGGGGGGCCATGGACCCCCCTAACTTAAGCACAGCTCCGCCCCTGCTTCCATTAAAGGTATAATTAGTTATAGAGATAAATTATGTGTGAATATATATAGGTGTATAAGTATATATCTTAGGTTATGTGAATATATATATTGTTGTGTTGAGTAATATATGTACTGGTGATGTGTTGTATAGAGATATATATGGGTACATATTATTAATCTTACTTATCGAAGAAGAAGAAAGGAAATAGGTGTAACTATTGTGTATAGGTATAGGTACAATGGTTAAATTGCAGAATATATTTAGTACTGTAAAAGAATAGAAATATTCATATAGGATTTAATAATTCGTTAGTTAAAAGAAGGAGTCATTGGTTTTGTTTATGTTACTGTATTGAGTAAAAGAATAAGTAAGGAAGGAAAGAGAAAAAGAAAAGTCAATGAAGAGAATTAATTAAAGGGGTAATTAGAGATAAATGCCTTCTTAATAATGCCTTTAATTTTTTTTAAGCCTCTAATTTTCTTATTTAGAGATAAATGCCTAATAGAACAATTATTTATAAAAAACATCCCCTTTATATTTTTTTGAGCCAATTAGAGATTAATGCCTATTAAAAAACTTATTTAAAAAAAGGTGCCTAGAATAAGATTTTTTATAGAAAAATGTCTCATCCCAAACTACCCTTATAATTAACAATTAAAAAAAAGAAATTAAAAAAAAAACAAAACAAAAACTAATAATCACACGCGCGCGTCCGTGAAATTTTTTTAAAATCGTCATAACTAATTCTAAAAAAATCAAAAAAATAAAAAATTTATATATTTAGATAAAACAAATTAATATTTACGTCTATGATTTTTTTCAGAATTTTTTGAATTTTTTGATTTTTTTGAGTTTTTTTGAATTTTTTAATTCGCAGAAAATGGAATTAAACATGGAATTCCATGTTTTAAACATGGAATTCCATGTTTTGATATAAGGAATTTGTTTTCCGCAGACACGAAATTCACTGTTTAAAACATGGAATTCCATGTTCTGCGAATTAAAAAATTAAAAAAAATTAAAAAATAAAAAAATTTAGAAAATTCGAAAAAAATCATAGACGTAAATATTAAATTGATTTATCCAAATATGATTTTTTTCGATTTTTCTGATTTTTTTCGATTTTTCTGATTTTTTTTGAATTAGTTATGGCGATTTTAAAAAAATTTCACGGACGCGCGCGTGTGATGAAATTAGTAGTAGGTGGTGGTGGTGGTGGTGGTGGTGGAGGTGGTGATGGTGGTTATGATGGTGGAGGCGGTGTTGGTGGTGGTGGTGGTGGTGGTGGTGGTGGTGGTGGAGGTGGAGGTGGTGGAAATACCCTATTATTTGTTTAAGATGTAAAAATAATATTGTATTAAAAATAAAATAATATATTTAATAATAAGGATAATATAGGTATAAAAATATAAAGGGGATGTTTTCTATAAATAATTGTTCTATTAGGCATTTATCTCTAAATAAGAAAATTAGAGGCTTAAAAAAATAAAAAGCATCATTAAGAAGGCATTTATCTCTAATTACCCCTATTTTTTATACCTATACTATCCTTATTATTAAATATATTATTTTATTTTAATTCAATATTTATTTTTAAATCTTAAACAAATAATAGGGTATTTCCACCACCACCACCACCACCACCACCACAACCATCACCACCTCCACCATCACAACCACCACCACCACCACTACAACCACCACAACCTCCACCACCACCACCACCACCTACTACTAATTTCATCACACGCGCGCGTCCGTGAAATTTTTTTAAAATCGCCATAACTAATTCAAAAAAAATCAGAAAAATCGAAAAAAATCATATTTAGATAAATCAAATTAATAATTACGTCTATGATTTTTTCGGAATTTTCTAAATTTTTTGGTTTTTTTGATTTTTTTTTTAATTCGCAGAACATGGAATTCCATGTTTTAAACATGGAATTTCGTGTCTGCGGAAAACAAATTTCTTATATCAAAACATGGAATTTCATGTTATACATGTTTATAAAATGGAATTCCATGTTTTAAACATGGAATTCCATGTTCTGCGAATTAAAAAAATTCAAAAAATTCAAAAAATTCAAAAATTCTGAAAAAAATCATAGACGTAAATATTAATTTGCTTTATCCAAATATATAAATTTTTTATTTTTTTGATTTTTTTGGTTTTTTTAGAATTAGTTATGACGATTTTAAAAAAAATTCACGGACGCGCGCGTGTGTTTATTAGTTTTTGTTTTGTTTTTTTCTAATTTCTTTTTTTTAATTGTTAATTATAAGGGTAGTTTGGGATGGGGCATTTTTCTATAAAAAATCTTATTACAGGCACCTTTTTTTAAATAAGTTTTTTAATAGACATTAATCTCTAATTGGCTCTTAATTAAAATGAAAGAATAATTAGTGCTCCTTTTGTGGTGTATATACGTTTGTGTGAAAGGGAAGAGAAGGAGATAATAAATTATAGTATTATTATTAAATGGTGTAAGAGATGGGTAAGGAAAGTATGATAAAAACTTGTGAGATTATTTTACATAATTTGTGAATGTTCTCATTTTATTTTAACTACCTTGTCATGAATTAGTTAGAATGATTATTATTTAGAATTAATCGGGAAATTATATTTTAGGAGGATCGGATATTTAAATAAAAGATCGGATTGAGGTAAGTCGGACTCCCATCCTTATGTTGATTTACGATATTGTGTTATCGGTATTTAATTAAATTGTATATATTGAGATCACGTGGAACATGATTGTATTTGTGAAATGCATATAGTTGTGTATAAGACCTATACGTGTTATGTGATCATTAGGGCTGCGACACCTATCTGACAGGTGAAATTGTCGAGGTACTTAGGTACTGATTGCGTTGTGTCGTAGGTGGAAAGATCCACTGCGGGTGTGTGGGGTGGGCCTATATGTTGCCCAGGGGGTCGGATATGGCAGGAGCAGGCATGGTACTGAGGGGTTGGAGGAGTTTCGCTATCTTGCCTATGAAAATTCACGTCTCTACAAGTAGAAAACAAAGAGATAGCATGATAAACGACTCCGTCCAAAGCACTTCGAGAGAGGACAAAAGGTACTATTATACAACTCTCGATTCTCGAATTACATAGGAAAGCTTAAATCCCATTGAGGAGGACCTTACATTGTTATGAAAGTCACACCGCATGGAGCGATTGAAATTGAACATCCAACCGAACAAAGGATATTCATGGTAAATGGACAGCGTTTGAAAAGATACCATGACAGTGAAGACTTTGGTCGAGAAGAGAGATTCATTCTCGAAGAACACGATTAGCCTGAGGTACACGTCTAACTCAAAGACGTTAAACAAAAGTGCTCTTGGGAGACACCCCTTGTTTTAAATTGCTTTTTAGATTAGTTTTATGTTTTGTAGTGTATATTTCAAAGATAGTGTATATTTTTAATTGTGTTTACAAGCTAATAGGAGAGAAGGGTAGTGTGTTATTGTGCAGGAAATGAGTTTGGGGTCAAAAGGAAATATTTGGGAAAATTTCGGTTCACTGGCCGGTAGGCCGGTCAAACCACCGGCATGCCGGTGGGGAGACATGTGCCCACGGGTCGGTGACTCGAGTTCTGAACAGAATGTGTGAAAAAGAAAGGCCAGGCGCACCGGTAAGCCGCTCAGGGCACCGGTATGCCGGCCAGAGGAGAAACACGTGCCCACGGGTTCCAAGGCACGGGTTTTTGACGGAGTTGCTTCTGGACGAAAAACAGTACCGGTATACCGGTGAATACCGCCGGTAAGCCGGCGAACCAAAAACACGTGGCCTCGGGTAGGGTCTCGAGTACAAGACAGAAAGGTGTAAGAAGGAATCACGTCCAGCACCGGTACGCCGGCGAAATGACCGGTATGCCGGCGCTAGGGCGATTTTGAAGAGATTAATTTCTTTTCTAATTCTTACCTTATCAAGAGTTAACCCTAGCCTCCTATACACGAAATTTTCAGACCCAAACACTATAAATACACCTTGAAGCTTGTACAAACCTCCACAATTAACACAACAACATCAATAATCCTCTCCTCCATCCTCCAGAAACACAAATTCTTCATCAAATTCATCACACTACACCATAAAACACCATCAAGAACATCAAGCTTTCAGAAATTCTTCCAAGATTCATCAAGAAACCTTCTTCTTTCATCAAATCCAAGCAACAAACTCAAGCTACACCAATCTTTCTTAACTTTTAAATTCATCCTTGGTGTAACTTGAGTTATGGGTCAACCAAACATGATAAACAGTACTGATGCTATGGATTATAAGAGGAAGTGTTCCATCCTAGGGAAGAACAAAAAAAGGCCTGGAGCCACCATTGAAAAGCCTATCAATCTTGAGGAGGCTATTGAAGAATCAAAAATAGAGGCACCAGCACAACCACTACCAAAGAGATTAACAGCTAGGATGTCTGTATCATCAAATCCTAAAGAAAAGACAAAAATTCATGATCAAGGTTCTTCTTCTTCCTCTTCTAAGGATAATTCTTGTATTCCCCCATGGGCTATTAAATTGCAACATGAAGTCGAACGTTTAAGAGAACAAAACAGAGAACTTTGGGAGGAAATTACACAGATTAATTCACACTCGGAAGAGGTAACTACGACCATAAATATTGACAATTATTCTTCTTCTTCGGAGGAAGACATGATGGATCTTTATGGCCAGTCGGGTACACCGCTCTAATTTTCCTTCTTAATAGCTTGTATGCATTAGGTAGTTTAGTTTAGTTTTAATTTTAAATTTTATTGCTTTATTGAGTCTTTTTCGAGTCATGGGGACACGGCTCACTTTTGAGTTGGGGGTGGGGATTCGTTGTCCTCATCTTCTTTTCGTTTTTGCATAAAATATAAAAAAATTAGGTTAAATTAGGCATAGAATATGTTGAATGTACCTATTTGAGCATGATTTAATTAGGTCAATGATAGTAAGTAGTATGTTCTTGAAAGATGTCATAAATATGTTTAGCATGCATGTATGAAAACAGGAAATAAAAGATAGAAAAGTTAACGAGCAATGCTAAGAAGTTATGTTGAAACTTAGGGAGAGTTATTTGGTGTGTAGAACGTGAGGTTTAAAATTAGTTTAAACCCCGCTTATCTATGAACTATTAGTGAAAAAGTAACAAAATTCGGTAGTTAGAAATATGAATAAGGCAGTTCTTGATATTCTATATGCGTCCTAGAAGGGGGGTTGAATAGGACAATGGAAATTAATCGGCTAATTTTATTTCAAGTAAATAAAATTAAAAGCTAATTTGAATCCTATTGTTTTAGCAAACTAAATAGTTAAGAACTAGATAATCCTAAAAGACAATATTATCAAACTATTCATGTAAGCATTTTATCAAGCATGTAGAGTGCGGAAATGTAAAGAGTGAAGGGATAGAAAACGATACACAACGATGTATAGTGGTTCGATTTCCCTACATCCACTACCTAAGTAAGCCTCCTTAGGATTTGCAAGATTCTCAACTAATCTTCGTAACTCTTAAACCGGGTGAGATTACAAACCCTTTACAACCACTTCAAAACCTTGAAGGAAATACACTTGTGTTATCACCAACACAAGGAACCAAGCATAGAACCTTTGCTCACACTACTCTCTTAATCTATTACAAGAACTAAGAGGAAAGGAAAAGTGTTTAGGGGTGCTTATAAAAGCTTTGTAACTAAACTCCTAAATGAGTGGATATAAACTATGTAGCTTGAGAATGAATATGACTTGAATGCTCCTTTGAAACCTTCTTGAATGATAATATTAATTGCTCTTAAGATTGGTAGATGGAAGGCTTGAGTTGTGTCTTGAATGAGCTTCAATATATAGCTGAAAATATCTTCCAACGGTCAAAAGGCTTCTATCTAAGGGATATATTTTTACACCAACGGATATAAGCTTTGTCCTCTAGTAATAACGCAAAAACCCTATCTCGCGGTGTACCGCGGGTATTGTCCGGTGCGCCGCAAATCTCCTCGTCTTAAATTCATTGCTGACTTACGGGCTATACTATGCACCGTGTCCCTGGTCCGTGCCTCAGTCCGGTGTACCGCGCCTTTGTCCGGTGTATCGCACGTTTTCTTAGCTTACTGGTCGGACTAGCCTGTGCACCGCGCCTTTGGTCCGTGGTACTGCGGTGTACCGCAGCTTTCGTCCGGTGTACCGCGACGCTGCTCTTTTGAATCTCAAGCTTAAGATAAAGGATTTAAAGACAACTAATCTAATGAGGGGTTTTGGAAAACCTTTAAAAGTGATACCAAATGAATTTTAGTTTAAATGATGATTTGTCGAATATTAAAACGGGAATAAAAACAAGGTGAGGCTAACAATCTCCCCCTTTTTAATGTTTGACAAATCATAAACTTTTGAAGATGCCTAAGATAAAGTTTTGATTAAAAACTCCCCCTCAACCTAATCACTAGAGTTTTTATAAAAACTCCCCCTCACAAAATGCATTTGAAAAAGTTTAACTAAAATTTCTCCCCCTTTGTCAACAACAAAAAGAACCAATGATACGATTTTTGAAAATTTTAAGGGGTCAAAATACATTTTGAGTAAAAAAAAGGCTAAAGAAATAAATGGATAACAATTAGAAGCTTCAAGGACCCTATAACATCAAGAAAAAATTAGCAACAAGATAATATACACAAAAAGCACTAAACAATAAAGGCATGAAAGGATGGTTAGAGAATTTGCATGCCAATCTCACAACGAATTTTCTAAAAAAGATCTTGGGGTAGAGGTTTAGTAAAGATATCGGCTAGTTGATTTTCCGAAGTGACAAATTCAAGTACAATATCCCCTTTTTGAGTGTGATCACGGATAAAGTGATGACGGATTTCTATGTGTTTCGTTCTAGAGTGTTGGATAGGATTTTTGTTGGCATATAGCCTCCCTTAATAGGTTGTTTTAATGTGACAAATCCTCTTGTGTTTAGTGTGCTAATTTCTTTCGTTATTGACTTTCTATCTTGCACTCTATATCATCAAAAAGCTCCTTCTTTATCATGTTGATCAACTTTATTGTTTTATCTTAAGAAACTAATTCTCATACAAATGCTATTAACCTTATCTTTATGTATATTGAGAATTAGCTTTAGTGTTCAACTTCAAAGATTCTTAGAATGATGTTTCCAACAACTTTCGTGAAGAAGATTTATTGATCCAAGTCATTATCCTTCAAAGTTACTTGGCGCGGTACACCGGTGCGGTACACCGGACCAAGCTTGCGGACCAGGGCGCGGTGCAGAGGCTAGCCCGTCAGTATGCTAGAAAATCAAACCATTGAAGCGCGGTACACCGCACGAATCTTGCGGTACACCGCAAGAAAGGGTTTTCTGCACAAAAGACAAGTCATAAGAAATATATCCGTTGGGAGATTAATAGATCCGTTGGACCCAAGTCTTATGACCGTTGGAAGCCATTTTCTACTATAAATTGAAGCTCTTTGAAGGCTACAACTACACCAACTAATTACAAACATTAAGGGGCTTAATTGCTATCATTCAAGAAGGTTTCAAGTGCTATACATAGTCAAATTCAATCTTAGTGAGCTTATAAATCCTTTCAAGGAGTTAATCAATTAAGCCACAAGGTTCTATCCACTCAAGAGGAGTAAACAAGCTTATAGTCATATCCACTCTTTTAGGAGTTTTAGTTACAAGCTTTTATTAGCAAACCTTTAAACACTTTGTTGCTATCCTCTTAAGTCTAGGTCTTGTAATAGATAGATTAAGAGAGAATTCAAGTATAGGGAGTATACTTGGTGTCCTTGTGTGGTGATTACACAAGTGGTTTGTCCTTCGTGTTATCGAAGAGTTTGTAAAGGTTATTGTGTTCTCGACCCGGTTAAGAGAGACACGGAAGCTTAGTGAAAAGCTTGAAATCCTAAGGAGGCTTCCTTAGGTAGTGGATGTAGGGAAACCGAACCACTATAAATCGTGTGTATCTTTCTATCCCTACTCTATTTACTTTCCGCACTCTATATGTTTGATTATATGCTAGCTTGAGTTATATGATATTGATTATCTAGGATATCTAACATATAGTCTTCTAGAGTAGTTTTTAAGATATTGGATTGACGATTTACTTGTTATACTTTTATATCAAATCTCTATCTTACCTTTGCATGATCCTATAAGAGTTTGATTTAATTAGTTGACTTAGAAGTTTTCTCTTAAACTTATAATTGTCCAAAAGATTTTTTATTAGGCACTAATCTTTTAGTAATCCTATTCACCCCCCCCCCCCCCCATCTAGGAATATCAATTGGTATCAGAGTCTAACTCTACGTGAATAGCTTAACCGTTAGTAGAGTAAACGATATGGAATTTAATCTTTTGGAAAGTTCGTCTTCTACTCGACCTCCACTTTTTGTAGGAACTTACTATTTTGCTTGGAGAACAAAAATGGAGGAATTTATAAAAGCCGAAGATCCCGATCAATGGAGAATCGTAAAGGAAGGTCCATTTGTCCCTTATAAAGAGGAGTTAAATGAAGAAGGAGTTCTTAAGCTAAATCAAGAAGAAAAAGATTTTGATGAACTTACCATTGAGGAAAAGGCTAAGCTCACCCAAAATGCAAAACCAATGTACACTCTCATTCGTGGAATTTCCGAAGAAATTTTCTCACAAATGTTAGATTGTAAATCCGCAAAAGAGCTTTGGAATCGTTTGGAGTTTTTATATGGAATTGTCGAAAATGATGAAGAAGAAGAAGTCTCAATCCATGATGAATCCCATAACGATTTTAAACCAAATCATGAGGTAGCACTTTATCCTAACTCTTTATCTCTTCCTTATAATTATTGTGATATTAGGCAAATTTCATCCCTCCTCAAAATTCTTGATTCTCAAATCCATTTGAATAATCTTATGTTAAAAAAGGGTAAAGTTGAGCTAAAGAATTGTTTTAAATGTTGTATCACCTTGGATGATATTCTTGGCAATACTAAAAACCCTTGTTTTGAAAACATTTTTTCTTTAAATAAATGGAAACATCCTATGAAGAAAAGTATAGAAGGTTTTAAAAAATTGGATGAAGCATTTTCCCTCGCTCTTGATACTTTAAAAAATCATCCTTTTTCAAATGTCACTCCTTTTGATCCAAATGGCTTTTTTAAAGAAAAATTATATGTAAGTGATTATTTGGATATTGAAAAGAATATGGAAACTTCTTGTTCAAAACCTCTACATGGTAACCCTATTCGAAAAAGAAGTTCTTGCAACTATTGTGGTAAACCCGGTCATCATGCTTCTACGTGTCATTACCATGAACAACTTAATAGTGGATCTTTGATACCTTCATGGGAAAAACCAATATGGATCGTGACAAATGCTAACAACATTTCCGGATCCATTCCACCTCGGTTACCATAGTAATATGTATTGAAGGTGTTGAGCGTCAAGAAAATGGAATTTTATGCAAAAGGACGTTCAAACCTCTTAAAAGGAAAATACGGTGAAATTCTTTCCTCTCTTGTTTTTATGTTTATGTTGTTTATTGTGTTTTATGTGATTTATCAACTTGTGCTACTATCTTAGGGTTCTTAACTTTTTACATGCTTAAATATTGCTTTGTTCTTGCATTGGGTCTTTTTGCACTTTTAGAAAACTTAGGGACTTTTGTGAAAATTAACTGTTGTATGAGTTTTTAGGTTCTCCTTGGCTTATCTTTTCAAAACAAAGATGCTCAAAATTATTTTATACCATTCCGAATCATTTGGGGAAGTTTCGAATGTGTTTCGGGTGTTTTTAAAAGAATCAAAAATCTCATTTTTTGTGTCCAAACCGAACACTCTTGCGGTGCACCGGACGATTCCCGCGGTACACCGCAGGTAAGGGTTTTAACAGCTTTTGGAGGCCGTTTTTCATTCTATTCTCTTCATTCCCTCATTAGAACACCTCCTTTCCTCCTCCTTGGCGATTTCCGGCCACCCTCACTCCGTCTCCACCACCCAAACACCCTTATTCACCGCTTAAATCACTCCTCCTTCTCTATCCTTCATTACCCATCTCGTTTTCCACCATGGTTCGAACCAAAACCGCTGCTAACAAGAAGAAAGCCTCCACCGGAGCCTCCTCTAGCCGCCACCGTGCACCATCTCCGGCGAGGTCACCAACACCACCTCCACTCCGGCCATTCGATGCTCTTCCGGGTAGAACAATGAGTGCTTCGGCCTTTCCCTCCGGTGAAAACTCTCTCTTTGATCTCCTTTCATTTCAAAAATGTCATAAAATATTTGCTTTTACGGGTAGTCATTTGGCAATCGGGTTAATCGAAGAATTTTATACAAATTTTGAATATAATCATGCTACTACTTCGATTAAATCAACGGTTTCGGGTACCGTTTTACGTTTAAAGTCATCTACTTTGTGTACTCAATTTAACATTCCTTCGGATGGTTTTAGCGGCTTTTGGTCTAGTGGTTGGGATAACTCTAATATTGATATAATTGCTCAAAATGAGGTTAATGATTTTGTAAATGGAAGAATGGTTGTTCCCGATGGAAATTGGAATATTCGTAACTTTGATCCGGAATTCATTGTGGCTCACAAGTTTCTTATCTCGGCCGTGATTCCGAAAGATAAGCATGATGCAAAACTTATCCCTTATGAAGCTTATCTATTATATTTGATCTTCACCAAACAACCGATTAACATTATTGCGATAATGTTCAAATGGATGAATCATGCTAGAGCCTCTCGGGATAAAGTCCCTTACGGTATTTTTCTTTCCAAAGTCTTTGAAGCTAATGATATTTCTTTTGGAGGGACAAATGTGAAACCAATCAATAAGTCATGGAGTTTCGATTATCTCACGATTCTAAGAATGAAATTTGTTATTTATAACAACACCTATGTGTCGGTTTCCTTTATTAATCGTATTTCGGATGCTACTATTCGTAATCGCATCCTTGAAGCAAAAAGTAGAACCGATGGTCCGGAGCTTGACACTCTTCAATTATTAGATAACCCGGCCCAACAAAACCCTATTCCAAATGAGCCCACTCCAAGCCAACCCACCAATGTAAACCCTCCTAATCCATCCGGTTTTGAAAGCGCTATGTCTCGTTTCATGGATTATATAGGTAGTAAATTTGTGGCTTTGGAAGACAAAATAGAAAGGAAATTTGGGGGTTTGGAAGAAAAAATAGGGCATCTTGCGAATGAGCTTTCTTGTATGAAAAATGATGTCTCTTGTATTCGTGATGATATTGGGAATGGAAGAAGGTCTAGGAGCCGCTCTCCTCGTGATAATCGTTAAAACTTCTTGCTTTGGTGTTTGGTGTTTAAAATCCTCTTTTTATCCTTCTTGGTGGTTTATGGTTTTATGTGCTTATGTGGTTGTTTTTGAACTTAGTTTGTGGTGTTTTTATGCTTTTTAATTATGTTTGGGTCCGTGTTTTGGACATCTAGGATATTGCTACTTTGGATTATTTGGATATTATGTTAGGATGCTATGTGTTTTATTTGGATTATTGGTTAAATTTGGTATGTTTTTATCGTAATTGTTAGTTGCGTATTATCCTTGGTTTGAATTGTCATGTTACTAACATTTTCTTTGATGGTATAGGAACTACTACATCTAATCCTTGATCTTGCTCATTAGTCCCTATAATTTGTGCTTTCTATCTTTGTTCTCAAAATGTTTGAAAATTGCATTTCGGTCCCCAAAAGATTTTTCAAAATTACATTTAGTCCCCAAAATTTTGAAAAATACATCTTGACCCCTTGCTTTTCAAAAAATTACATTTTTACCCCTAAATTTCTTCAAAATGATTTCAAGTGTTCTTATTAGGGAAAATTGTCAATCAAACGTTTACAAAATTGAAACAAACTATATGCATTTTGTAAGGGGGAGTCTTTGCTAAATCATATTTTAAGACTCAAATGCTTAGATAAATCATTTATTTCATATTTTGCAACTAATCGTTTGTGTCATTAGAAAGCATATGAAATGAATATCTATCGATCAAGGAGTTGGTAAAAATCTCTATCCTTAGCTCTTGCTTTACACATATCTATCTTTGTGCATCTTTTTCTAAAAATCGTTTTTTATACTAAAACTCTTGCACACTCTCTAAATCATTATTTAAAATCTATTCACTCGAGTTTTTTGGCTCTTCTATTCTTAGTTGTTTTTACCCCGTCTTTTTGATGAAGACAAAGGGGGAGAAATATTATGTGCACTAAAATCTTCAAAACTTGCACGTTTTAAACACTCACAAATGCATCTCAAATCTTATGCTTATTGTGAGGGGGAGCTTTATTTCATTAGTGCTTAAACTTTCATATCATTCCTAAGGTGTTTTAGTGAAGGATTTGTCATCATCAAAAAGGGGGAGATTGTTGGCATATAGCCTCCCTTAATAGGTTGTTTTAATGTGACAAATCCTCTTGTGTTTAGTGTGCTAATTTCTTTTGTTATTGACTTTCTATCTTGCACTCTATATCATCAAAAAGCTCCTTCTTTATCATGTTGATCAACTTTATTGTTTTATCTTAAGAAACTAATTCTCATACAAATGCTATTAACCTTATCTTTATGTATATTGAGAATTAGCTTTAGTGTTCAACTTCAAAGATTCTTAGAATGATGTTTCCAACAACTTTCGTGAAGAAGATTTATTGATCCAAGTCATTATCCTTCAAAGTTACTTGGCGCGGTACACCGGTGCGGTACACCGGACCAAGCTTGCGGACCAGGGCGCGGTACAGAGGCTAGCCCGTCAGTATGCTAGAAAATCAAACCATTGAAGCGCGGTACACCGCACGAATCTTGCGGTACACCGCAAGAAAGGGTTTTCTGCACAAAAGACAAGTCATAAGAAATATATCCGTTGGGAGATTAATAGATCCGTTGGACCCAAGTCTTATGACCGTTGGAAGCCATTTTCTACTATAAATTGAAGCTCTTTGAAGGCTACAACTACACCAACTAATTACAAACATTAAGGGGCTTAATTGCTATCATTCAAGAAGGTGTCAAGTGCTATACATAGTCAAATTCAATCTTAGTGAGCTTATAAATCCTTTCAAGGAGTTAATCAATTAAGCCACAAGGTTCTATCCACTCAAGAGGAGTAAACAAGCTTATAGTCATATCCACTCTTTTAGGAGTTTTAGTTACAAGCTTTTATTAGCAAACCTTTAAACACTTTGTTGCTATCCTCTTAAGTCTAGGTCTTGTAATAGATAGATTAAGAGAGAATTCAAGTATAGGGAGTATACTTGGTGTCCTTGTGTGGTGATTACACAAGTGGTTTGTCCTTCGTGTTATCGAAGAGTTTGTAAAGGTTATTGTGTTCTCGACCCGGTTAAGAGAGACACGGAAGCTTAGTGAAAAGCTTGAAATCCTAAGGAGGCTTCCTTAGGTAGTGGATGTAGGGAAACCGAACCACTATAAATCGTGTGTATCTTTCTATCCCTACTCTATTTACTTTCCGCACTCTATATGTTTGATTATATGCTAGCTTGAGTTATATGATATTGATTATCTAGGATATCTAACATATAGTCTTCTAGAGTAGTTTTTAAGATATTGGATTGACGATTTACTTGTTATACTTTTATATCAAATCTCTATCTTACCTTTGCATGATCCTATAAGAGTTTGATTTAATTAGTTGACTTAGAAGTTTTCTCTTAAACTTATAATTGTCCAAAAGATTTTTTATTAGGCACTAATCTTTTAGTAATCCTATTCACCCCCCCCCCCCCTCTAGGAATATCAATTTTTGGTAAGGTTGATAGCACTAGTGTTATCACAACGAATGGGAACACAATCATACTCTAGGCCAAAATCTAGTAAGGTTTGTTTCATCCAAAGAATTTGAGTCACACAATTTCCGGCCGCAACATATTCGGCTTCGGCCGTGGATAAAGCAACACTATTTTGTTTTCTACTAGACCAAGAAACAAGGGATTGACCTAAGAATTGGCAACTTCCACTAGTACTCTTCCTATCAAGTCTACAACCGGCATAATCGGCATCCGAATAACCTATTAGTTCAAAAGAGGTAAATCTTGGGTACCAAAGTCCTAGACTTAGGGTTCCTTTCAAATACCTAAAAATACGCTTAACGGTACTAAGATGGGATTCTTTAGGAGAGGATTGAAATCTAGCACAAAGACACACGGGGAACATAATATCGGGTCTAGAAGCGGTTAAATAAAGTAAGCTACCAATCATACCTCGATATGCTTTCTCATCAACATCCTTACCATCTTCATCTTTGTCTAATTTTGTGGATGTGCTCATTGGAGTTCCAATTTCCTTTGCATCTACAAGTCCAAATTTTTTGATCAATTCTTTTGTGTATTTGACTTGATTTACAAAGATGCCATCCTTCATTTGCTTGATTTGAAGTCCAAGAAAGTAATTCAATTCTCCCATCATGCTCATCTCAAATTCCCTATGCATGCTTTTAGAAAAATTCTCACAAAGATTTTCAATAGTAGCACCAAATATTATATCATCCACATAAATTTGAACAAGAAGGATATCTTTTGAAGACCTTTTTATAAATAAAGTGGAGTCAATATTTCCTCTTTTAGAACCATCATCTAACAAAAATTTGCTTAAACGTTCATACCAAGCACGAGGTGCTTGTTTTAAACCATATAAAGCCTTTGAAAGTTTAAAAACATGATTTGGAAATTTTGGATCCTCAAAACCCGGTGGTTGTTTAACAAAGACTTCCTCATCTATAAAACCATTTAAAAAAGCACTTTTGACATCCATTTGGTATAGTTTAAAATTCATATAACAAGCAAAAGCAAGTAGCATACGAATAGATTCAAGTCTAGCTACCGGAGCAAAAGTTTCATCGAAGTCAATACCTTCTTCTTGATTGTATCCTTGAGCAACTAACCTTGCTTTATTTCTAGTGATAATACCGGTGTCATCTAGCTTGTTGCGAAATACCCACTTAGTGCCAATAATAGTAGGGCCAATTGGTTTCTCAATTAATGTCCAAACTTTACTACGCTCAAATTGATTTAATTCCTCATGCATAGCGTTTATCCAATGATCATCTAGCAAGGCTTCTTTAATATTCTTGGGCTCAATTTGAGATAAGAATGCTTGATGAGCACATAGAGCAATAATACGAGAACGAGTGGTAACACCTTCTTTTGGATCACCTAGAATTAATTCACTTGGGTGATCTTTGATGTTTTTCCAACACTTTGGTAAATCCGTACTAGCTTCATTTGAGAGTTTACCATTTTCCTTAAGAGATTCATCATGAGAGTTTAATTCTTGAGTAGGAGATTCTAAGGGTTGATCTTGTGGAGTATCTTCATGTAAATCAACATCTACTACTTTCTTGATACAAAAAGGGTTAGTCTCATCAAAGTCAACATGCATAGATTCTTCAATGGTACGAGTACGTTTATTGAAAATGCGATAGGCTTTTCCCTTAGTGGAATAACCAAGAAAAATACCTTCATCCGATTTAGCATCAAATTTTCCCAAATAGTCCCTAGTGCTTAAGATAAAACATTTGCACCCAAAAACACGAAAATAAGCAATAGTTGGTGGTCTACCATTCCAAAGCTCATAAGGGGTCTAATTAGAACTCTATTTAACACATAACAAGCCGTATGAACGGCTTCACCCCAAAAGTATGTAGGCAAGCTATGTTCTTTTAGCATTGTTCTAGCCATTTCTTGTAGAGTTCGGTTTTTCCTTTCCACTACCCCATTTTGTTGGGGAGTTATAGGAGCCGAAAAATTATGCTCAATCCCAAATTCATCACAAAAATGCACAAAAGGAGAGTTCACATATTCACTACCATTATCACTACGAATGCATGTAATAGAGTAGCCTTTCTCATTTTGCACCTTTCTACAAAGTTTTGCAAATTCATTGAAGGCATGACTTTTTAAAGCAAGGAACATCACCCATGTATATCTAGTGTAATCATCATCAACAACAAAGACATATCTAGATCCTCCTAGACTAGTGACATCAACGGGACCAAAAAGATCCATATGCAATAATTGAAGTGGCCTAACGGTGATGACCTTATTTATGGATTTAAAAGATGAACGATGTTGTTTACCAAGTTGACATGCATCACATAATTTATCTTTATCAAACTTATAAATAGGCAAACCAACGACAAGATTTTTTCTAGACAATTTTGAAATCAAATCCATACTAGCATGTCCTAAACGTCTATGCCAAAGCCAACTATCATTTACCACGGATAAGCATTTAATACGTTGACACATAATACTCTCAAGATCAACTACAAAAACATTATCCGATCTTTTTGCAATAAACATAGTATCTAACTCATCATTTTTGAAAACAATGCATCTAGATGCTTCAAATTTAACACTATAACCAACATCACAAAGTTGACTTATACTAAGCAAGTTAAAAGATAGACCCTCAACAAGTAAAACATTAGAGATAAGTAAAGAATTCATATTACCGATGTTACCTTTACCCAAAACGCGTTTTTTAGTATTGTCGGCAAAAGTAACTCTATCACCTTTTGTTTTATATAAACGTGTAAATAATGATGGGTTCCCGGTCATATGTCTTGAGCATCCACTATCAAGGAGTTATATATTTTGCTTCTTGATGCTCAATCCCTACACACAAAAATAATTTAGGCTTTAGGTACCCAATTTGGTTTGGGTCCATGAGAGTTAGTGGATTTTCTTTTTATAGCCCATATAGGCCTTTTCCAAAGTGGCACAAGAGATCCCAAATCCAATAATTTACGATAATAACAATGAGATGCATCATGACCAAGTTTTTCACAATAGGTGCAAGTGATAGAAGATTTTGAAGAAGATGGAATTGCATTTGAAATTTTTGATTTTACAAAAACATTTTTCAAGGGTTTTTGTTTAGTTAATGGATCATATCAAAAACACCACTTTTTTCAAAAGCCATTTTTTGAGAACCTAAAATCAAATCCAAGTTTTCTTGCCCACTTGTAAATTTTAAAATAATAGCATTTTGATCAACAATCTTTTTCTCCAACAAAGATTTTTCTTCCAAAAGATTTTTCTCAATAAGATGAAGTTTCTCATTTTCATCTATACATTCATCACAAAGATTTTGACAATCTTCCAAAGCTTTCAAAACCTCTTTAGTTCTATTTTTCTCAAATTCTAAATCTTTTGTTAAAACTTTGTTTGTTTCAATAGATTTTAAAAAATCATTGTAGAGAGAATCAAATGCCTCATGAATATCTTGTTCACTAGCATCATCATTAGATAAAGAGAGTTTAGATTTAGGAGTTACCTCATCATGATTTGCCATAAAGGCAAAGTGAGTTGACCCGGTATCATCATCCGACGAAGCATCTTCATGATTTTCAAGTTCTCCCATAAAAGCAATAAGATTAACATTTTCATTATCACTTTCTTCTTCATCCGAATTTTGAGTATCCCAAGTGATATTAGCATGCATTGCTCTCTTAGGTTTCTCCTTTTGAAGAAGAGGGCAATAAGTTTTGATGTGACCAACTTTCTTGCAATGATAGCAAGTGGGTTCATCTTGTTTGATAGCTCTAACATTCTTCTTATAGGGTGAGGAAGAACTTCCTTTCTTGGCAAATCGTTTGTATCTCATGAATTTTTTCATATCTCTTGCCAACATAGCTACTCCTTCATCTTCACTAGTTTCTTCTTCATGTGAGTTCTCTTCTTCTTCACTTTCCTTCCTTTCTTTTCGTTCTTTTAACTTGGTACTCAAGGCATGGAAGGCAATGGATTTCTTAATCTTCTTCTCCTCATCATCTCTTATCTTTTCTTCTTCAAGCACAAGCTCTTCCGTCATGAGGTTGCAAATGAGTTCATGAACCGTCATTTTCGAAAGATCTTTAGTGTCTCTTATAGAGTTGATCTTTGATTTGTATTTCTTTGGAAGAGCAAATAAGATTTTTCGGCATTGTTCTTTGTTGGTGTACTCTTGACCAAGAGTCTTCAAGGTGTTGACAATGTTTAGAAAATCTATGATGCATAGCATTCAAGGCTTCATCGGGCTCCATACGAAATAGCTCATACTTGGTGATAAAAAGACCAATCTTAGTTTCTTTGATATCTTCCGTTCCTTAATATGATAGCTCCAAGAGTTGCCACATTTCATGAGCCGAATTGCATTCACTAACTCTAGCATATTCCGTGACACTTAACCCATTTATGAGTATGTTCATAGCTTTGTTGTTTTTGGTGAGTCTAGCTATGTCTTGATCATTGTAATCATCTTCATCTTTCACCTCCGTTTTACTACCATTAACATAAGGAATGTAAGGACCCTTCTTGATAGCAAGCCACAAAAAGTAATCAATTCCTTTGACATGAATCTCCATTTTCTTTTTCCATCCAAAGTAGTCTTTTCCTACAAAAAGCGGAGGTCTAGTAGAACATGAACCTTCCGGTTGATTAGAATCCATATCGTATTAACTCTAGAAACGATTAAGTACAATAGAGCTAGGCTCTGATACCAATTGATATTCTATATGCGTCCTAGAAGGGGGGTTGAATAGGACAATGGAAATTAATCGGCTAATTTTATTTCAAGTAAATAAAATTAAAAGCTAATTTGAATCCTATTGTTTTAGCAAACTAAATAGTTAAGAACTAGATAATCCTAAAAGACAATATTATCAAACTATTCATGTAAGCATTTTATCAAGCATGTAGAGTGCGGAAATGTAAAGAGTGAAGGGATAGAAAACGATACACAACGATGTATAGTGGTTCGGTTTCCCTACATCCACTACCTAAGGAAGCCTCCTTAGGATTTGCAAGATTCTCAACTAATCTTCGTAACTCTTAAACCGGGTGAGATTACAAACCCTTTACAACCACTTCAAAACCTTGAAGGAAATACACTTGTGTTATCACCAACACAAGGAACCAAGCATAGAATCTATGCTCACACTACTCTCTTAATCTATTACAAGAACTAAGAGGAAAGGAAAAGTGTTTAGGGGTGCTTATAAAAGCTTTGTAACTAAACTCCTAAATGAGTGGATATAAACTATGTAGCTTGAGAATGAATATGACTTGAATGCTCCTTTGAAACCTTCTTGAATGATAATATTAATTGCTCTTAAGATTGGTAGATGGAAGGCTTGAGTTGTGTCTTGAATGAGCTTCAATATATAGCTGAAAATATCTTCCAACGGTCAAAAGGCTTCTATCTAACGGATCTATTTTTACTCCAACGGATATAAGCTTTGTCCTCTAGTAATAACGCAGAAACCCTATCTCGCGGTGTACCGCGGGTATTGTCCGGTGCACCACAAATCTCCTCGTCTTAAATTCATTGCTGACTTACGGGCTATACTATGCACCGTGTCCCTGGTCCGTGCCCCAGTCCGGTGTACCGCGCCTTTGTCCGGTGTACCGCACGTTTTCTTAGCTTACTGGTCGGACTAGCCTGTGCACCGCGCCTTTGGTCCGTGGTACTGCGGTGTACCGCAGCTTTCGTCCGGTGTACCGCGACGCTGCTCTTTTGAATCTCAAGCTTAAGATAAAGGATTTAAAGACAACTAATCTAATGAGGGGTTTTGGAAAACCTTTAAAAGTGATACCAAATGAATTTTAGTTTAAATGATGATTTGTCGAATATTAAAACGGGAATAAAAACAAGGTGAGGCTAACAGCTCTTTCATATTGAAGCCACTTGAAGCCTTTTTATACCTTCTCACCCTTTTATTTGATTATTGTTATTATTTATCCGTCTTAGCCCCTCTGAGCCTTTCTAAAGCCTTTTATTTAACCACATTATAATCCTTACCCTTAGTTTGTAGGACTTGTCTATATGACCCGCACTCGAATCGCAAAACCTGAAACAAGTTGTTTTAGAGCTTGAGTTTGGAGTGGTGGGTTTCATCATTAGGGAACATTGGGTTTGGGAATTATAATTGTGATTTTATTGATGATGAAAAAGTTATTATTGTAACCCTTTTCCAGGGTAATAGTGAATGAAAAAGAAGCTAAGAGCTAAACTTATGAAAAGGCATAATTATGAAAAAATAGCGTGATATCTCGAACATCAAAAAGAGAGTCATAGCTATACAAAAGAAAAAATTTATATGAAAAGAATATATATTCGGACCGGCAAAGTGGAATTTGTATATCATCATGAAAGGTTTTATTTGGGATTAATTGGGGAAGCACATCAAAAGCACCAAAAATTGGGTTGAGTGAGAACATCTTCGAGTGAAAACTCAAGCTCTAGGGAGATTCGTTGATGGAATGTGAGGAGAGAGCCATAAGCTCACTTTTCATTATCCAAATATATCACACCGTCCCTAAGCCAAGTTATAACCAAAGACCTTAGGATTTCTAACTACTTGGTGGAGAAACAATTGAGAAATTAGGTAGTAGGTAAGTGGACCATTGGATGCTATATTAGGACCTATGAACAACCTATAGCCATTAGCATGAACTAAGTTATCAACCTCTCCTTCTGACATTGCGAAATTAATCTTGATTTGAATTTATGGATTGTTGATTATGTGTATATTGAGCATACGTGTGCATTATTTCTTGAGCATTACTACATGAGACTTTTTAGATATTTATGCTCTAGGATCATTCATTATGTTTTGTTCTTATTCTCCTCCTACTTCTTCTTCTTGTTTATATGACTACCCTACTGTTCTTTATTTTTACTGTATCGGGACGATACAACTTTGAGTTGGGGGTCTTGATGTCTCCTCATTTGTGATAATAAAATCTATCACTGAGACATATAGGTCGATTTTCGCATGGTTTAGTACATTTTCCTATTTTGTGTCTTGAATTGATTATTTATTATTTTTAGAGCATATTGGGTTTAATTATTTATATAGTGTGAAGATTTAGAGATATATGGTAATTAGTTAGAGTCCAAGTTGGTTCCAAGAGCTAAAGGAAAGAAGATAAACATGGAAATTGAAGATAAGGAAGTAAAATCTAAAAATATGGAAAAGGAAAAGTTGCCATAAATCTGAATTCCAGCACCTACGACCACAAATCAGCTTATATCTCAAAATCGGTGAGGAATCTGGAGAAACAGTGAAGAGAAAAGTTAAATATCTTTCCGAGACTATAAATTTCGACTACTCATCCGCATCAAACGGATAAGAATTGAAGCTGTTAGGACCAAAACAAAAACGGGGTTGATTCCATATTTTTGGGCTACGAATTTGAGTTGGGCTTGGAGTCCAAGACTTGCCTTCTCCTTCAAGAAAACGATTAGATCTTCCTATACACTATAAATACAGCCTCTTAACATTATAAAATTATCCTTGGCAAAGCCTTAAGCCAAGAGGAAGTTTACAACACAAGTAAAGAAGTCTGGAAGGAGCTGTTCGTCAATAATGTCTTTTTTTTTTTATCATTAAATCAAATTTTATTAAAATGAGAATCAACTTCCAATATCCTTACACAACTATTAGGAGCCCATTTCTAGCAAACAAAAGACTAGGCCCAACATTATAACTACCCTATTATAAGTGATACAATAAGGCTATTACAATTGAAAATTACATTTAAAAAACATTAAGACAAGGCTCAACTAAATTTCAGCCCATAGCTTTTTTAATTCTGCGCACTAACTTCTCTGCCTTCTTTGTTTTAAAATTCTTTCCGTTCATTTTCACTTTGATCATCTCATTAATCTTCTTGATAATCTGCTGCTCAATAATGTTTTCTTCAACCTTTCAATTATGTAATTCTTTTCTTTTCTTTCATTAGTATGAACTAAATTCTATTTATCTTGAGTTTTAGCATATATGTATGAACCCTAGTTTTGGTTGACATCTATCTAATTTGGGAATTCTGTGTTTTAAATTGAATGATTGTTTTTATTCTCTGTTTATGTATTGGAGTTTATATATAGTGTTCTTGTGGATCGCGACCATATAGAATTACCATCATAGTAGTTAAGTAATCTTTGACAACGGTATATTTAACTATAGGTTTAGCACATAACGTCTAGTGTACGGTTTAGATCTGACAAATAAACCTAACTAGATAATCACCATGGTTTAGTGTATTGCTATTTAACCAATTGCAGGAAAATTTTGCTTAGGGTTCCTTATTGACACGGGTAAACCCTATTTAAAACTACCTAGCGCAATTGGAACCGATTATTGAAATACTACATAATTCACCCTTACATGTTTAGAACGGCAAAACTAGTGGGAATTACATGCTATTTACTCAAACTAAACTCTCATACTATCTTCTTCTCTTGCATTTAATTTTCTGTCTTTACTTTATTTAGTTTAATTTAGTTAATCAAAAACCCAATAAAAATCTATTTGTCTTTTATTTATCTGTGTTTTATTTGTTCTAGCTTTTAATATTTGCACTCGATTATTGCATAAGATCTTCATAACCTTCGTAGTCTTTGAGGAACGAATCTTACTTATTCATTAAAATTTGCATACGATCTGTATACTTGCAGAACCGTGATAGACTAGGTTGTTTATTTGCACATATTTATCTTATATTTTTATCACACCCTAGTCGACGCCAAGTAGGTTTATAAATCTTAACAAGTTACTTAAGCTTTTATAAATTAAAAAACTAAACATGTCAAAATAAAAATGCGATCCACATGTCCTGAGAAAAATAGATCATAAGTACTAATACTAATCCTATAATACATCGTATACGATTAATTGTAATTACACCCTGGTACTCAACATGTGGCTCAATCACCCTCTCTTGTGTCGAAGCCAAGACTGGATGATGTGCCGACTCGGAAGTTTGCTCAACACGTGGGTCATGATCCTCAATCTCGGAAGTTTGCTCAACACGTGGGACATGATCCTCAATCTCGGAAGTTTGCTCAACACGTGGGTCATGATCCTCAATCCTTTCCTCTACTCTCTCTCTTGATGGATTCAATGGCTGCAACTCCAAATCCTCCACCAATTCTTGGTCAGGATGGTTCACAAGTTGGTTGTCTGGGTAGCGGTAATGGATATAGTGGTGTACAAGACATAGAATGAATGAAACTACATTTGTTGCCTGTTAATACGAATTAACAAAATTAAGAATCTATTTTACATTTAAAAGGGAATAAAATAAGAAGATACATACCAAAAAATATCTGGAGCGGACTAAACAACAATATATAATCCAAACAACACTACTAAAGGTCTTCAAGAATAGTGAGATAAATGATTTGTGGTCGACTACCCCTGTGGCCCTCACAGTCACCTGCCAAAAAATTTGAACTTTATTAACAATAAGTTACAAAATATTTTTAATAATACAAAGTAAGAGGAAATACATACCACTTTCGACCCCACGTCATATATATCGTTCCCTATACTCAATAGAGTAGCAGATAATCCGATAATCGGATTACGTACAAGATCATCAGTTAACAAAGCGCCGCAGTAAATATATCCATACAATATTGCTAATCCTACTGAACATATAATATATGTGCGGAACTGCAAATAATGAATTTTAATTAAATGAGACATTTTTCATGTTAAGAAATAAAAAAAAATCCTTACCCTCATATCTCTCCGGGCATAGCGAATAAAAATCACTATGCCCGTAATGTGAACCAGTGATCCAAACCCATTGGCTATCGCCATGAAGACACCTTTCCCTTTATGTATAACTCCGTACTCTGTCCATAAGATGAAGCTAAGTAAGCTCCATACGAATGGAAGGATAGAATCTGTAGTGCCTACATCTCTGTCATGTACGATGTCTCGCAAAGTAATCCTGAAATTGTCAAGATATTAATAAAATATTCTAAATTATTACATACACATGGTGACATGTCCCTAAAACATATATGTCACCATATCCCTAAAACATATCTGGGGTTGGACGAACTAACAAAATTATAAATTTAAGAAAATATTCACGTATGACCCTTATTTATTATCCCAAATATTCATTTATGACCCTTATGAGAAAAAATATAAATTTAACAAAATATTCATCATGACCGCTCTTCAAGATGAGACATGGATCTCTAAGGGACTTTTTTCAAGATTCAAAATATTATTTCATTATTATGGTGTTATTTATTAGTTAGGATAAATAAGGGTCAAGATAAAGATTAATTAATAATTTTATCGTTTATTTAAGGAGAGCTTGTCTAGGAATCAAACTCTTTTATTATTAATTGAAAAAAATTAGTTTTGATTCGTTAAGATTAAAACTAATAAAAGGTGATTTTCTTAGAGTTGATCACACATTCCATCACATAGAGAAAACCCATATTTTATCATTCTTTTCCTTGCCCTAATCAAGACCTGCTAAGAGAGTTATTAGGATCTTCCAATTTTTTTCGGTTCTTGCTCTTTAACATTAAAATTTCCAAGAATCATAACTTTAACAACCAACAAGCCCACTCTCAATAGATGCGACATTAATAGTGTAGTAGAGTAGAAGATCAAGAGATTTTAGAGGAAAGCTTGTAGCAAGAACCTTGAGGTTCGGTAGTTATTCTTCACCAATTTCTACCTACAATTACTCGTTGAAAAATTACCTACCTGTAATTTTTAAGGTAAACATTATTGGCACTATGTTCTGTTTGAATACCAAGGGTAGGAATTTTAGGAAAAATTAAGAGATCAAATTAATTCTAGTATGGGTTTGATAGTTTATCCACTACAAAAATTTTGTTTAACATGCCTCCGGCCTCTACATATTGAGTGTGGGGTATAGGTCTAAGGAGCAATCGTGGCAAAAACATGAGTTAATCTTTAGACAGGTTAATTGAGTCCAAACGGTTCAACCTACGTGGTTACTCTAGTTAGACGTGGATTAAATCCTCATGTGGAATTAATGAGTCTAGCGGATAGGTATAAGAGGCCACCGCGGTAAAACCTTGATTTAGCTTTTAGACATGTTAAATTGAGTTCAGATGGTTCAACCTATGCGTATACTCTAGTTAAACATCGATTGAATCCTCCAATGTGGTTATTTAGCACTAGTGTTAGGCCTAACGGGTCACTCCGGGGAGAACTTGAGTATCATTTACACCGTTAAAATTGAGTCCAGTCGATTCAACTTACGCGAATACTCTAGTTAAACTTCGATCGAAAAATCCTCTGGTAGGGTTTTAAAGGCTGGTAACAACGCAACTATGTCCCTTCAATAACGCATAGATACGATTATTCAAATATGTTTCCAACATCGAATGATTTACTAGTGGGGTCGCTACCTCAAGTAAAAATCCTCGGAGTTATCTCAAATAGGACCTCGGGTAAAAATAATTTGATCTCCGCAATCATACCTCAAATAAAAAACCTTGACCTAATCTCAGTCAGGACCTCGAGCAAAAATACTTTGATCTCCGCAATCACTCAACTGAAAAACATCGACTTGATCTCAATCAGGACATCGAGTAAAAATACTTTGATCTCTACTATCACTCCTCATATAAAATCGGCCCCATTTTAAATCAGGATATCAGGTAAAATGGGTCGATCTTCATAATCGCTTATTATATAAAAATCTTGATCTAACAAAACACCGAATAGTATATACATGGCCTCATCAAAACATTTCTTGGAAATGGAACTAAACGGTTAGAAAGATTAACTACTCAAAACAGAAATCCAAGTAAAAAAGAGAATAATTTTATATTCTAAATACAAAAACAAAAGACATTGACTCATACAAGAAAAAAGGAAAATAAAAAGTGAAAAGAAAAATGCTACAAAGTTCATGCCCAATAGCCCATTAAAAAAAATTGATCTTTTGGGGAGCACTTTCCTGGGCATCAGTCGATCTACTACCCATCGAGTTAAGGATCACCAATGTCTCGTAAATCCAGAATGATGGAATCGGTGAAGTGCTAGGAATGAGAAAAAATATGCTAGGGAAAATTACCTCAGTGATATCACATACCTCTATGGTATAAATAATTTTTTAGAGTAAAAAGGAACCAACATTTCCTCCGTAGAGAAGTCCAGTAATAAAATTGAATGAGTGTTTTTGTTGATTATTCCAGGATAAAAGGCCGCATTAAGGCTCCTAGGATGGGAATACATGAGCCACGTGCCATATGTCTCCCATGGATAAACCGAAAGGTTGGTGCACGTTCTCTTTGACAATACTCGACCGTGACACCATAAAATAGGAAGAATAAAGAAATATGGAAAAGCCAAAAAGGAGAACAGTAGAAAGAAACTATCACTTCAATTCATAAATATGCGAGAAATATAGAGAAGAGGGATAGTCGTGTATTAAAGATGTGACGTTTTAAATGGGCGAGGCCAAGAAGTCTTGATGACCAGTCTTGGGAAAGTAAGCGCTAAACATGTGCGGGTGGTTAAAAAATGGAAAAGACTTTAAAATCATCCACTACACAATATCATAATTAAGATATGGAGCCCTTTTACGACTATTATGCCACGTTTGACTAAATATACAATAGACCCCATATTAATAGATGCAAAAACCCCTTTAAAGATCATATTTACGAGGTGAGGATGTTAGCCGAGGAGGCCTAGATCAACCCAACCCCTTTGATGCATCTCTACGGTGCAAAGGAAGTCAAATAAGATATGGTCAAAAAATAATATGAGTTGTAAACACTCTTATTCAAAATTATTCCAATTATAAGAAAATGGCAACCAGTTGGGATTAGCTCACTGGCCAGAGCCTTGGTCATCCAATCTAGTGGTGCAGGTTCGAACCGAGTCAATGACTCCGAGTCCAAAGTGGCTCTCCTATGTAACAAAAAAAGAAAGAAAATGGCATCGATTGCTATCAGATAAACAATTTTGAGTATCTAAGGAAATCATTTGATCTCGAAATCAATGAAGGAAACTCCTCCCCAAATATCCATTCAAGCTCCTATTAAATATCAAATGTCTCATAACAAAGTTGAAAAGAACCACGAGAACGTTCAACCATAATATGTAACGTTGTAGAGGAGATGTCATGCATACTGATCTCTATGAATGATCAATCGCCTTGGACAATTCTTCTATCATACGAAGGATCTCGTCCCATTGAGTCTTGTTGGCCTCTTAAAGAGACTCAATCTTGGTTGTCTCGTCATGGAGAGTGTTTATATTCAACTACAACGATTGATAACTGGAGACCATTTGATCGCAATCCTTCTGCATTGCACTGATAGGTGCATCTTAGGCTACTAAAGAAGGACCCACCTTGCTAACTGCATCTTGAAGAGCACGATGGAACCCTAATCAAGAAAAGGTTTGTACTTCCCCCTCTTTCCAGCTTAATTTCTTTCATATGCATTCGATACCTGAAGGGAAGGAGATCGCCATTGGAGTATTGTTGTGGAGAGCCATGAATCTCAAACAACGGTAAAAAGAGTAAGGGAATAAGTCAAGTCGGGTGGTCATACATAAGCATACGTTACCAAGATGCATGGTAGAGTCAGTTGAGATAATTAAGGGAAGGATAAACCTTGAGAAGTTTAGTCAAATCAATGTTCAAATCCATGACTCAAGGGTACGATGGGAAAACCCCCACAATGAAGCCTCAACAACTCTTTTCCAAAAACTAAACTTCTAAAGGTGGTTTACTAGATTGGGTAAATTAGGCAAAGGTGAAAATAAAGTCTCAACTATATCACAGAAGAGAAATATATCCCCATTTATTCAACAAGAACCACGAGCCCATCAACCCGATCTAGCGACATCAAATCTAAAGTGTTTGAAACAAAAACCACGAGCCCATCAACTATCGTTCACTTAAGCGTTTGAAACTATTCACGAAACTTCATCAAATCATTCAAGGTATTATTTTTATGTAAATTTTTTTATAATAGTTTCCTTGATATATAAATTTCATTGAATTTATCAAGCTTCATCGAATCAACTCTTGCACGTGATTAAAAGATCCTTCTATTTATTAACAAACTTACTACCTTGTGTGTACAAAGATTTGGGTAGCTAATTAACCTCAACCGTTTCTTTAAAATTTAACATGCGTTTTAATGTAAAGTTAATATACTTACATGGTGCTGTAGTGGGCTATGATCGAGAAAAAGGTACCAATACATCCTCCTATAATGTGTGTGATATCCATCTGTGAAGAATAAAAAAACAAAGTTAAAAGCATAAAAAATACAAAAAAACTAAAGACAGAATATTAAGTCTAAGATTGCACATAATTGGCTTATTTGTAATAGTTTAACATATCTTTATTTCAAATAATGAACTGACATTATTAAAATCTCATAATTTCCTCACTAGTAACTACTAGGGTAGAGCATTGACCGAGTCAACCCGGATCGAGTTAAGCTAACCCGGTTAATGGGTTAAGGAATTTATGGGACTAATAAAAAAAAATTACACTAACTTATTTGGTTTAATAAAAAAAGAAAAGAAAAACACCAACCCAACCCGAATTTAGATCCTCTCTCCTAACTTGACCACCTCATTGCCGCGGCTCGCCTCGTGTATCTCCTCTCAAACTTTTCTTATCTCTCTACTCTATCCCATATCAAACCTTAAGAAATCTGAAAATCACACACTACATATCTATTTATCTTGGATCATCTGTTAAAGTTGGGGATAGTTTTTTTGTAATTGTTAAGATCTTTCAAGATCTTCAATATGTATGTATATCAAGGTGTATTTCAGAAATGGTTTAAGCCAAATCATTTTCTCAGGTTATTTCTCTTTTCCTTTTTGTGTAATGCTGGTACAATATTCAATTTAATAGGTATACTTAACAATTTAATATGTAATTTTGATTGATTGGATTATATTACAGAGTCATGAATTTCTGTTTCGATTAAATATGGTCTAGGCTTAACTAAACAAAAGCTTGTAAAAGTGAAATTCGATAAATTCTATTTGTTTATATGTTCCTAATACAAAGTTAGTAAGCCTGTTATACTGACCGTCGATCTGAATTGTGGTAATGAAGAGATAGATATTTATGATCCGATTATAAGTAAACAAAATAAAAATGTGAGATTAATTACTTTCTGACCCCATATCCCCTTAGCTTAGCTTATTGTAATTGAGATCGAAAATACCCCTAGAAAGAAATAAAAGCAAAGGCGGCAATGCTGTTAAAACCCAGGATTAATTAGCTTATTTGTAGCCATGTTATGTTTGGCTAATAAAAAGTAGAGATGGCCCAGGGTTAATTCACTTTCATTCTGAGGCCAATGAAGCAATGAACCATAGATAGCTGAGGCCTGTAATGAAGATATAAATATCTTAAAACTTTGAGACTAGTGATAAAAACTACTGACTCAGAATTGCGGAGGCAGATTTTCGGTCAAAATACCAAGTTTTATTATTCCTTAATTTAACAATTAGAATGTCTATGAAAGCTCAACGGGTAAGGATCTGGAACCTCCCTGTTTGAAGTTAAGACGGTTCTGATCGATCAAAGGACCAATATGTTCATATATATATATATATATTGTAATATTCTATAAAAAATACTAAGTGTGTATAAAAAATATAAATTCTTGATACAAACAAACCGAGGCAACCCGGTAATTTGAACTTAAGCATGTTCAGTAGAAAAAACAGGGTTGGGTTTTTAAAATCTCAACCCGGGATGTTACAAGTTAAGGTTAGCAAAAACCTAAACCTAGTACTAACCCGGATTTTGCTCTACCCTTTTTTTTTTGTTCCAAATTTCGCTCTACCCTAGTAACCACTACAACTATCTCACCATGGCGAGGCTTAAGCAGGATAAGTATCGCACATGATTAACTGAGTAGTACGAAAAAACAAGTGGCTATGGAACTTGGTTAATCTTGTTATAGTTGGTGGTATGTCGAATCCTGTAAATCCACCCCGAGACACAAACAATCCACCCCGAGACACAAACGATGCATACATTGATAGAAAAATACTGACTTAACAATAAATTTAGATGGATAGACAGAGGAACAATGAGCTATACAGTTCAATTGCTGATACAAAGGGAGTTTTTGTACAACCTGCATTTTATGACCATGTGATCAATGGGGTTACTGACCTTTGTGACTTACCAAGGGGTCCTGCTGGGTTCATCATCAATGGGATTCAATACTAATCGCAACAATGGTGAATTGTGACCAAGCTAGTGACAATTTTTTTCCCTAGATTATTTTGTAGAATATCGTTTTCGTTTTGGTTTAATAACTTAGACATGAACTATTGATGGATTTTAAATTTTGTTAACGTTATATTTTCAATTCTTCATATACCAAAAAAATCATTTGTTCTTAGAATGTAAATGCAGTATTTAAAACTTTTGGATGCATTTTAGGAGAGTGAATTTAATTGAGAATTTGTTGGATTTTTTTAGACTTTAAAGTATAGGAGTATTCAATTAAGGTTTTATAAGGTTTTTTAAAATTCAGGTTTATTCAATAGGAATTTTAAAACTCTTTTAAATATTGATGTATTCAGTACAGATTCTTTTAAATCTATCAAAAAATTTAAGTATTCAAAGTCACTGGACTCTCCAAATAATTGGATTTTTCAGAAATTTAGCTTTTGTTTATAAATGAAAAAAGTTTTTTACAAATCAATTTGTAAAAACCAAGATTTTGTAAATTTCAAGCAAAAACATTAATGACTGAGGCAATAAATAAATCTGGTTAGTTCTCTTAATAAATAATTACCTTTTCTGTTTTTTTAATTCTATGTTTAAAATAATAAAAAGTAATTATATTAAAATGCCATTGATCTGTGCTAAAATAACCCTTCGACAGAAACTTTTGCCCTTAATGAAAAAGTGTTTTTAAATTTAATTTGTCTTTAATTTTTGAAATTAATTAATTAGCTTGAGAATGGTTAAAAATGTAGAATTAAAAGTTTTCCATTTTAATTGTTTTTATTTAATTGCATTTTAGGTTCCTATATTACTTTTGGGGCAGCTTCCTAATCTTAATATCTATTATTTATTCATATAAATTGATGTATATTTTATTTTAGAACAAGATCAATTCTAAAAAAGTCTATTAAAATCTAAATTAAGCTTTATATAAAATTTAAAAGAATTTATTAGACTTTATATAGAATTAAAACAATCTGTATAATCTAAAAAGTCTATGGATTTTAAAAATTTAAAAAAATCCAACAAATTTCTAATTAAATACACTTTCTTATTGTTGTTTTGTGTTGCATATTTAGATTCATTTGGAACTTATTAACTTTAATATTTGTGACCTAAAGTATTTTTTTTATAAGCTATAGGGACCTATAATATAATTTTTACATAATACAATCTCTGTTCTTGAAAAATGTAATTAAACACAAATATTCTTATAGGGATCTGTTATTTTACAAACAACTATTTAAGCGAAAAAGATGGGAGGAATTTGGTTATCAAGGTGAATAAAAACTTGTGAAAGCAAAGGAATTTTAAATAAAATAATGGATATATATCACTTAAAATCATATTATTCAATTATCACCTATGACGTGGTATGAATTAGTTGTAGGACTGGATCTATACAAGAGCAAGCAGGGCGACCCTTAGGGGACCCAAAAATTGTTATATATATATATATATTCTAATTTAGATATAAGTAGTAATGGTTTTCTTGATATTACAAAAATGTTTCTTAGTTGAATTGGTAGATGTGTGGTGCATTAGAGTAAAGATATATATCACCTCTTTTTGCTTCACCCATGACAAAATAGGTGATATAGATAGCATATTATCATACTTTGAGAATGATGTATTGCCAAATTTAACTGTACTTAATAGTATGTGATGATTTGAAAAAAAAAATGTGATAGAGTAATAAATTATGTTATCGGTATAAAAGATGAGTCTATTCATAATTTTTTTTAATTTTAACGTTTTTTAATATATAATTGATGATTTTGCATATAAAAAAAAGTAATCAGTATTTTGACACAAGGATAGTGTCTGTTTACCGCCCCTTTTGTTGGATGTTGGTCAATACACCATCCAATAAGTAAAATACAATTTTAAGTAAGGATTCGATCACCGTTCTTAACAGAAATAAAGAATTGTAACAACATATATCATAAAACCATTACGGGAAGAGGAATACCACACCGACCAAGAACCTACCGTCCGCCGCCGTGCCGTCGTCGTTCGCGGTCCCTTGCCTTTCTTCTAGCCGATTTGAAGCCTCGTAAACGTGAAGAGGGAGGTGGTCAAACTACCACCCATACTTGAAAAAGTGTATTAAGAATTGGACGGTCGACGAATGTCCGCCCTTGAATTTAATCAAATAATTAAGTAAGAGCCGTGAACGAGACACCGTCCTTGTGGAAAATCCGCAATTCTTTCTTATTTTGCCAAATCGCCAATCATTTATAAAAAACATTAAACTTAAAAAAACTCTCAATCATACCTACCAAGTAGTAATATACTAATAATATCTAAAGTATTTTTCTTTCTTTGGGTCAAGCAGCAAGTAATAATATTTAAAGTTATTAAAACGGATGATAATACTATTTTAAGAATTGACTTTTGGATCCTTGACCATATTCAAGAAATTTTAAACAATTTAAAAAAAAAAAAAAAAAACTAGGATCCTTGAACTAATATGTACAATATGCTAGCATATTTGGAAAGATAAAAATAGTTTTATCTTTAATAATAAAAAAACTAGACCCTTTAATAACTTGTGATAAAGCCATACGAAATTGGAACGAATATTATAAAGTCTCAAACCCTAATGACCTTAACTTCCTTGATATGGATAAGGGAGTTATTGATAATAATAATAATAACAAAGGTAACAACAAAGATGAAAATAATAATAATAATAATAATAATAATAATAATAATAATAATAATAATAATAATAAAATATAAAGACAAACCACCCCTTAATAAATTTAAAATAAACTGCGATGTTGCTTTCTCTTATAAAGGAGCAGTTGTTGCTTGTACTGTAAAAAACACTAAAGGTGATTTCATAACATGACAACATTGGAAAGTAGAAGCGGAGTCGATGACTGAGGCAGAAGAAACGGGAGTCTTGAAAGCAACTGAGTTGGAATCGAAGTTTTCCTTTGGAAGCATGACAATGAGACGATCATAAAGACCCTATTTTCAAGACAAACTATTTCATGTCATTTTATTCATAACTTATTTTGTAATATTTATTCCTTTCCAGTTGTCTTGTATTCTATGTGTTGATAACGAACCTTTAGGGATAGGCTAATCTTTAATCGTCCGTTTTATCTATTTATATATTATAATTTTTAAAAAAAAGTAATAATATTTAAAGCATTGCTTCTACTTTTCAGTATATATGGATGTTGAAGTATCAGTTGACGAAAAAAAGAAAGAAAAGTTGACAGGAAAAAGAAAAAAAGTTGGTTTAGATCCATTTGAATATATCCAAAAATGTTCGAATAGTAAATGTTCAAATCCACCACTCTAAAAACAAGAATGGAATGAATAACAAGAAGAGAAAGAAGATAGATTAAATATGAGTTAAAAAGGGAAATTCACACCTACTAATTATTACAAGAGTAACTAGTAGTAGAAAGACCTAATCTTAAATATTATACCTAATCTTAAATATTAATTATGGTCCGATATTTGGAGCTCATAAATTAAGAGAAAACTAAAATATATACATCTTGATCAACAAACTGAAATAAACTTTAAAGGCAATAATATCACCCAAAAAGAGTTTAACATTGACAATTAACAATCCATCTTCTTTGATAAAATAATCAAGATCAAGTTTTCAATTGATCAAGATGGACTACATTGACAATTAGGGGCTACGACTGACTACCATTTAACAGTCCATCTTCTTCCCATGTACTCCGAACAGATCGAGTATGTGTATGTGTTATGGATGTGTTAAATTAAACTATGTGTATGTTTTTTAATGTGTGTGGCAACCCTAATATTGAGAAACAGATTTCATAATTGATAAAATAAAGAAGTTTTACCTCAAGCGAAGCCCTTTGAACGATGGAGGATGAAAGATTTGTCGGTATAAGAATGCTAAGCTGCTGCAACAATGGAGGATGAAAGATTTTTGTTTAGGGAAGGAGTAAAATTTGTTGGTGGAATCAAATGTGATTAATGAGGTGAAGACTAGTAGATGGAGGAGGAGACCTTTCTTTTTTAGTATGCATGAAGGTGACATACCTGCAATTATGTTCATTATGAATATGGCAAGGAGGACTCACGTCAATAATTCCTCTCACTGTAGGGCTGAGCGGGTATTGGTAAACCCGGTCCAAACCCAGGTAATCTAGGCCCAAAATTACCATCGGGTCCAACCCGTGCACTGTCTCACTTCGCCGCCTCTCTCTCAATCTCTATCTGAGCATTGCTTTATAGCGAGGTTCCTTCTTTTCACCATGTTTGTCTGCGCTTAATAATACGGAAGATGAAGGAGTGAGTGATAACTGTGAGTAACTACCAAGTGAATAAAGTGATTTGTCTAAGATATGTCCTGCTAAATCTTTAAAATTAGGTAACTCCCATTCATCTCCACCATATATTTCTGATTTAATGGCGGAAATTAATTTCTTTGGTCGAAATTGTCCAATTAGTCCAACCCACCTAAACACACAAAACAAACACAAAACATTAAGCTATTTTTATCTTTATCTTTGAAACAACGAGACTATATAAATGTGAAAGAGTTACCAGTTAGAAGTGGCGGTTTTGAGGAAGAGAGATTGAAGAGCAAAGGAGCCCAAGTCCTTCTGAGAAGTAGGACAATAAGATGGAATTATCCCTAACGGGAAACCATTTCCGAGTAGAGAAAGCTGCTGGATTCTGAGACCTCGACTGGCTTTAGCGCCGTCCAACGGAATGGGTTCTCCAGGGACTGACCGAGCTACACCGTTCAATGTTTGTGGAGTGGATAAGCTGTTATCCCAAAATGCAGCGTCCATTGCTGTTCGAAGATTCGCCATTTTCAGGTGGTGTGGTTCCTTATCTTTGAGTATCACTGCGTTTTGCCACTATATTTCAATAAGGGTTTAGTGTCCAATCGGAAGAGCTATAACGGCGATGGAACTTGATGGCGGTCCTTATTGCTGGGTAAAATGGTTATTGGAATTACATCACAAGGTAATCATAAACCCCCTTAATTGATTCTACTTGTTTATTCTTGTTTGTAAATTTCCATCTTTAATTGTTCTCCATGGAAACAAAACTGCCCTAACTAAGTAGTGGGATGAGTAGTCAGATGGTTCTGGTATGCTTGGTAAGTGATTGATTATCTTATACTCTTTTACAATTAATCGTTGACTAAACAATTGTATATACGTATTTCCAGGCATGCTTTGCGGACTTTAAGAAGTAAGAGCGAGTCCTAAAGCAATGGGACTGATCTTCAATAGGTTGCTTTATGATTTGTGAAAGGTATAATTGGCTAATTTGTATAACATAGGGAGAATTAGTGCAATTATTCCAAACATAAAATGGAGTGCAATTGATTTTTGTGTTTGTGATGGATTGTATTGACTACTAGGTGAACTGTTCTCTTCTATTACTAGGAAATAGGAGTGGAATGGAATGAAATCCATCAGTTTTACACACTTTTGGTGTATAACAATGTATGTATATGTATGTACATAGATTTTGTTCACCTGCAATGAGAGTTTTGTAAATTACATCAAGGTAGATTTTCTGCATATTTTCTTGGTGGAGAGAAACATCCTTTTGAGATATTTTATACTAATTGGCTATATATTAAGCAATCCTAAATAATCTTCCACTGAATCAGTTTGTAGAGTGGCTATATATATCACTTATCTGTGGTGATGTTGGATAGAAAATAACTTTTCCCTACATTGTATATTTGCTAATGGGTTTCAAACAATTTCATCATATATCCCCAATTTTTCAACTAAAAAATAACATGGAGCAATTTCCTTCATTTTACCCTATGAGTGATCCAAAGCTTTGATGAAATTTCTCAGAAAACTATCAATTTGTTTAGAATAAAGCAAGATAATTTTGCAGTAAATCAAAATCATTAAAGATAAATGGGAGCACATTTAAGTGATTATTAAAATCTACGAAGTAGAAATACAAAAGGTTTACAAGAGATGAAATAGCAAGTTAGAATTCAAATACTCGTAACTCAATCATCCCCTCTTTTCTCTTAGGAGAATACCATGCTACAACTTTCCCTGATTGAAGAAGCCTTAACGAGTAATTTAAGCTGTATATTAAATCCTCCAAATGAGACCCTTTTTTCTCTGATGATGAACCAAGTGAAAACTTTGAATCTACACGGAAAGTAATTGGTCCTGCAACCTATATAAATACACACAAATGAGCATTTAACATATCATTCCTTTTTTACCCTTTATAAAATTACCAATATACCTGTTGTTGAAAAATAAAAGATAGCCTGGGCAAAGAGAGAGTCTGCTTTGATGCATTACTGAAAGTGCGTTTTGCTATATCTGAAAGTGAAGAAATATCGAGTCGAGCATCTATTCTTGTGAGATCTCCATATAACTTTCTGAATTTTCCGTGTTGGAATGTATAACAAAATGATCCAAATAAATCAGCACCTAAAGGACTTCTTGTACCTTCTTTACCACTAAGCCATGCCTTACAAGTACCACCTAACAGAAACATTTAATAATAATTAACAAAGTTTATTAATTGATAAGAATAAAGAGATCTCTAAGAATACCGATAATTCCAGATATTGCTGCATGAGGTTCTCTAAGACGAAGATCATATGAAGGTCTATAAAAACGTCCTTTCTCTGTCTCTATAATAACATCCTCTTTTGTCTCTTTTACCCTCCAAATATCTTTGCTCTTTTCATAAGAAAAAGCAGCTTTTGCACATAACCCTGGCATTAAATTAAGTGGTAACTCAGTCTCAGTCTCAGGCTCACTCGAATTGAAGCCTTTAGGCAAGCCACGGCTTTTATGTAAGCCAAATCTGTAGCGAAATCCAGTTTCGGAAACTAGAGATGAACAGTCTAAAGATATTGATTCTGGAACATCCCAATATTTTCCTTTATGATCTAGAAATAATTCAGGCCAAGCTGCTTCCATTGTTATATCATGCTCAGGAAGCTGCAATTATGTTCAAGCATTCAACACAAGAAGAAAAAGAAGTTATTATTATTATTAGGGTTATGAATGTTTGCCTGGTGATAGAGCATTGCTTTATAGCGAGGTTCCTTCTTTTCACCATGTTTGTCTGCGCTTAATAATACGGAAGATGAAGGAGTGAGTGATAACTGTGAGTAACTACCAAGTGAATAAAGTGATTTGTCTAAGATATGTCCTGCTAAATCTTTAAAATTAGGTAACTCCCATTCATCTCCACCATATATTTCTGATTTAATGGCGGAAATCAATTTCTTTGGTCGAAATTGTCCAATTAGTCCAACCCACCTAAACACACAAAACAATAAGCTATTTTTATCTTTATCTTCGAAACAACGAGACTATATGAATGTAAAAGAGTTACCAGTTTGAAGTGGCGGTTTTGAGGAAGAGAGATTGAAGAGCCCAAGTCCTTCTGAGAAGTAGGACAATAAGATGGAATTATCCCTAATGGGAAACCATTGCCGAGTAGAGAAAGCTGCTGGATTCTGAGACCTCGGCTAGCTTTAGCGCCGTCTAACGGAATGGGTTCTCCAGGACTGACCGAGCTACACCGTTCAATGTTTGTGGAGTGGATAAGCTGTTATCCCAAAATGCAGCGTCCATTGCTGTTCGAAGATTCGCCATTTCAGGTGGTGTGGTTCCTTATCTTTGAGTGTCACTGCGTTTTTCCACTATATTTCAATAAGGGTTTTATATTTGGGTTTATTAGAATTCTTTCATTTCAATTCTTCTTTTTTTTTTGGTCGAAACCAGTGACGAGCAGGTACCTAACCCTTCACTATTCAAATTTAACACACTTTTTTGACCGGTTTAAAGAAATAAACATCCATTCTTTCTGTTTAAAATCTTTACCAGTCGAATTAAGAGTCGTGATCTTTTTTTTTTGTCAGAAAAAAAGTCATGATCAAAGTCAGGTAGAATTCGTATCCAGTTAGTCAAAACTTAATCACTATATCTAATTTTTTGTTTTCAATAGTTAAAATAATTATACTAAAAATTAATCCAAGTAACATAATGGTTATAGCTGTTGATAGAGTATTAAAAATCACACTACCATCAATCTCGGGACCACACCCGATCCGAAGAATGAATTTAACCAAAATGCAAGGACATATATGCATATGTGTAGGCAAAGGAGAGAAGAGTTTGAAATATCGAATTATACAAGGAGGAGAGCTGGTAATGCAGTACCTTATTCCTTATAACTGAGCGAGAAGTTTCTTCTTAGTCCTTATATGGACTCGATGAAGGTGTGGGTCTCTGCTAACTTCTCACAGGCATCCTGAAACCAGACACTTGGAGTGAACAAAGGGAAGTGCGATCCCGATGGCTCTCTGACGCTCAACATTAACATTTTTGCTATCAGATTACTTAATCCGAGGAGTTAAGAAGACTTAAACCGGCTATATATTAACCACAACCATTTTAGAGAGAGAAATTGAGAGTTTTTAGATAGAGTAATCAGAGTTCTCGATTCTGCTAGAATAGGAGGTATATATAGATGTCGATAGATACACTAAAGGTTGCATGGCATAGTTTAATCATAAGGTGGGTGCCCAGGATAAGCATGGGCGGACCTACCTTGTTGCTGCGTCATATAGCCTCATGATGCTTTCACCCATAACTCATTTTTCGTGAAACTGACACAAGAATGAGATTTAATCGCTCTCATCCTCGATCATCTGTGTATCGATCCTAAAGCATAGCATATTTGATGTCTCTCTATTTGTGATACTAAGTAAAACCCGTGTCCGAAGACACTCAAGATGGTCACCCGAAAGGGGTGTCTAATTTCGACCAAGGGCCTATATATATCCATTCCTACTTTATAGAAATCATCCTTTGGCCAGTCCTTAATCATCAAAAGACCAAGAGGAAGCTTACATCAAGAGAAGAGAAGACTAGAAGGAATTGGACAACTATTCATGCCTTTCCAACCCTTCAGATTTGTAATTTATTTTCTTTCTTTCTCTAGTATGAACTAATTCTATTTTAGCTTGATATTAGCATATGAGCATGAACCCTAGACTTGTTTTATATCTATTTTACTTTGGGATGTCTTTACATATAATTGAAATTAGTGTTGCTATCTCTGCTTTTATGTGCTTTGATTTATTGTTTGTAGTTATTGGTGTACAACGTGTAGGATAACCCTAATAGTAGTTAGATGGTCACCCGAAAGGGGTGTCTAATTATTGAAACACCACATAAATGTCTAGTGTGCGGTAGTGATCCGGAAGGGCTTGCCTAACTAGATAGTCACTAGGGTTTGAGATTAACCACCGACCAATTCGCAGGATCCCCTTACCCAAGTCCCCTGATAATTGTTAGGTCGCCACCTAAGTCCACCAGAAGTAGGGATGGCAACGGGTCGAATATCCTTGAAAAATTGCATAACCACGTCCACATCCATTAAGAAAAACGATAACCAAATCCGCATCCATTAACCATCGGATTTTAGAATTATTTACAAAATCCGCATCCGCGGCGACGGATGCGGTTTATCCGCCGTTAATCCGTATCCGCAATCATTTAAAATGATTTAAATAAAATAAATTATTATATTTTTTTAAAATTCTAAAATTAGCTACAAAATTATTGGAAGACCATAAAATGATATTAGTCAATATAATAATAAAATAGATAATAATCGATTGTCTAGTTTATGTATGGAATAATTATATTTAATAAATATTACGTATGAAATTTACATATATAGAATATCTTTATATATAGTATATATTTTAATATTTTATTTTTTATATTTTTATTCGGATTTTGGATTATCTGTCAAATTATTGTAAAAGACCAAATCCTAACGGATAATCCACCGGTTACCTTTTGTGAGAACCAAACACTCATGGATAATCCATCGGTTCCACTAACGGATTTTTTATCGGATCGGATATCCATCGATTACGGTTAATATTTGAACCATTGTCATTCCTGTGAAGTCTCGTAAAACTAATTAAGTTTAATTATTTTGATCAGTATTAAATTGTAAAAGTTTTATAAGAATTAAAATAGAAATTTGATGTAGGTAATTAAATAAAATAAAAGGAATTAAATAAATAAATTAAAGAAGTAAATTAGGAGATTAAAAAAGAAAAAAAAGGAATAAAAAATGAATTGATTAGATAAAAATAAAAATAAAAGAAAGTAATAACACCACATTCTTCTTTATGTTTCGGTCAACCTTCTCAATATATACCCATTTATTAATTTTTAATTTTCTTGCCTGAATAAAGGGAGTGTGTTCTCCACACATTTACCTCACTCTCTCCCCACTCTCATTAATCTTTTCCACACTCTCCCCACAATTCACCTCATTCTTCCTTTCTACTCTTTATTTTACTGCACGTATGTTTTTAGTTGATGAGTCAAATAGGCATTCTTAAAAGACCTACCAAGTGGCAGCCTCCCATCTATCCTTTTCTTCTTGTTTTGACCGAACACCACTTCTTCTCCTATATATGTCTAATGTATGTATCTAATAGAGATATAATTATTTATATATAAAAGTCATACAGTTAGTTAAGTGTAATTTGATAAAGATTATATATTATTAGATATTTAATATAATATATATTACTATAAAATATATTAGCAATCTCGGATAAAGATAGGACTTATGGCAATTCCGGATAGGAGGGCGGTCACTTGATAAATATTCGTAAATAGCTTTGCTAAGGTGAGGGTTTAAATAATCTTTAATATGTTTATCTTTAACCTTATTTTAAATTATTCAGTAATATATTTTATTTGGTGATTTTGGACTCGATCAGTTATCTGAATTATATTATCGTGTTATTATTGGATTAATTGTATTATTCGTTATCATATGATTTATTATATAATTAGGATAGCACAGCCTACTTCGCCGTCTATCCAATAATTGTTAATTGCTATTATTGTTGAATCGGCCTACTTAGTCGTTTCATCTTTGATATTTGATATATCTATCGATCGATTGTTCGACATGATACAATCGTGTTGCACTGGGCGGCAGCGGGCTTGCCAGGGTTAACACGACTATCATGATCTATTCCCACCTGGCGCATGAGACGGAGAGTTCCTTGGCCAGTGGGTCGTAGGTTCGGTTTACCCGGGGTATTACCAGTGGGAGTGATAAGGGATTGTGAGTTGCGGCGGGAGTCATAAGGGCAAGACCACAGTATCCTTTGCAACGTGTATATTACTTGCTAGTGTATATGACTTGCGGGGTAGTATGGGCTGCCTAGTTTGATATATACATTTATCTGATTTATTTATTTATCGTTTCATGAATGTTTAATTTATATATTCGACTTATACCGGTTCAATGACAACGTTTTAAATATAATTAATGCCCCTAGGTTAAAGTTTACATATGACCATTATTTACTTTCTCACTGAGCTAGTGGAAGCTCACCCCTCTTTCCTCCACCCTTTCAGGTGCTAGATAACTTAATGATTTGGGTAGTGGTCAGTAGCCTAGGAGTAAGTTGAAGAAGAAGAACAGATTTTTGTATTTAACTTGTAATTATTTATTTTAAATTATGTAATGTAATTAATAGTCAATTATTATAATAAAATGTACATTTATTTATTTTAAATTCGATAGAATAGTCGTGTTTTTCGGGGCGTGACAATTCCTAACCAGAAAGGGGTTAGGAGGAATACAGAATCTTGGCTATTACATATCACACAATTCTCTCTTACATAAATAGGTTATAACACAAGGCTAGTAGGGATTACTTGCTAGATCTCGAGCTAAACTCTCATACTACTTCTTTCTCTTTATTTACTTTCATGTCTTTATTTTATTTAGTTAATTGTTAGAGACTCAGAAAACTCAAACATATATTTCAGAGTCTTTTCTTTTCAACATATTATTCTTTTAGTTTCTTTATTTGCACTTTATCTTTGCATAAGTTCTCCTAATTTTCGTAGTCTTTGAGGACAAAATCTACTTATCATTAAAACTTGCGAACGATCTGTAATACTTGCAGTGAGTAACGTGTCTTGGTTAGGGTGATAGTTGCATCCTTATTTATCATTATTTTATCACACCCTAACCAACACTTTTAGGGTGAAGGTGCATATTTTAGAGTAAAGATCACTTTAAGGATAATATATAATATTTATAAAAAATATTTAAAATATTTTTGAAATCTAGAATTGCATTAGGTGCTTTTTTAAAAAATCACATATCTGATACTTCTTCTAAAAATATTTTCAGGGTCTAAAACACTTTTAACGATCTAAAATCACTTTAAGCGTTTTAGAAAAACATTTCCAAACGGGTACCAAATCTCAAAGTTTTAGTAGATGTGTACAAGTTTTTTATTCATAAAAGGAAGAAAATCTCCCCTAATAATCTTGAATTTATTCAAGATATTCTTTCTAAAATAATTTCTTCTCCAAACATGTTATACATAACTTCTTCTCCAAAATCTTCATTAAAATAAACTCTTTTCTTGGTTTCAGTAGATATGTTTGTCGTAGATCAATTTATATTAAACTATTATCTTGACTTTTGTCCAACTTGGTAGGGCCGGTCCTGGGGAGAGGCCAAGGAGGCCATGGCCTTGAGCCCCTCCCCAACTCATATAAATTTAAGGCCTCATTTGAATAGGCCCTTCCCTAACTCTTATAATTTTAGGGCCTCTTTGAAGCATACGTTTTTTTATTAAAAAGGCCAATTTTTGGCCTATTTGAAATAAAAAAGATGTTAGACTGTATTTTTAGTTGAAAAAATATTTAGTCAAGTTATTATTTGTTGATTTTTTAAGAAATATAACTTATTTACTAAAAAGAGATCAAGATAGTATTTTTTTTTTCTTTTAAAATTTATTTAATTTTTTTTTTTTACAAAACTTGTAACTTCTTTTAGGGGCCTCTTTGTTAAAGTTTGCCTTAGGCCCCCGGAATGTCAGAACCGACCCTGCAACTTGGTTTGGTATGGACTCAGAGATGCGGTACCCTGTAAAATATTTTGTTGTGTTTAGGTAGTTGGGAAGTGCAGAAGGTGCTTTTTTTTTTAGATTTTGTGTTATTCGGGTTTATTTCCACTACTTGAGTTATCCATGGACATAATCACTTTGATGTTGGGTATCTTGGAGAAATTGTTGTGTTATTTACTGAAGTATGTCGTGGTTTTTGTTTGTTAATAATGATTAGGATCCTTTGCTCGGTTCTGAGATCTTTCATCTCAGTTGAATTTTCATCGATGGTGGTCTCGAATGCATGGTTATTTACTTGGATCCTTACTGGTGACAAATAATGAATACTTTATTTTGTTGGTGTTTGAGTATAAATCTCATATAATGTGTAACTCGTCTTCTACTAATTGTTCAAACTTGTAGTCCAGTTAGAAATTCAACATGGTATCAGAGTTTCAAGTACTTGAGGTCCTGGGTTCGAGCCCCTTCATCGCCACCCACTCGAAATTTACACGTGAGCCTGCTCGTGAGTGGGCGTGTTGAAACGGTTTGACCTTTTAGTTGAGTTGGCGAATCAACAGTTGGTTTTTTATGTAATGTTGTTGTTAATGATATGTCTATTTATCTGCTTTTCGTGAACTCTGTTATTTATCCTTCCGTACAATACTTGATGTTTTTTTGGTACGTGTGTGATCCCTGCCAACTTGCACACACCACGGCCAATCCCACAGGGATATACACGTCTCCCTATGTATATTCCCAGATAAATCAGGATTAAGTTACCCATACAGATAATATTTGATATTTTGAGTAAAATCACTTTTCTTAATAAAAAAATTCAAGGGTATTCAGTAGTTGTTAGCACTTAGGTGGTGGATTCGACCCATACTTTAGTAAATCGGCGAATTAGAGAAGTGACACGCCTTTGTATCGTTACACCATATTCTCGGAGCTATAAGGGTAGTGTTGATGTCATCGCTAGATCAATTACGACAAGCAGGTTTAGAGTTAGGTTCTTTTTGATTTTAGCGAGAAATTTTTTCGCCTTAAAATTTATTAGTTTATAGATTGATTATATTTATTTAAGAAAATCCCATTTTTAGACCATTACCTATGCCTAAAAATATTTTAGGCCAGACGTTTCAAAAGTTACATTTTTAGGCCAAACATATTCAAAACGCCCATTTTTAAGTCATTTCACTAATTTTGTGAGATATTTCATAAATTTTAAGGATATTTTGGACACTTTAGATAGAGTTCTCAGTTTGTGATACGACCAAATAAACATATAGTTTATTTGAAATGACTAAATTGTTCTTACAATAAATGAAATATCTCACGAAATTAGTGAAATGACGTAAAAATAATCGTTTTGAATATGTTTAATCTAAAAATATGATTTTTGAAATATTCGATCTAAAAATAGAATTGTCCCATTTATTTTATTTTCTACACTTGTTTCTTGTCTCTTGTATATAAATGTTATTTAAAAAACAATTTTTCATAACATGTAAAATTAGAGTTTATCCTCTATCACATGTTAATTTGCTTTCTTCCCATTTATTAACTATACGAACATAATTGATTGACCCTAAATTTGAGCAAACTTAATTCTATAGGAAGTTGATTGTGCAAAATAAGGTTTTTTTCCTCCACAAGGAAAGTCAACCATGTGATAAATTGCTATCTGGAATGATAAGTCTCCATATATATCCATGTGTGTCTATGAAATGGTCCACCCCATATACAGTATGTTTTTTTTTTTTTTTTTTTTTTGGACATTTGGAGGTGCCTTGGCACCGAATCATAACTAAGACTATCAACCTATTCCTAATTTTCCAAACCTAGATGACAAGTCGAAAATGCTAAGTGAATTTCGACGAAAAAATGTTGCCCCGTGTCTAGCTTCCTTTGCAAGCTTGTCCGCCTTACTGTTGAGCTTCCTATTGATGTGGTGGAACGTGATCTGCCCGAGCTCCTCAGCATTGTGGATAATCTTACGCAGGATGGGTTGGATATTCCAACGTGCTGCTGACACCTGCTTCGTACCTTGAATAACCTCAAGGTTATCTGAGTAGATTACGATTTTTTTCCTTGGAAAATTTGCGCCTAATTGCGTAGCTTTAAGAACCGCGTTTGCTTCACCTTCCAAGGCCGAATTACAATCAAGGTTGTAGCTGTGTTCAAAAGATGTATTCTATTGTTGTTCACTCCGATTATTGCTACCCCCGTAGGTTCCCATTTGTTGTTAAACGACGCATCACAAAAGAACGACAAATCTTGGTTTTGCTCCTCCCTGTTCGTGTCAGCGTTCTCTTCCCCTGTTTTCTTGAAACCTTTGTAATTATCTGTTGTCCAGTTAATTCCGTGAATTTCTTGCATTAATTTTTTTGATGCAATATTGATTCCTGTGCCACATACTGTAACCCCCTCGTGTATAGCTTTCATTTTTGCTTTCCAAATGTTCCACAGGTTAATCATAATAAAGTCTCGTACTACATTTTCTTCCCATCCTCCCTTCGAAAAACTTTGAATGATCTTCAGGAACCAATTCTCTATATTTCCCTCCCAAATGTCTTGGATTTTTATTTGAAGGATTGATCCAGCCCAGATGTCTTTACACATGTTGCAATGGAGGAGTAGATGCTCTACATCCTCAGTACTATGGTTACACCATAAACAGTTTGAAGCATCCGCACATTTCCTTTTATATAAATTGTCTCTAGTCGGTATTGCATTGTTTACTAATCTCCACATAAATAACTTGATTTTTTTTGGGATGTTGGAGCTCCATATCATCTTCCAGATTGGTGAGTCTTGCATTGCCTTAGTTCCCATTGTTGTTGCCTTGTTCATAATTTGCTCTTCTGTTATAACCTTATATCCCGTCTTTGTATTGAAATTGCCGTCTTTTGAGAACGACCAGATTAGCCTATCTTTAGTATCTATTTCTTTAATCTTTGTTTTCTTTATAAGATGTATGATAGGTTCAGGAAAAATGTCATCCAATTTCTCAAAGTCCCATTCATCCTTGTTGTCCTTCATTAGTTCGTTGACCTTTGTGATAGTAGTTCCTTCTGGTTTTTCTAGTTTCCATTCGGTATCTATCCATTTTTCATCCCATATATTCGTATCTTTGCCATCTCCTATCATTTTTATTCCATATTTCTTGATAAAGTCTCTACCCTCTATAATACTTGCCCAGCTCCATGTCCTACTTTGTCTGAGTTTACAATTCATTAAGTTAGATTTATTAAAATAAATACCTTTGAGCAATCTCGTTGCTAAGTTATTAGGGTTGTTCATTAATCTCCAAGCTTGAGCTGCTAGTAGAACAGTGTTCATTTTTTTGAAGTCTTTGAATCCCAATCCACCTATTAATTTGCTTACTGCGATCTTTTCCCAAGCGACCCAATGTATCCTGTTTCTTTCACCTGAACTCCACCAAAAATTAGAAATGGCCGAGACAAGTTTATTACAAAAACTAATTGGAAAAGAGAAAATAGACATGTAGTAATTCGGTATGGCTTGAAGAATAGCTTTAATAAGTACTTCTTTGCCGCCTTCTGAAAGTAATTTCGCCTTCCATCCTTCCGTGTTTTTGAATACCTTTTTTGCTATCCAATCCAGGGATTCTACCTTTGATCTTTTGTGGCATAGTGGAATCCCTAGATAGTATCCTAGATCCTCTGTTTCTGTGATATCCATTTTTGTAGTTATCTCATTCTTTATATCCTCCGGTGTTTCTTTGCTGAAAAGAATGGCTGATTTGTGTAAATTGATTTGCTGTCCTGACCCCATACAATAGATATCCAAGCATTCCTTAAAATGTTCAATATTCATGTCATCCAATTCTAGAAAAAAAAGAGAATCATCTGCAAATAGAAGGTGAGAAATCTTCGGGCAGTTTCTATTGATTTTTATACCTTTGATCAAATTATTATCTATATAATGGTCGATAATGCTAATAAGGGATTCCGTCATTATAGAAAAAAGAAAAGGTGAGAGGGGGTCACCTTGTCTGAGTCCCCTACCTGGTTTAAAGTTTTCGAGTCTTTCTCCATTCAAATTAATATTAAACGAAACGGATGTGATACAATTTCTTATCCAGTTAATCCAGGTTTCACAAAAGCCCAGTTTATCCAGAACATTAAAAAGGAAATTCCATCTTACCTGATCGTACGCCTTTGCCATATCAATTTTTATTGCTGCCATATGTTTTTTGTTCTTCCGTTTCCTGCTCATAAAAAATGATATCTCCTGCGCTATGATAATATTATCTTGAATAGCCCTACCTTTGATGAAAGCCGATTGCGTAGGTGAAATTATATTATTCATAATTTCCCTTAAACGGTTAGAGAGAATTTTAGTAATAATTTTATAAATGAAATTGACACAAGATATCGGTCTAAAGTCTCCTAGATTCTCTTGTGTAGTTCCTTTCGGGATTAAAGTGATAAGTGTGTCATTAATCGTTTCCATAGAACAATTATTATCAAAAAAATCTTCTATAATTTTTAAAACATCCATCTTAATGATATCCCAGAACTCTTTATAAAACTTACCGTTAAGTCCATCGGGTCCCGGTGCTTTTGAGGCTGATAATTCTGTTACAGCTCTTTCTATTTCTTCCATGGTAGGCTTCTTTGTCAGTTCTTCGTTCATATTGTCGGTTACTCGTGGTTTAATATATTCTATCGCTTTCTGCATATTTTCATCTGTGCCACTATTTTCTTTAAAAAGGTTTCTATAGAAATTTTGAAAACAACTTTTAATATTTTCAGAATCATCAGTCCATTCACCATCCTTATTCTTAATCCTTGTGATTCGATTCTGTTTTCTACGCTTAATAGTTGCTAAGTGAAAAAATTTCGTGTTTTTATCTCCATAGACTAACCAATTCTGCCTAGCTCTATCACACCAATATTTTTCTTCTTTGTCATATTCTATTTTTATTTGCTCTTTAATATCATTCTCTTCTTTAGTGGTATCTCTATCATTATTAGCGCTATTTATTTTAATAAGTCTATTTTGTAGGTTTTTTATAGCTTTTTCATGATTTCTAAAGTTTTTCGAACTCCACTTAGTAAGTTCTCTTTTAGTATATTCCCTTTTCTTAATATAGTTTGGTACGGGGATTAGGTCATGGGGAATTTTCCAACTATTATCGATGACATCTCTACAGTTGTTATTATCTAACCACCTAGTCTCGAATTTAAAGTGTTTTATCCCTATTCTCATGTTCAAATCAAAATGGAGTATAAGGGGGGAGTGATCCGACCCTATAGCAGGAGGAATGAAGATATGAGATCTCGGGAACTTTTCCATCCATTCGTACGTTGCCATTCCTCGATCAATTCTTGTTTTGACATTCTTCTCACCTTCTATCCTGTTAGTCCAAGTAAAAAAACATCCGTTAGAATTTATTTCCGCTAAGGAGTTAGTATGTGTAAATTCTAAAAAAGCATTAATGTGGTTGATATTAGCTTGATTCTTGCTCTGTTTTTCGTTGATGTTCAATATCTCGTTAAAGTCTCCTAAAATCATCCATGGTCCGTTAATTCCTTCACTCCATCTTGTTATATCTTTCCAAATTTCTATTCTTTGATTAAAATCATTAGGGGCATGTACGAAAACCATATAATACGAAAATGACAATTCATTAATTAAAGCAACTACAAAGAAATTACAACTAAAAACGATACTAAGTTGCACATTAGAGTGCCACAGAACCAAGAACCCCCCAGAGTGGAAAGAAACTCCAGAGGGTTCGACAAAAAAGGAGTTGTTGTAACCAAAACGAGCCACCACCTCACGAGAGTCCACCTCTCGCAGCATAGTTTCACAAAACGCGACCACACTAGGACGAAATTGAGCTATCATCGAGCTAATTCTTGATAATGTTAAGGGCGCTCGAATTCCCTGAACATTCCAAAATAATGTCGTCATTTGAACTTCACGGCTTTTTTGGAGTTGCCGCCTCCATTATTTTCCTCGAAGTGTTCTTCTTTTCCTTCCTCCGTGTTGTTTTCGAAACTCCCTTCTTTTTCTTCTTCTGGTTTAAGCTGTGAGTCATAATCATCAATCATTTTTGTTACATTGTCTAGGTCCTTCTTCACTTCTTTTACAAACTTGACTCTGTCCTCTCTCTCTCTCTTATTTCCTGGGATGCTAAATTTATTTTTGTTCCTCTTTTCCATGTTAGATATTTCCCTGTACTCACAATAAAGCACTAATGCTCCGTTAGTTGTTATATAGGGAAAAAAAACCTGCTGGATTGCATTGGATTGATTTCTAAACTTGGTAGTCTGTTTATTTCTTGTGATTTTTCTTTTGTATAGCTGCAATGAGTCCCTTCTTGCTTTTTTCCAAAATTTGGTCTGATAAATTCAATGATTGCAAAAGACATCTTAGGCGAAATTGCCCTGTAGTGCCATGTTTCTTTCTTCTCTGTCCTAATAGTGATTTTTATTTCTGTAGTTTTCCTGCATTTCACATTCGATAGCAATAAAGAACAAATATTAGGGATAAATTTGTATACCTGGATCTTTGGATTTCTTATGTTCGATGGCCTTCGAAACCCTAGATGATTATTTTTGGAGAAATAGAAAGGCCCAATAATCCAAACCCTAGATTTAATAACAACAGCAGAGCAAACATATATAGGAGAAAGATTTCGGAGATCGATGGCGTAGGAAACCTTTGTAGCCCAAATCTGACTTGCCGATGTGAAGGTAGCTTGGGAACTTTTGCCCAAACGTGTTAGCCCAGAACTTTCAGATCGATGGTGAAGACGATGGGCCTGGATCTTTGGATTTCCCATGTTCGATGGCCTTTGAAACCCTAGCTGATACTTTTTGGAGAAATAGGGTTTATCCCTTATAAGATGGAAGCAAGCCCTAATACTCCAAAACCTAGATTTGATAATAATAGCAGAGCAAGCATTCATGGGGAGATTTCAAAGATCGATGGCGTAGGGAACCCTTGTAGCCCAAATTTGACTGTTCGATGAAATACCCATTTCCAACGAGCATAGAAAGTGGCTTGTGTACTTTTGCCCAAACGTGTTAGCAGAGATATTGGCTTCGAAGAGATTAAACGTCGGCTTCCGTTTTGTTTGAAGCTTCTCATAATTGATTTCGATTTCTACAACCATCCTGCAGACTAATGCTTGTTCTTTGGTTTTTCTAATCTTCCAATTAGGATTGTTCTTCCCCAAATTGAAAAAAAGGAAGCCTATTTGGAAACCTAGCATACCATCTGATGAAACCCCCATCCTAAGATGAGGTGAAGGAGAAGCGTGTGACAAACCCACTCAAGAGATCGACACCCTAAGGTGATGAATATCAAGAGAAGATCGAAGATGTTCGGCAAGAAATCGTACCCTAGAAGTAGAGAGAGGAGAGAGCGTTTATTTTAGTGAGAGAAGCGAAAGAATATTGTCGTGATGGTTTAGTCTCCATATACAGTATGTTGAAATGTCCAATTATTTGGCTTCTCGAAAAGAATTTGTAATATTGAAATCAAAACAATTAAATTTGGAATTACCTTAAAAAAAAAAGGGCCACTAAATTGATATGATAAGTTGAAGTTACGATTTTTTGTTTTTGTTAGTTTTTTTACGTAGTTGATCTGGGCCAATTTTTTTAATACATGAGTGTCCGGGCCAGTTTTTGCACATTGCGACTTATCCCATCAAAAATATATACGCTCTCCATTCATATTCCCAGGTAAATCATAACTAAGTTACCTATGTTCAGGTCATATCACGACTAAGGGGTGTTTGTTTGCACGTAATGAACTCTTAATCTAGTTCATTAAGTCACTAGATCAATAAGACTGTTTGTTTTTCTTGACTAATTCAGATCTAAATATCTCTTAACTGGCCTGTTTCATTACGATTTCAAACCAAGTCTGATTCATTCAGACACTGCCTCTTAACAGAATAAGTCTTATTCAACTGTTATTCAGCATTAAGTACTTATCACTTAAAAAATCAAACGACACCTAATCCGGTCCAGTTTGCGCGCCCCACGTGAAGTTACGATTTTATTTGCTATTGCCTCTCTTTTCTTTTACGAGATTTGCTATTATCTCTTAAGAAAATGTAATTTTATAGTTTATATATATATATATATATATATATATATATATATATATATATATATATATATGTGTGTGTGTGTGTGGGGGGGGGTGTCTCTTATATACTATTTTTTTAATCGAAAAACAACATTCCAACATTATAACATCCACAATTTTCACCTCTTAACAAATCGCTAGCCGAGAGAAGATGTGAATGGTATTTATCGAGTTACCACGTGAGGCGCCTATCCGTCTAGACAATTTAGCAAGGTTTCGGCCTTACTGTTAAAGGTTCTTGAAATGTAGTGAAATGCCTGAAACGTTCTGCCATATCTGTAAGCCTTCTTAAAACTAGTTGGATATACCATCTTGACGTTGGCGGTTTCCTAATACCTTAAACGAGATCAAAGTTATTAGAGAAGACAGTCTTCCCTACACTACCAAAATGTTCGCAGAGTCCAATACATGGAGCATCACATGTCTTCTCTTTTGAGTGTTGTCGAACATTGCATCGTAAGGGAGTGATTAACACTGATTTCATCCTCCTTATGAATTTCCACCACACACATTCTAGTCGGATGCCACCATTTTATAAACGGCGCATCACACATGAAAGAGATATCCTCTAGTGGTCATGGACCCGAGACTGAATAGTTCCCAACGTCTTCTGTTTGTACCACTACCTTTTTCAACCACTATGTCCCGAACAATTCGTAACCATTTTCTCTGATGTAAAGATTACCAATTCAAAGTCTATAGAGTGCTCCTTATGATATGCTTTCATTTTAGTTGTCAAAATGTTTTAAATCAATAAAAAAATGTATGCTTTGACAACATTTACATTCTAGCCCCTTCCCATGAAGTGTAGGAATGAACAATCTGAGTCATCCATTTCCCTATACCTTCACCCAAATTGTTGACCACCCGAACTTGTAATGTTGATCTAGCAAGATTTAAGTACTAACATGGTAGAATAAGAGCAAATGTTCCACTGACTTTGTATCGTCTGGAAACCAATAACACATTTCCTCTCTATCACACTTATATTTTCTCAAATTTAGTACCATGTGAATAAAATTCTTACATCATTTCCATCGAAATTTGTACCTTTGTTGGAACAATTTGTCTGCCAAACCAATTTACAATGTTCCGTATCAAATTTCTAGTTGGCAGTTGTTGTCTAGGTCGTTTTTTCCATTTCTTATATTGATAATACATAATATACCAATTTATTTGAGTATATACTCATCCTTGTATGAGGCCATATAAACTTGTCCTTCTGCTACCTCTGTAAAATGTGCAATCTTAAAATTTCAGAGATCACCAGACTAGGAAAGATGTCATTTAATATCTTTGTGTTCCATTCATCCCTCTCCTCGTGCATGAACTAGGAAACATGTTGTATAGTTGTCGATTATGCTTTTCCAAATGAAAAGGAAGATTTAATCACCTCTATTTCCAAACATTAGTTTCTTCCCAGCTGCCAATCTGAATCTGTTCATGACTGAGAAGTAAGTACCGGTATTCTAGTATACTAGCCCATGTCCATGAAAGACCCTGTCTTAACTTCATATTCAAAAAATCCATTTTTGGGAAGTATATACCTTTCATAAGTTAATTTTCCATAGAATCTGAACGTTGAATAACCCTTCATTCCTGACCTTCTAATAGAGTGATATTCATTCATCTAACTTTGTGGATCACAATCCCCAACAATATTACTCACATATAGTTTTCCCATGCAACCTATTGGAATCGGTTTCACTCTGCCAAATTCCGCCAAATATTTTCAATCATACTCGATAGTTTCTTACAAAATTATTTTCAATCTTAATTACCTATGTTCGCATGCAATTGTAAGTGCGTTCTATGTCAATCCCTAAAGTCCACTATTTACTATCATTGATTCATCAAAATTATGCTTAAAGGGACATTTAAAATCTTCTATAGTCAAACGCAACTCCGAAAATTATTTTATTGAAAGCAATTAAAACAAATAAACACATAAAAACTGGGATGAGGCAACGAACCCCACCCCAAACTCAAAAATGAGTCGTGTCCCCACGACTCGAAAAGACTCAAAGCAATAAAATAATTTACACTAAATGAGAAGGGAAAGAAAACGTATCTTAACCAGCGCGAGGCTGGTGTCGGTGTTTCGTCCAAGTTGAGGTTTTGAATTCTTCTTCATCAATGGTTGCGTTTAAATTGCTCTTCATTACCTCGAACTTCTCCAAATTTCCCACGTTTTCATTTATTACTTTCCCTCTAAGCATCATCTCTTCTATCAAAATCTTCCTCAATACCCAATTCTCTTTCTTCACCATGTTCTTTGTACCTTTCCTAACCTTCATGGTTATCTCCGATGACCCCAAACTCAAAGCTTCAAGACCCTCAAAAGGTTTGGATAAAATTGTGATTTTAGTGTTCTTGAAGGTTTGGGTTTGAATTATGGATTGTTTAGAGCTGGGTCATGGATATTTCAAGGTTTGGGAAAGGTTTAGTGGATAAACTTTAGCTTTGGTGAAAGAAAACTTCGGATTAAAGTGTGAAGCTTTGGTATTTTGGAAGATTAATGGTTTGATTGTGATCTTGGATGATGTTTAGAGGTAAGGATTTGTGGTGTAATGTTGTTTTGATGATGATTCTTGGAGTGGTAAGAGGCTAGGATTCGTCATAAGAGGTTGGCTTGGGAAAGAGGGTAAAAATATAGGGTTTGAACCCTTAAATCTGCCGATCACAGCAGTTGACCGGCTAGCCGGCGGTTGACCGGCATGCCGGCCAGTGCGTCGGCGAAAAATAAATTTTCAAAAAATTTGTACTTTTTTTTTACCTCTGACGCAAGCCTCTTGCGTCGTCGCTGACGCAGTGATCAGAACCTCGTTCGTTATCGGCCGGCTAGCCGGCGGATTCGCCGGCATGCCGGTGAAATGTCGATGGCGCATTTCGAGACGCAGCATCCTTGCGTCGTCGCTGACGCAAGGACCAGAAACTTTTCCTCCAGTTGGCCGGCTAGCCGGTCATCTGACCGGTATGCCGGTGGATTCTCGCTGGCGCGAATGGTGACGCGGCAATGCTGCGTCCTCGCTGACGCAGTGGTCAGAGAGTTTGGGGTCTTCAGCTCGTTTTGGCCGGTATGCCGGCCAGCTCGCCGGCTAGCCGGTCAAACCTGCTGTTGACTCCATAATTTTTCGTTTTCTCATCGTTTTGACCCCAAACTCATGACCCTTTTACCCCTGCAATCATCAAAAACAACTACCCTTCCTCATTTCTTAAAAATAAACACTAAATAAAGAACCATTACTCTAATTTACACTAAGAATTTAAAAGACATGAAAGCAATTTAAAACATGGGTTGTCTCCCAAGAAGCACTTTTGTTTATTACGTGTTTAAGTTCGACGCGTTACCTTCCATGAATATGGTATTGAGGCCCTTAAGGTGTTCCTCCGCTTAAACTCGCCTCTTCCTTGATGTAAAAGCTTAAGAACCTCCCCCCTTTGAATATAATTCAATCGATCTCTAAAAGGAGGTGGGTAAGTACTTCGTTTCGCCTTTTTATTTTCATGACGAAACTCATTTTCCACCACATTAGAGTAGATAACCGTTTTCAACGGTATAAGATCATTTTTATTCCTTGTTTCAATCTCGGATTTTTCTTTAAAATGTGGTGGGTAGGTGCTTCTCCTTGCCTTTTTGCTCTCGCGGTGTGGCACCTTGCTTGTATAACACATATTGATCATTTGTGGTAGTCGAGGTGATTCTGATTTTTCATCTTTAATAATGATTCGTGGTAGAGATGGTGATTGGTGAACTTTTTGTGGCGGATATTCAATTTCTATTTTATCTTTAACCTTTAATTCTTCAATTGATTCTCCAACCATTTCATATTCATCTTCGCTTTCAACCCAATCTTCCACTATTACCTCATAATATTCTTTATTTGGATTTTCTATAACCTCGATCACCACCTCTTCTTGTTTGCGCTCTATATCTTGGTCATGTGTATACACCTTAGGAATAGCAATCTCTGTGTTCATTTCTAGGGTTTGCGTTGCTACTCCTTCTTCCACTATGCTAACAAGATTCTCACCTTCTTTCAACACCTCCTCCTCAACAACTTCTTCCAATTGATCTGTTCCATCCCTCGAGGGAGTGGGACCTTCATAAGACTTACTACCACTTTCAGCTAAGTTAGGAGAGTTGTTTCGGGCATCCCTTTCATCTAGCATCTGTTGTATGTGTGCATGGGTGGCTTTGAATTCCTCGTCTCTTGCCTTACGCTCTGGTTCTCTTGCCTGAAATTCCTCGAGTAGGCGATTGACTTTCTCTAGTAGTGTATCTTGTTGATCTTGATGAGGTGGATACTGTTGAATGTTTTCAACCCACTGGTTGTTCCATTCATGCTCGTGTTGTTCTTGTTGATAGTTATGAGATGGATAATGTTGATTATTCTCAACCCAATGGTGGTTCCATACTTGTTCTTGTTGATAGTGATATGGCGTTTGTTGTTGATTATTCCTGATCCATTGATTGTTCCATCCTTGCTCTTGCGGGTATTGATATGGTTGTTGGTAAGAATTTATACCCCATTGTTGTTGTCCCGAAGAATCTTCCCAATAGTCAAATGGACCAGGATTTGGGTAATGTTCTCTATACATCTTTAATTAAATTTCTTGATCATTACCTGAATAAAACACCTGTAAAAACAAAACAAAACAAACACAAGCATAAAACTGAAAAATAAAAATAAATGCAACTATCACTAAAGGATAAACACCGTGGTCACACGCTACCGTCCCCGGCAGCGGCGCCAAAAACTTGGTGGTCCTTTGTGTGTTCTAAAATAAATGCAAATGATAATCGAACCACAACCGCAAGTGTACGGTTGTCCCAAGTAGTATAACTGATATATCAGATTCGTTCCAAGGACGGAATGGTCAATCACTATTTGCTAGACATTGTGATCAACCATTCCGTCCTTGGAACGAATCTGATTTATCAGTTATACTACTTGGGACAACCGTACACTTGCGGTTGTGGTTCGATTATCATTTGCATTTATTTTAGAACACACAAAGGACCACCACAACCCCATAACACTCTAAATTGTCCGTCCATAACGACTCAAATTGAAATAATGATGACTTGTTACTTGTATCTCATCTAGCTGTCAGTTTAATGAATATAAACAAGGGCCCGATCAAGTTTTTCCATGACGAGATTGTTATCACGTTGCCAGTTTGACTAAGTGTAGAAACATCACTGATATATTTTAATTCAAGTAATCCATTAGAAGAATTAATTTGTTAACCCAAAATGATTGATTATGATCTTCTAGGTTATGAGTAAGTATTTTATTATCAGAGACAATCACATTAAATTCTCTATTAATCATACAAGATGCCACGTAAAATGATAATCATTAATATGTGAAATTAAAAAATATGTGCACATTTATAATATATAAATTAATGGTGGACTTCCACAACATCAAAATCCCCCCGAATTTCAATGCACTACCCGTGGGGTCTTGAACAAAATATTGGTCATAGTAAAAACGTCGAATAACCACATATGAGTCTTTGGTTCTTACCATTTTTTAAAAGTCACATAGTAACCGTTTTATACCTATTCATATTGTATTTGATTATCATACGAGTTAGGGGAACTGAATTCCTTGACAATTCCATACGCACCCCGTTATTTCCCTTTTTGCAGTCAATTTTGAGGACTAAAAGCATCCCTTCAATTTTTTCATCTATCCAATTCCCCATTTGATAAATCATGAAATTCACACTACCATCAACCTCGGCACCATTCCTGCCCGAGGATATAAAAGACTCAGAATGACGATATATAACCGTAAGAGTAGGTAGAAGGACAGGAGGGATTAGAGCATTGAATTATATGCGAAGAATAATGGGAGAACTTAGTACCTTCATCTGGATGCTGAGCAAGGAGATTTTTTTTATAGTATTATATCTGGATCTATATGAAACTTTGGGGGTCTAAAAGCTTTACACAACCTTCCTGAAACCAAAACTAGGTCAGGACCAAAGGGAGGTGCGCTCCTGATGTCTCCTATTTTGTGATAGATTAATATACTCACGAGACATATTTATGAGGGGTTATGATGTCTCCTCATTTGTGATAGTAAAATCTATTTCCGAGACATCATTTTAGGCGTATTTATTAGTTTATAGGTCGATTTTAGCTTGAATTAGTACACTTTCCTATTTGGGGTCTTGAATTAATTAATTATTATTTTTTAGAGCATATTGGGTTTAATTATTTATTTAGTGTGAAGCTTTAGAGATATATGGTAATTAATTAAAGTCCAAGTTGGTAAAAAGAGCTAAAGGAAAGAAGATAAACATGGGAATTGAAGATAAGGAAGTAAAAGCTAAAAACATGGAAAAGGAAAAGCTGCCTTAATTCTGAATTTCTGCACCTACGACCACAAATCAGCTTATATCTTAAAAACGGTTAGGAATCTGGAGAAACGGTCAAGATCAAAGTTAAATATCTTTCCGAGAGGATGAATTTGGTATACTCATACGCGTCAAACAGATAAATATTGAAGCTGTTAGGACCAAATAGGGATGGCAGTGGTTACGATTTTAATCTGAAACCGACGGATTACCGAACCAAATAAAAACTGATTATGTAACCGTGGTTAAATCCGTTAGGGTTTGGTTTTAAAAAGTGAAACCGATGGTTAAAACCGTTAGGTTATTGTTCTAGATTAAAAAAAAACCCGAAAACCGAAATCCGTTTATATATATATATATATATGATTTTATTTTACCTACTAAAGGATGAAATCCATGTATTTTTATATTTTGAAGTCCATCTTTCTTATATTTTTTTGATTTTTAATTACCAAAAGGCCAAATGTTTCAACCCTACTATAGATAAGGATGGAAATGGTTATGGTTTAAAATCAAAATCGATGAAAATTTGAACCGATTAAAAATCGATTATGCAACCATGGATAAAACCGTTAGGTTATGGTTCTGAAAAATGCAACCGATGGTTAAATCCTCTGGGTTAAAATTTTAGATAAAAATAAAACCGAATAACCAAAAACCTGTTTACTATCATCTATTTTTGTATATTTTATAGTACTATAGATAAAAAAATATTTTCATATCTCAAGATTAAAATCTAAATATTAGAATTAACAAAAGAAGTAACAAAAACGTTATTTAATCAAAGATAAAGAATGTCCAAAAAAAAAAATTAAAGATCAACAAAATATTTTATATATTGGATATTCATCATGTATTTGTGATCTTGTTTCAATATTTTCAATATATTTAGAGAGTTATAGTTTGGTATGTCACAAGAGCAAGGCGAGGTTAGGAATCCTATTGCGAGAGGGACGCCTCGCGAGCCGGGTTATGGTAAAAATCCGGAAAACCGTTTAAAAAACCGAATCCGAATTATTCGGATATGGTTTTGAAAAGTAAATCCGATGGTTAAATCCGTTAGGGTTTGGTTTTTGATAAATTAAATGGATATGGACATGGTTTTGGATTTTTTTGCAATAATCTGATCCGTTGCCATCCCTAGGACCAAAACAAAAACGGGGCTGATTGCATGTTTTTGGGTTACGAATTTGAGTTGGGCTTGGAGCCCATATTTACCTTTTCCTTCAAGAAAACGTGTAGGTCAACCTATACACTATAAATACATCCTCTTAACATTAGAAAATCATGCTTGGTAAAACCTTAAACCAAGAGGAAGCTTACAACACAAGGAAAGAAGTCTGGAAGGAGCTGTTCATCAAATATGTCATCTTCAACCTTTGAATTTGTTTCTTTTCTTCTCTTAGTATGAACTAAATTTCTATTAGCTTGAGTTTTTAGCATATATGTATGAACCCTAGTTTTGGTTGACATCTATATAATTTGGGAATTCTATGTTTTAAATTGAATTATTGTTCTTATTCCCTGTTTATGTGTTTGGATTTATATTCTGTGTTCTTGTGGAAGCGCGCCCATATAGAATTACCATCTAGTAGTTAGGTCACCATTGACAACGGTGTTTAATTACATGTTTAGCACATAACGTCTAGTATTCGGTTTAGATCTGACAAATCAACCTAACTAGATAATCACCATGGTTTAGTGTATTGCTATTTACCAATTGCAGGAACAGTTTGCTTAGGACTCCTTATTGACACAGGTAAATCTTATTTAAAACTACCTAGCGCAATTGGAACCGATTATTGAAATACTACATAATTCACCCTTACATGTTTAGAACGGCAAAACTAGTGGGGATTACATGCTATTTACTCAAGCTATATTCTCATACTAATTCTTCTCTTGCATTTAAATTTCTGTCTTTACTTTCTTATTTAATTTAGTTAATTGAAAATCAAATAAAAATCTATTTGTCTTTACTTTTTCTGCGTTTTATTTGTTCTAGCTTTTTAATATTTGCACCTGATTATTGCATAAGATTCCCCTAACCTTCGTAGTCTCAGCGGAACGAATCTTACTTAATCATTAAAACTTACATACAATCTGTATACTTGCAGAACCGTGCTCAACTTAGGGTGTTTATTTGCATCTAATTATTATATCTTTTTATCACACCCTAGGCCACACCAAGTTTTCAAAAACTTGGTGTCGCCTAGGGTGTGATAAAATAAGATAAATAATAAGTCAGAAAACTACGCACTCTCACCCTAGGCGACACCAACAAAAACTTGGTGTCGCCTAGGGTGTGATAAAATAAGATAAATAATAAGTCAGAAAACTACGCACTCTCACCCTAGACAGGCACAGTACTGCAAGTATTACATGACATATGCAAGTTTTAATGATAAGAAAGTTCGTTCTCAGGGACTTAGTGTGCTAATCAAATGGGTAGAAATAACGAGTAAGAAGTAAATAATTAAAAGGCAGGAAAATAAAATAGAGAATAAATTCGAAATATCTAAATTAAACTAAGAAAAATAAAGACAATAAATTAAATATGAAGAATATGAGATGAGAAATATAGCTTAGGTTTTGCTAGTATGCACTAATCCTTCTAATTCTTTCTATTAGATCTAGTTAATAAGGGAGATAATTAGCTCTTGTATACTTAGTCAGGATTCTAATTCCCATACCTTAGACCTTGAGAGCGACTAAGGGGGCTACAGACACACCACGAGACTGGTTCAAATAGGGTTATCAAGCGCTACCAAGGCCCTAAGCAATCAATTTCCGTACATGGTGATAGTGATTAAATTATACCCTAATGACTATCTAGTTAGAATCAGTGTTGTCAGGACTAATATCGACACTAGACGTTATGTGGTGTTTCAATAATTAGACACTCAGCTAAGGTGATCATCTAATTACTATTGAGAAAGCCTAAAGTGGTCAGTTCTAGGACAGGTAATAAATCAAAACACATAAACAAATATAAAGGTAAGAAACTAATATCAGATTAAAACATGTAATTCCCAACCGGTCAAATGAGAGTCAACAATTAAAAATTCTCTCTCAACTTATTCTTAGCCTCTAATATTATTCCATCCTAAAAATCCACTACTCGAACCACTTAACCCTTTTTTTTTACGTTTTTTGCTTTTCTTTTACTGAGATTGAGTGTTATTTCCCAAATCTGGGATCTAATATTCATCTGATTTTTCTTAGCACCAGTCTTAAAAAACCCTAGCCCACCCATTTCTTAACCTTTCATCTCATTTCCGACCTTTTTCCTTTCGATTTTCTCTTTCTAGGTTAAATCTTAGATCGGTAATGACTAAAATGATAAACTCAAACCGAGTTAGCGGTACAAATACCAATTCGAGAACAAAAACTAAATACACTGATATTACAAAGATGATGTTCTCGCCCCAAAGTGAAAGTAGCGTGGTCACTCCTCCGATGAGTCCTGATAATAAGGATTCATGTAGTGAGGAGGATGAATCGCGAAAATCGGTTACCCAAGGTGAAGTTTCGGTAGTAGTTGCCCAGATTGATGAAAATCTAACTGAGGTAGCACCGAAACCTAAAGAATGGTCAAAATTATTTGGTAAAAATGATAATCCAGCGCTGAATCTGGAGTATCATGTCCCGATGCGTAAGGAAGGTAAAAGAATCATAACTCCTGATAAGGATGTCTTAAATGAGGGCTATGCTCAGTGGGAAAATTGTTTAATCGGTCAATTTCTTGACTCTCCGCCGTTGTTCTATAATGTTGTTAACTTTGTTAAGTTTCAATGGTCAAAGTTTGGTAAAATTGATGTTAAATCTAGTAGTAATGTTACGTTTATCTTTAAATTTGAGAATGAACAGATGTATGCTAAAGTTTTAGAGCAGATGTGGCATATTAATGGCTCACCTCTGTTATTAAGACCTTGGAAAGTTGGTATGCAGTTTGAGAAACTTGATGTGTCTAAAATCCCAATCTGGGCTGAATTAGTCAACATACCTATGGTTATGTGGACTAAGAAAGGCTTAGGTTATATGGCAAGTGGTATTGGAAAGCCATTACAGATGGATAGTATGACTGAATCTATGACTAGATTGGGTTATGCGATGGTTTGTGTGGAAATTGATACTAAGGAAGAGTTACCTGATGAATTGTATGTTGATATTGGGTTAGAAGAGTTACAAATTTTTAATGTTGTGTATGATTGGAAGCCTAAAATATGTACTAAGTGCAATAAAATTGGGCACTTAGAAAACAAATGTAATAATATTATTAAAGTGTGGGTTCCAAAAGCTGGTATTAATGAAAAGAGGGATAAAGGGAAAGAAAAAGTTAATGATAAGGAATGGAAAATTGTGGGAAGTAAGTCTCAGGACAGGAAACATTATGATCAATCCTCTAATAGAGTATCTTGCTCTAACTCATATGAAAAGCTACAGGAAACTGTGGTTACTGATATAGATAAGGATGTTCTGAAATTTATTAATCAAGGTGGTGAAGGAGAAATTACTAGACCACCTAATATATGAGTATAGCTTCATGGAATGTAAGAGGGTTTAACAGCCTTCTTATACAGTTAGATGTTAAAGATTTTATGATTAGAAATAAAATTAAGCTTATTGGCCTCCTGGAAACAAAAGTAAGGATCCATAATAGCTTAAGGATAATAAGTGATCATTTCTCTCACTTGGAAATGATTCACAACTATAATAAATGTGATAGTGGAAGGATTTGGATAATGTGGGATAAAAACTGTGTTGAGGTACTGAGGCTGTTTGAAACTTCTCAAATTATGTTTATTAAAGTCAAAATATTACAATTAAATATTTCTTTCTGTGTGGGATATGTGTATGCGAGTAATGATGATGATGAAAGAAAAGGTTTATGGAATGATATAGTTAAATTGAGTAATGATTATGAGGATCAGTGTATATGCTACACTGGAGATTTCAATGAGATTCTTAAAATTGAGGATAGATTGAACTGTGACACTATTCCTACTAGTTCTATTTTTTTAGCAAACTGTATTGAGGATGCTAATATATATGAACACCAATACGCAGGTCAATATTTCAAATGGACAAATAAGAATGATAGAGTGCAATTGCGCGCAAGTAAGATTGATAAAGTGTTTGTCAATACGAAATAGATGAACACATCAATCTAATGCTATTATTGTGCCTCCCTCTACTTCTGACCACTGTGCAATAAAGATACTTATTGATGAAAAGGAAAAAGCTGGGCCTTGTTCCTTTAAATTTTTTAACATATGGACTAAACATGAGGGGTTTAAAGATATTATTAAGAATATGTGGGATACAGAGATTAATGGCAATAAGATGTTTCAGCTTTGTATGAAACTGAGATTGGTAAAAAGTGAGCTTAAAAAGTTTAATATCAAATATTTCAGAAGGAATTCTGATGATATTGAAAACTTAAAGTCTCAGCTTGAGGTTGTGCAAGTAAAAATAATGAAAGGTATTGCTAGTGATACTGATATATCTGAGGAAAAAATTCTTATCAAACAACTAGAGGAATCTGTAATTACTCATCATGAGGTTCTGAAACAAAAATCTAGAGCCTTGTTTATTAAAGACTATGATATTAGTTCTGCTTATTATTACAGAATGATTAAAGGGAGGGTAGCAAAAAAATTTGTTTCTACTATCACTTGTGATGATGGAAAGATTTTAACTCAGCAAGATGAGATAAAAAATGAATTTGTGAGCTATTATAAGTCTTTACTTGGTATGGAGGAATGCAATGAAGAATTATGCTCTGTTGATACTATTAAAGCTATATTAAATAAAGTAGTCCCTGGAAATCTTATTGAAGGCTTGATTGCCCTAATAACAGATAAAGAAATAAAAAATTCTTTGTTTGCTATGGGTGATGCGAAAAGCCCGGGACCTGATGGTTTCACTGCTTGCTTTTTTAAACAATCATGGGACATAATTGGTGATAGCTTCTGTTCAGCTATTAAACAGACCTTTGAATCAGGTAAAATACTTAGACAAATTAATGCGACAAATATTGTTTTGATTCCTAAAGAAAAGAACCCATCCCGTGTGAGGAAGTTCAGGCCTATATCATGCACTAATATCACATATAAAACCATTTCTAGAGTTATTATGAATAGGCTTAAGAAAGTGATGAGTTCCATAATATCTTTAAATCAAGGTGCCTATGTTAGTGGGAGGAATATAAATGATAATATTCTTGTTGCGCAAGAAATTGTTACTGGTTATGAGAAGAAATCTATTAACTCTTCTTGTACCATTAACTTGGACTTGCAAAAAGCCTATGATAGTGTAAACTGGCAGTTCTTAATTAATACTCTTCATGCCTTAAAGTTTCCTGGTAAATTTATAAATTGGATACATATGTGTATAAGTACCCCTTACTACTCTATATGCGTAAATGGAGATTCTTGTGGTTTTTTTAAAGGGAAGAGAGGGTTGAGGCAGGGAGATCCTCTCTCACCTTATTTGTTTGCAATATGTATGGAGGTATTCTCTATGTTATTCCATAAGGTTGCTCAGAACAAAGAATTTACATTTCATCCAAAATGTAAAGAAATTAACCTGAATCACCTGGTATTTGCTGATGATGTTTTAATATTTATGAAGAGCAATAGTGAATCTGCTGGCGTGGTAAAGGAGGCCCTGAATTTATTCTCTAGATGCTCTGGTTTAAACATAAATTTCACTAAAAGTGAATTATATTTTAGTGGGGGAGTAAATGAAAAAAGTAAAAGAGATATTTCTCAGATTCTTAACATTAAAATAGGCAGTTTTCCTGTTAGATACTTGGGCATTCCTTTAAATTCTAAGAAAATGAGAGTATCTGATGGGAATGTTTTAATTGAGAGGATTTGGCAAAGTATTACATAATGGAGCTCTAAAATGCTCTCTTATGCAGGTAGAGTTGAGTTAATAAGGGTTGTACTTATAAGTAAGATAATGTTTTGGTGCAGAGTATTCTTGCTTCCTAAACAAGTTATATATAAATTAAATCAAAACCAGGTGAGCTAGCTCATCTGGCCAGGGCTCTGTCTCTCAAGTGAGAGGTACATGGTTCAAATCTCGCAAGCGGAAAAAAGTTATTATGTTTGGAAAGTTTCCAAGGTCCGAAACCCTCCCCAGAACATGGGCAACCTAGTTCTGATTGCCTGGAGGTATGGTTGGGGAGGCAGTCATATCTCCCGGGGGACTAGTCGGGTGTAAGCCCGGGAACCCTCGTCATCAAAAAAAAAATTAAATAAAAAATTATCAATGTTCCTTTGGGGCTCTAGTAATAATGCCCATGGTGCGAGAGTATCTTGGGCTAAAATTTGTAGTCCAAAGGAAGAAGGAGGGCTCAATATACCTAATATTGAAAATCTGAATAGAGTTTGTTTATTATATAACTTTTGGAGGTTTTATTCCCATGAACAAAACCTATGGAGTAAATGGGTTAATGTGAACATTCTAAAAAACAGATGTATTTGGAGTATTAGTCAAAAACAGTATCACTCTTGGATGTGGAAGCAGGTGTTAAAAGTAAGAAAATTTGCCTTTGACCTTATATATCATGAAGTGGGAAATGGTGAATTAACTTACATTATGTGGGACAAATGGGTGGATAAAAAGGATATTCAGGAAATTTTAGGGGTTAAAATGGATGAAGCTAATATTAGCTGTAATAAAAAAGTGAAGGGCTGTTATGGTAGAGGAAGGTGGAGAATACCACCTAATATTGCGCAAATTGTCCCTAAAATACAAGGAATTATACTCAATGATGCTAGTGATAAAATTATCTGGACTGAGAGTATAAAGAACAAGTTTTCTTTTAAGAAAACTCTTATTAAAATATCAATACATGAGCCTCAGGTTGAGTGGTTTGATATTATATGGGCAAAAGCTTGTATTCCAAGATGTTCATTTGTCTCTTAGCAAGTTGCAATGAACAGGATTCCTACTAAAGATAGGATGTTGGATAGGGGATTAAATATTAATCCTATTTGTCTGTTATGTGATAAAGAGGCTGAAAATAATGAGCATTTGTTTGTTAACTGTAAATTTTCAAGTGCTATACTTAGCCGCTTATTGGCAGTTTGTGGCTTTAATACAAATATTAGTAATGTGGAGGACCTGTTAGTGAAATTAAAATTTGGAGCTAATTTGGAAGTTATTAATGTTATTGGTGTATACTTAACAACTTACATTTATTTTGTATGGAATGAAAGGAATAGGCGAGAACATGGAGAATATGCAGCTAGTGAAGAAAGACTTTACAACAAAATTATAACATATGTGGCTGTTAAACTTAAGGAGAGGAGGTTCAAGAATAGCAAAGTGAAGAAAGTAATTGAAGATTTATGTAATAGTTAGGCATTATTTCTCTTTTAATTTAAAAGTTATTGTAATGTCTCTATTTCATTCATGAAAGTTGTAATAGTTTATTAACAGGTGTTTAGGTGTTTGCTCATAATAATTGGGTAAAGTTGTAATGTTTTGACAGTTTTGATCTTCATTTAATAAAAAGTTTTGATTTGCCGATCAAAAAAAAAACATGTAATTCCCAAAGAAACTTAGATAGAAAGATATTAGAATTCATAGATTATACATGATGCAAAACCCAAGCTATGGGAAGTTTAGTTCATACCTGAAGGAAATAAACTAAAAGAAATAATAAAAGACATCATCTTGTTCTCTACAATAACTTGGAAGAATAAAACCTTAAGAACTAATTACTATGAGGCAAGGATGATTTACAAGTGATATAAGGGTGTATTTATAGGTGTTTAGAAGACCTAATTCGTTTTCTTGAAGGAGAAGGTAAGTAATGGACTCCAAGCCCAACTCAAATTTGTAACCCTAAAACATGAAATCAGACCCGTTTTTGTTTTGGTCCTAGCAGTTTCAATACTCATCCGTTTGACGCGTATGAGTACACCAAATTTATCGTCTCGGAAAGATCTTCAACTTTTATCTTGACTGTTTCTCCAAATTCCACACCTTTTTTAAGATATAATCTGATTTGTGGTCGTAGGTGCAGAAATTCAGGATTAAGGCAGTTTTTCCTTTTCCATGTTTTTAGCTTTTGTTTCCTTATCTCCAATTTCCATGCTTATCTCTTTCCATATCTTGTAGTATTTGACTTGGACTCTAATTAATCTTCATAATTATATTTAAAGCTTCACACTAAATAAATGATTAAACCCAATATGCTCTAAAAACATTATTTTACTAAATCAAGACTCAAAATAGGAAAGTTCACTATTTCTCAAGAAAAACGATTAGAAAGACTTCTAAATCACTAAAAATGATGTCTCATCCTAATATAAATCTATCACAAATGAGGAGACATCAAGACCCCCAACTCAAAGTTGTATCGTTCCGATACAATAAAGATAAAAACAAAGGGAAGTCTATAAATACACACTTATGGAATTTTCAATACAATGGGAAGAACATAGCAGAATATATAGAATAGACATAAAGCAACAACTCAGAAAATTTCATGCAATAATATTCATAAACTACATACCTATACACTTCTCATATCCATAGTCAACACGGCTTGAATTCAAGATCAGATTAGTTTCGCAATGTAAGAGGGATTGGAACTTTACTCAGTTCTCCAAGAAAGCTATAGATAGTTCATCGAACTTCACTAGTATTCAAAGATCCACTTAACTACTCTCTAATGGCTCAATCACTTCTCGATTACATAGCAAAGAATCAAAAGGTCTTTAAGGTTGTAATTTAGGCTTAGGGACGGTATGATAGTATATTTGGATAATTTAGAGTGAGCTTTTGGCTCTCTCCTCACTAGCCATCAACGAATCGCCCTAGATCTTGAGTTACTCTCATACAATGTTTCTCACTCAACCCAATGAATTCCTTGATGCACAATTTAGCATCCCCAATAACCCAATTAAAGCATAAGATGTTCACATAAAAATTCCTCTTTGCCGGTCCGAATATATATATTTTCTTTCATTTCAAATCAATTTCTCAAGCTATGATTCTCTTTTAATGTTGAGATACCACGCTATTTTCTCATATATATTTTTTCTTTTAATGCCCTTATTGGCAAATTTAGCTCGTAGCTTCTTTTTCATTCAAAATTACCCCGGCAAAGGGTTACAATACAAATCTGTGAATCATCATCAATATAAAGCACAAAGCACAATTAATAAGCTAAAAAATCCCAACCCCTATAACAATTCCCATAATGGTGGACCCAGCACCCCAAACTAAAGCTCTAAAACAACTGTCTATGCATCGCGATTCGAGTGCGGGTCATATGGAAAAGTCTTATAATCTAAAGGATATGGCTTATAACGTGTTTCAATAAAAAGCTTTAGAAAGGCTAGAAGGGGCTGAGAAGGATATATCATATAAAATAAAAAATCAAAAGGTGAGAAGGTATAAAAAGGCTTCAAAGGCTTCAACTATGAAAGAACCGCCTTAATCACTTTCTACACTATGTAATTTCGTTATTTTCTTACCTTTAGCACTTTCATCAAATGGTTTTGTCAACTAGCTCAGCTCTCACGGCCTACACACTTTCAAGGTTCCCTGAGATCGAACATACTTTCTATCGCATTGCTCACTAATCTTTTCTTTACTATCAACGCGTGTTTTCCTGCAAATACTCAAAGCATACAAATAACATAGCTCATAAAAATACTACTTACTATCATTAATTCACTGAGCTTATGCTTTCAAGCTATTAAACACACTCTACATCTAATTCCCATGTATCAAAAATTTTAATTTCTACCTGAAAATAGAAATATGGAGATGAGAGACAACGAATCCTCACACCCCCAACTCAAAAATGATCCGTGTCCCCACGACTCGAAAAAGACTCGAAAAAGAAATTAAAATTAGCAGATAAAGGCATTTACAAAAATGGTAAGGAAGAAAGAGAACATACTCTCGAGGCTTATTGCCTCGCATTATTGACATCCAAGGTAGGATTTGCTCGATCTTTCGTTAATTGCTCAAGGAGTTTCATGATGTGCACTTGATTAGCATTGATTTGTGCCACATCATTGGCTAAGAAAGTTTGAGCTGCTTCGAATTTGGTTAAACGTTCCTCCATCTTCTCTTGCCAACTTTGCTCCTTTTCTTCTTTTGAGATTTGCGTAGAATCCGCTCTTCTCAAAACTTCCATGATCCAAGCATTATCAATATCATTCTTCTTAAATTCGAGTTTCTCTTCTTCACCCAACGTAACATTCGCTTTTCGCACAAGACACGTGATCATAGTAGGAAATTTAACATTATAAACTGATTTAGGAGAGACCGAAAATCGCATCACCTCCTCATAGATCAACTATGCCACATCCACTTCTTCTCCTCTCAAAATACAATTCAAAAGTAGAGCGTTTTTTTAGTCACATCCCAAGTTCGTGTGTTTCCAAAGACATTAGGAATAAGGAAATTGTGCCAAACTCTCGCATCCGGTTGAAGATATTTGTAAGGCCAAGGTGCCTTCAATTCTCCCTTATGTGATTGCACTTTCTCCTTGTCTAAAACATGCTCAAACTGTAATTCCTCATCAAAGATTTTTCGTTTAGCAACCGCTTCACTATACTTGCAATATCTAATTAATTTCTTAATCTTGAAGTGATTTCTAATCTCATGAACTGTGAAAGGAACTAACTTTCCTCTAATCGGAATACAACCTTTACTATCTCGGCTAAAGAGTCCTAAATAGAATTCTAAAACCAACTCATGACATAATTCAGAACGTCTTACCATGAACGTAGACCAACCCAATTTTGCACCAAGCTCCAAGAATCTCTTGTATTCTCCTGTACCAACTTCTTCATTGAATACTTTCTTATAAGAAAAAGGTAGTTCCTTCAATTGTTTTTCTGCAGAAGCTATCAAGGCCTTTGAAGCTTCCTCTTTATCCATGGGTGTAGGACCTTTGCAGGGTAGAGGTTATGTTTTCTCCTTTGAATAAAAGTAAAGCCTTTTTCCATTACGATCAAACATAGCTAGCTTACCTCCATCTTCAACATCGTTTTTACCCTTAGCTTTAGAACTAGAACCTTTGCTATTTGATTTCTTCTCGATTGAACCCAATACCTTGCTTTTCTTCACCTCCCTCTTGTTAGATAATACTTTTGTTCTTTTAGTCATCTTCAATTGACCCCCAACTCAAAGCTTTAACAACTCTTGGAATTTGAACTTTTGAATTTTTGGTTGAACAAGCTTGATTTGGTTTAGGAAAGGTGAACTGATGATGAATCTCTATATGGGTAAGGTGAATTCTTGATGGACTGGTATGGATCTAAAAAATTGTAGGATGAATTTTGAAAATTTAAGCTTTTGATTCTTCAATTTGATGTGTTTGGTGAGAATTGGGTGCTTGAATCTCCTTTGTAATGATGTGGAGAGAAGATTTGATGTGTTTTTATGATGATTGGGTAGTGTTTTGATGATTGGGGAAAGTTTGACTGAGCTTTAATGGAGTTGGGAGAGGTTTGGAGAAGAAAGGGAGGCTTAAGGTTTTGTAAATTCGGAATAATACCTAATATTCCTCTTTTATAAGCTTTAAACCGCAACTTTCTCTCTCCAGCAGCTACCTGCGGTGCACCGAAAGTTTCGATGCGGTATACCGCAACTTCTGCTCTTTGAAATTCTTCTTCTCGTTAAAAAACCCGAACTCCCTTACCCGTGTTACGGGTTTTTGGTCCCAGCGGTACACCGGGGTTATGGTCCGGTATACCGGACCTGAAATCCGGATTTTTTTCTTCTCGGCAAGAAACCCGAGTCACTTACCCGTAGTACGGGTTTTCTCCTCTGCGGTGTACCGGACTGATGGTCAAAATTTTCCGAAAAACTTCGTTTTCTCCTCCCAAACTCGACTTCTCCAATACCTAAGCATCAAAAACACTAATACCTTTCTCAAATATGCAATATCAACTAAAAACAACTAAACTAAACATAAACTAAAAACGTAAAAGACATAAAAACTTAAAAAATCGCGGGTTGTCTCCCGTACAACACTTTTATTTAACGTCTTTCAAAGTTAGACGCGTTACCTCTATCATGATTTGCGAATATAGCCTCCCCAACAATGAGTTAGGCTATGAACGTCAACTAATCTGCGCTTGATCCCCTTCTTGGGTCGAATTTCTATCACCTTGGCTGAAACAACCTTAGTGACAATGAACTGTCCCATCCACGAGTCTTTGAAACTACGTGGCCTATTTTCGCGTTTGTGAGATTTCCATAGTACTTCATGGCCAACCCCAAACTCAATGTTTGGCTCAGTATCCACAGGTTTTAAGTGGATCTTCTCAGGAGGGACTTTGTGATGTGAAAGGCTGTGGATGACAGGAACGGTGGGATCTAACTTCCTTGGTTTCTTTCCTAAGACATAGAAGGTCTCGGATACGTTCTTTGCATGAAGGGTAATGTTCCCTTCTTGGAAGTTGATGACACTTTGACTTGTGGCCATGAAAGGCCGTCCAAGTATGATTGGAACCTGCTTATCTGCATCAAACTCAAGTATAACAAAGTCAGTAGGGATGGCGATACTACCTGCACGGACTAAGACGTCCTCCACTGTTCCCCATGTCCTGGTAACTGAGTTGTCAGCGAACTGCAACTTCACTGGAGTTTTCTCTGATTTCTGAAGTCCAAGTCTCTCGAACACGGACTTAGGCAAAAGATTCACACCAGAACCCACATCATACATAACTTTCACTTTGAGCATACCATTTCTGAATAGGAAGGTTAAAACTTCCCGGATCTTTGAGCTTCGTTTGTAACTCACTTTCACTTCTTCTTGAGACTCTCAGGTTCTCTCTTGGGATCTCTACACTTTCTTCTTTCTCAGGAATAACTTGCGTAAAAAATTGTTGCGGTGTAAGTCCTTTCTTTGCAATCTCAAGCATTTGGGAGTTGATATTTTCAGGTGTGTACGCCTCTACAAATGTCTTCAGTTCAGTGTCATCCTTAGGATTTGTATCAGGTATAGTTGGTGACACTGTTTGAACAACAGGTGATGGTTCCACCTTCTCTTTCTCTTTCTCTATTTGCACAGCAGGTGCAACTTCAACTTCAACTCTTGGTTCCTCCTTGGAGGCTTCTTGCTCTTTCTCTTTAGCCAGCTCAGCTTGGTAATCCATAACCGATCCAATCTCCTCTTGCATATCTTTCAGAAGCTGTATAAATTCGGATTTTTCTGAATCGTCCTCCACATCAACCTCAGAACAGTCAGATTCCACGGGGCTAGACTTGGTTGGTTCTTCTTCGGTACTCGAAGTTTCCACGGCACTAATGGCAGCATGTGGTACTTCCTTCTTTTCTTCTTCAATTTCAAGGCAAATAGCCTTACAAGCTTCGAACCCAACATTGGCATCACCTCCTTTGATAGCCTTCAATTCTTTTTGTTCCGTTAAATTTGTTAGAACTTTGTTTAATTGTTCTACTTGAGTACCTAAAATCTGAATTGCGGCATCTTGTCCCCTTAACTTTTAATCTCGAGCTTTCATATTCGTGGTCAAACGGTCCAAGACTTTTACTAATTGTTGATTATCCATATATCCCTCTTGCGGATACTGTGGTAAAGCTTTCTGATCTAATGAATCGGTGTAGGCATCTTGAACAGGTTGAACAGCTTTCTGATCTACTGTGGTAAAGCTTTCAGATCTAATGAATCGGTCTATTATGATATTGACCTCTTGGTTGGAAAAGGTTGTTCTGGGGACGCGGTTGATAATGACCAGGATTAGCAGCCCCCTGTGGATTTGAATACTGCATACCCGAATGGTTTCGGTTACCAAATTGATAACCTCCTCGGTTGGATATGAAGTAAGCAGATTGTGGATTTCCTTCGAACTCTTCCCAAGTATGTGATGTCTCCTCATTTGTGATAGATTAATGTTAGGATGAGACATCATTTTTAGTGATTTAGAAATCATAAATGTCGATTTTCTTGAGAAATAGTGCACTTTCCTATTTTGAGTCTTGATTTAGTAAAATAATATTTTTTGAGCATATTGGGTTTAATTATTTATTTAGTGTGTAGCTTTAAAGATAATTATGGAGCTTAATTAGAGTCCAAGTCAAAGACTACAAGATATGGAAAGATATTAGCATGGTAATTGGAGATAAGGAAACAAAAGCTAAAAAGATGGAAAAGGAAAAGCTGCCTAATCTAGGATTCTGCAGTACACGCTTAAAGAAGTGCTATTTTACCCAAGAAATAGGCCGATTTTGGTAATTTCCTTTCATAGGGACAAAGATAATTCTGTTACGATTCTTTTGGTATCTTATGGAGCTCAAACCGACCAATAACGAAGAAGATATGCTCAAAACGGTCCAGCAGTGTTTATCTTTATTTCCATACGAATTTGAGTTGGGCTAGTAGTCCAATACTTTATCTCTTCCTCAAGAAAACGAATTAGGTCTTCTAAACACCTATAAATACACCCTTATATCACTTGTAAAATCATCCTTGCCTCATAGTAATTAGTTCTTAGAGTTTTATTATTCCAGTTTATGTAGAGAGCAAGATGATGTCTTTTGTAATTTCTTTTAGTTTATTTCCATCAGGTATGAACTAAAATCCCCATAGCTTGGGTTTTGCATAATGTATAATCTATGAATTCTAATTCTTCTATCTAAGTTTCTTTGGAAATTATATGTTTTAATCTGATATTAGCTTCTTACTTAATATTTGTTTATGTGTTTTGATTTAATGTCTTTTCTAGAACTGATCACTTTAGGATTGTTTTAATAGTAGTTAGATGGTCTCCTTGACAGGGTGTTTAACTATTGAACCACCACATAATGTCTAGTGTCGATATTAGTTCTGACAAAACATGATTCTAACTAGATAGTCATTAGGGTTTGTTTTAACCACCATATCACCAATTGATTGTTGCGATTGCTTAGGGCCTTAGTAGCGTTTGATAACCCTATTCTAAACCACGTCTTGGTTGTGCCGTAGCCCCCTTAGTCGCTCTCAAGGTCTAAGGTATGGGAATTTAGAATCCTGACTAAGTATACCAAGAGCTAATATTCTCACTTATTAACTAGATTCATAGATAGAATTAGAAGGATTAGTGCATACTAGCAAAACCTGAGTTATACTTCTCATCTCATATTCTTATCTTTTATTTTATTGTCTTTATTTTCTTAGTTTTAGTTAATTAATTTCAAAATCTGTTCCCTTTAATTTACTGTTTTCTAATTATTTACTTTTACTCGATATTCCTACTCACGCGTATAACACACTTAAGTCCCTGAGAACGAACTCAACTTATCATTAAAACTTGCATACGTCCTGTAATACTTGCAGTACTGTGCCTGTCTAGGGTGAGAGTGCGTAGTTTCTTGGCTTAATTTTATCTTATATTATCACACCCTAGGCGACACCAAGTTTTTGGCGCCGCTGCCGGGGACTTGTGTCTCGTTAGCGTGTGGGTTATCTATTTCGAGTATTAGTTTTTAATTAGTTTTTACTTTTCAGTTTTTAGTTTTTATTTTTCAGATTTACGCTTGTGGTTTGCTTTAGTCTTTTTCAGGTTTCACGGTGTTTAATTCTTGGCCTCCTTTATCGGAGCCTGAGAGGAGCTTCAGACCTTACAACAAACGAGTTCGTGAGGAAAGAGCCTTAAGAAGAACTATCGGACTCTAGCTTAAGTTCTTTGATTTGATTTTCTAATGCGGATATTTGAGCTGAGTTTGCAGTTTCTGCATCTAATCGAAGCGTACCTCGGGTCTTTACAACAGGAGCTCGCGTAGAAGGCCAACTCCTTTCTTGTTCAATAATATTTTCCAAAACCTCGGAAGCTTCATTATGATTCATGGACACGAAATTTCCCTTTCCTATGTTATCCACCTTCTCTCTACCTCTATCGTTGAGACCTTCATAGAATATTGCTAATTGTAAAGAGGGGGTATAACCATGGAGCGGACATCTAGCTAATTTATGTTGAAACCTTGTCCATGTTTCTCCTACTGTTTCTCCATCTTCTTGACAAAACCTTGCAAGCTCGCTTTGGTCTTTGAGTCTCATACTCCTCGGATAAAAACGATTAAAGAAAGCAGCTTGAAGTTTTGTCCATGAATTAATTGTCCCTGGTGGCTGCCTATCTAGCCACTCACTAGCTCTACCGGTCAGGAAGAACGAAAACATATGACAATACAGTTGCTCGCGTGTAATGCCTGGAGTAACATAAGCATCACAAATCTGCATAAACTTCTGAATCGCTCTTACCGGATCTTGAATTGTTGTACCACTGTGGAGTCCATAACTTTGAAATTGACTGAGCATACCCGGATCGGGTCGAAATTTAATATTCTTGATCTCTGGAGGACGGTAACCTATTGGTTGAAAATGGAACGGCACGTGGAGACCAGGAAGGTCTTTCTAAACTTGAGTCTGCGCGTTACCTTTTCCTTGTTGTTGTACACCAGGTGGAATGAATAGTAGTGGTCCTCCTGGCGCATAACATTGGAACCCCTCAGGTGGGATTCCAAGTGGATCTAACTGCTCTTGTGCTCCTGCCATAGTTCTTCTTAAGGCTCTTTCCTCACGAACACGTTTATTGTAAGGTCTGAAGCTCCTCTCAGGCTCCGATAACGGAGGCCAAGAACTAAACACTGTGAAACCTGAAAAAGACTAAAGCAAACCACAAGCGTAAATCCGGAAAAATAAAAATTAAATACTGAAAAATAAAAATTAATTAAAAACTACTACTCGAAATAGATAACCCACACGCTAACGAGACACAAGTTCCCGGCAGCGGCGCCAAAAACTTGGTGTCGCCTAGGGTGTGATAAAATAAGATAAATAATAAGTCAGAAAACTACACACTCTCACCCTAGACAGGCACAATACTGCAAGTATTACAGGACGTATGCAAGTTTTAATGATAAGAAAGTTCGTTCTCAGGGACTTAGTGTGCTAATCGAATGGGTAGAAATAACGAGTAAGAAGTAAATAATTAAAAGGCAGGAAAATAAAATAGAGAATAAATTCGAAATATCTATATTAAACTAAGAAAATTAAAGACAATAAATTAAATACGAAGAATATGAGATGAGAAATATAGCTTAGGGTTTGCTAGTATGCACTAATCCTTCTAATTATTTATATTAGATCTAGTTAATAAGGGAGATAATTAGCTCTTGTATACTTGGTCAGGATTCTAAATTCCCATACCTTAGACCTTGAGAGCGACTAAGGGGGCTACAGACACGCCACGAGGCTGGTTCAAATAGGACTATCAAGCGCTACCAAGGACCTAATCAATCAATTTCCATACATGGTGATAGTGATTAAATTATACCCTAATGACTATCTAGTTAGAATCAGTGTTTTCAGGACTAATATCGACACTAGACGTTATGTGGTGTTTCAATAATTAGACACCCAGTTAAGGTAATCATCTAATTATACCCTAAGCCTAAAGTGATCAGTTCTAGGACAGGTAATAAATCAAAACACATAAACAAATATAAATGTAAGAAGCTAATATCAGATTAAAACATGTAATTCCCAAAGAAACTTAGATAGAAAGAAATTAGAATTCATAGATTATACATGATGCAAAACCCAAGCTATTGGAAGTTTAGTTCATACCTGAAGGAAATAAACTAAAAGAAATAATAAAAGACATCATCTTGCTCTCTACAATAACTTGGAAGAATAAAACCTTAAGAACTAATTACTATGAGGCAAGGATGATTTACAAGTGATATAAGGGTGTATTTATAGGTGTTTAGAAGACCTAATTCGTTTTCTTGAAGGAGAAGGTAAGTAATGGACTCCAAGCCCAACTCAAATTCGTAACCCTAAAACATGAAATCAGGCCCGTTTTTCATTTGGTCCTAGCAGCTTCAATACTCATCCGTTTGACGCGTATGAGTACACCAAATTCATCGTCTCGGAAAGATCTTCAACTTTTCTCTTGACCGTTTCTACAAATTCCACACCATTTTTGAGATATAAGCTGATTTGTGGTCGTAGGTGCAGAAATTCAGGATTAAGGCAGCTTTTCCTTTTCCATGTTTTTAGCTTTTGTTTCCTTATCTCCAATTTCCATGCTTATCTCTTTCCATATCTTGTAGTCTTTGACTTGGACTCTAATTAATCTCCATAATTATCTTTAAAGCTTCACACTAAATAAATAATTAAACCCAATATGCTCTAATAACATTATTTTACTAAATCAAGACTCAAAATAGGAAAGTGCACTATTTCTCAAGAAAAACAATTAAAAAGACTTCTAAATCACTAAAAATTATGTCTCATACTAATATAAATCTATCAAAAATGAGGAGACATCAGGGTTAATAGGACCTAAGTGAGGTATATTTCCCTTATATTTTCCGTATCTTATTTTTTTACATTCTTTTGGACATTATGCTATTTATAGAGTTTTTGTGCTTCAATTGTGTGTTTACTGTGTAGCTTTTAGGTACATGACTGACACTTGAGCCCAAGGATATAATGAGAAGTCAATAATCGAAGTCCAAACCCAAGCCAAGATGTAAAGAGAGCTTAAAGTCACTTTTGGAAAGCTAGAGCGTTATCTTGACGTCATATTATTTTGTCACCACGACAAATTGGCCAGATATTTTGAAGTAATTTATTTTTATTAAGATGTATCTTGAAGTCAGTGTCGCGTGGGACATGACGGAAGTCAATTCGGAGTTGAGACGAGAAAGTTATGTCAGTTTTTCCAACATGACTCGAACCTGTACAACATTGGTCCGGAACGAGTTGGGCCATTTTTTAGCCACTTAAGTGAGCCCATTAGGTCCAGAACATTTTTTTTACTAAGTATATAAGCATATTAGAGCTCCTATTTATATAATCCATCTAGAGATATTGCATTTTTCAGCAAATAAAGGAGCTAACACGCCTGGAGAAGAAGGAAGGGGGGGTTTCCACCCAAAATTCATCATTCTCCATCATTTCACAACCGAATCATTCGGTAGTTTAGGTTAATTCGAGTGCATTTTATCTTCTGAACATGATTTTATCATTAGTTTTACTGTATTTTCATTTATTTAGTATGAGCTAAACTTAATTTACTTGAAACTTGCAATGTGTATGAACCCTAATTGACTATCACATTTCTTTTGGATATTTAAGATATTATTCTATTGAAATGAATTAAGGTTTTATTTATTCCTCTGTTTTATATATTTATCCTTTTTTCTTATTCATGATTTGATCACGTATTGGGTAGATTGAGACTTTTGGCTAACACCCAAAGAAGGGGGGGGGGTTAGATTTCGGACATAGTGTGAGTGCGAGGTATTGAACCTGGCGGTCTTGCCTACTAGGTAGTCAATAGGGTAGGAGTTTTCATTCCAAATCAAAACTAGTGGGTAGTATTTCTCTCTAAGTCTTCCCTGGCGGGAGTTAGAAAAACTTTTGAACCCCGGCTATTGAGAATCACCCAATCCGCCCTTATACCAATAACAAGATAATAGTTGACTAGAAGGATTACCCGCAAGAATCAAGCAATACTTCTCACCTCTTCTCATCTTTAACATTTTGATTTTTGTCCTTTAGTTAATGAGGTTATTAGAGAAAACATCCTCATAGAGTAGTCTAATATTCAATTTAAGCCTTCAATAATTTATTTTATAAAAAAATGTCTAATGAAGCAATTATTTATGAAAACATCCCCTTTATATTTTTCATATCTTTACTATCCTTATTATTAAATATATTATTTTATTTTAATACAATATTAATTTTTAAATATTAAACAAATAATAGGGTACTTCCACCACCACCACCACACCACCACTACCACAACCATGTATTTAACCACCACTACATCCACCACAACCACCACCACCACCAACACAACAAGCACCACCACCACAACAACCACAACCACAACCACCACCTACTACTATTAATTCAATCACACACGCGCACGTCTGTGAATGTTTTTTAAAATCGTCATAACTAATTCAAAACAAAATCAGGAAAATAAAAAATTTGCATTTTTGGATAAAGCAAATTAATACTTACGTCTATGATTTTTTTGGATTTTTTTTATAGTTTTTTGTTTTTTTAGTTGTTTTTTCGTAGACACGGATTTCCATGTTTAAAACATGAAATTACATGTTCAAAACATGAAATTTACTATTTGAAATAGTGTTTTTTTTTTTGCAGACACGGATTTTCATGTTTAAAACATGAAATACCGTGTTTGCGAATTTTTTTAAAAAAAATCTAAAAAAAATCATAGACATAAATATTAATTTAATTTATCCAAATATATAAATTTTTTTATTTTTTTTTGATTTCTTTAGTATTAGTTATGACGATTTAAAAAAAATTTCGATTCCGCGCGGTCAGAAATTAATACAGACACAAAGGGCTACGGGACGCGCGCGCGTGTTTATTAGTTTTTGTTTTGGTTTTTTATTTCTTTTTTCTTTTTTTTAATTACTATTTGTAGGGGTATTTTAGGTTGAGGCATTTTTTAATAAAGAGACTTATTTAATGTACCTTTTTTAAATAAGTTTTTTAATAGGTATTAATCTATAATTGACTCTTAGTTAATTATATTATTTACTTTAATTTCAATTTAATACTTAACTAAAAACCCAACAAATACCATTTATTATTATTTTTACTGCAACTTTACCTTATATTACATTCGAAACACAGTTATACAACTTTTGTAGTCCCTAAGGATACAAAAGCACTTAAGCTTATCAAATTCTTACCTGGCGATGACCCGTACGCTTGCGAGAAGTTACAGTTCTTGGGTAGCGATTTATTATTACACCTGGGAACCCAACAAGTAAATGGCACTGCTGTCGGGGACTATAACGTTATATTTTTATATTTTAGTTTTTAGTTTAGTGTTTAATTGCTTAGTTTGTTTTACGAGTTTTTTAGTTTTTGTCTCTACAAAGTATACATTTTAATACTAATCAACCCAAAGAGAGAGATGAAGGTGAATTTGAATGGAGCATATCTACCTATTAATCCTGTTCAAGATATCCCTGATTTGGGAATGCCTTTTTGTGTTCAATGTTAGGGATTCGCTCTACGATCATTCAAGCCGCGAGATTCGGCCCGATTAAGGCATTAGTTACAGGAATTAAAGAGGAGCCATACACCAAGACCCGGTACGAGCCGTTTAAAAGTTCATGCAAATTTGTGACGCCTAAATGACTCACGGCGTTACAAGGGAACAAATGTATTACTTTATATTACAATTCTTTTTGACCAGGGATGCAAGAGAGTGGCTAAACCTTCAACCATCCAAAGAAATCCCTAATAGGGATGCACTTCAAGTACGATCCTTAGACCGTTACTACCCTCAGAGCATGACGATGAAAGATCAAGTAGAGCTTGCTAACTTCAATCAGGAAGACGACGAAGATCTAGGAGCAACATGGACAAGATTCTAACAATAATTAACAAGGTGGCCACTTCATGGTTACACTCTTATGATGCAACTTTCCTTGTTTTACAAGGGAGTTGATGGAAATTCAAGGATAAGAGTCGGTAATCTTGGAGGAGGTGGTTTTGTATCAATGAATCCTCTTCAAGCCGCAAATTGTATGGATAAAATTATTGACACCTAAAGAAGTTGGCCTACATCACATGCCCAAGGGGATATATCACATACTAATGGTGAAGCAACACTAGAGGCCAAGTTCTCTACATTGGTTGAATAAATGACGCAATTGGCATTGGTTGTGCAATAAGGATTGAAGAGTAAGCATCAAGAAGTGAAAGTGGTGCAAGAATCTTATGGATGTGCTAATTGCGGAGTTGATGATCACGCTTGGGTAGAACGCTTAAATAACCCAGAATCTGTGTTCTTTGTGTCCACTAGAGGTAATCAATTTTCCAATGGTCAAAGTTTTAGTCAAACAAATTGTTTTCAACCTAGATTTCAAAGGTAAATTCCTAATAAGGATATAAATCAAAATAACTATCAATCACGCCCCAGGGAAATAACTTCCAAGCTAGACCTAAAAATCAATATTAAACAGATCAAGGTCATGTGAAAAAAGCTTATAATGAAGGTTTTGTTCAAAATGCAATCCCATCACATCCACAAGAAGGTAATACTGGTGTATTGCAACAAGTGTTAAGTTCATTTATGATGATTACTCAAGAAAATTTGAAATCAAGTCAAGACGCATGGAAGCACAATAATTGAAAGATGAATGAGAATTCAATGGCGTTGAAATCGCTTGAGAGTCGAGTTTCTCAAATTACTAACTAATTGAACGTGAGCGTAAAAAGCCAATTTCTTCACAATAATGAGACACTATAAAGAAAAGAATATTGCAACACAATGGCTCTGAGGAGTGGGAAGCAACTCCAACCACCTTAGTTCTTCAAGGGGATTCGGCGTTGTGGGTGTTAGCTTTGAATCAGAAATATTTTCGCGAAGGGATACTTGAGAAGGAAGTTAAACCTTCGGACTCAAGAATGTGCAAAAATATTCTAGAGGGGTATGAGGTGCTAAAGCGCGGGATTTTGGAGGTCATGAACGGAGAGGAGAAAATATATAAGTGGAGATTGGATCCCTCAGGGATTTTTTCCGTGAAATCGGCTTATAATGATTTAAATCGAGTGGATGGGAGGCCTAATTTTAATTGGGATTTGGTATGGAAGCTTAAGTGTCCGCAAAAGAACAAGGTGTTGTTGTGGATATGTATTTGGGATAGGCTTCCTACGCGTAGAAATCTAGTTAAAAGGGGGTGATTGAGGATGCTAGTTGTCCGGAATGTGGCGCTGGTGTCGAATCCACAAAACACCTGTTCCAAGAATGTAACTTGTACAAGGAAGTGTTAAAAATGTGTACAGGGGCTGATTTGCAAATTTTAGAAAATGATACTTGTGGTTTGTTTGCAGGAGCTGATGTGCGCGCTGCAGCTGGGGATGAGACAAGACCACGGCCTGGAGCAGCAGCAGGACAGCACTCCGCCGTGATATTACCACACACCACCGATCAGCCGCGGCAGCAGGGACTCTTTCCGGCGAGGGGACAACAGCAACAGGAGGCGTGGCAGCAGCTTTTGCAGCAGAACCGAGGTGGAACGGGTCTTCAAGCGCTGGAATGGGAAGGAGTAGATAGGTGGTGGACTTCGATGCTTTCCGGAACAGCAGCGGTCAACGGAATTGAGCAGCGTACTTGGTTAGCTTCTTTCGTTTGGGTCGTTTAGACAAATCGGAACACCAAGCTTTTTGACTATCAAGCACGAACTAAAGCTAAAACCAAACTAGTTGCCATTATAAAGAATGCGGCTAGAGATTATGTAAGGGCATCGGATTAGAGCGGGAAGGCGGTCTAATTACGTCATCTCAAAGTATTATTGTCAAGTGGTCTAAGCCGGAAGTAGGGTTAAAGCTTAATATCAATGGGGCGCTTGATCCTAGGAGTGAATTAGCAAGCATAGGTGGGATTATTCGTAATAGTACCAGAGATTATGTAGCGGGTTTTGCGGGTAGTTGTGTGGCAGGTACACCACTTGAGGCGGAAAGTTTAGCGCTTCATTTTGGACTACGCCTAGCAGTTTCACGAGGTGATAATAATGTCATCATTGATAGGGACTCGAGTGAGTTGCACGCGCTAGTGAAGGGCGGTGCGAACTCAAGGGGACGTTTAAGTGGTATCCTCGTGAGTGTGTGGATATTTTGCGTAATAATGTGCACTTTGATCTAACTTGGAACTTTCAAGAGGCTAATAGTTGCGCTGATTGGTTAGCCAAATTTGGGTTGCGGAATAAGGATGGTCCGGTGGTTTATGCGGAGCCGCCAGACGGCTTATGGAGACTCCTAGCGCGTGACCGATGCGGTTGGGCAGTACCTAGGATAGTCATAGGCGTTTAAGTGTATTTTACTTTTCGAAGAGTAATTCTTCAGGGTCTTTTTGACCTCATATGTAACAAAAAAATATATTGATTTATTATGAGAAAATATACCCCATCCCTCATTTTTTCATGTCAATTATGCTATTAAAATCACCAATTAAATTTCATGGCGAGTTCCCAGAATTACACTTACTAATTCTCTCTTGTGAATGATCTCTTAAATGTTCATAGGCACTCACATATACAAAAGTAGAATAATGTTGTGTATTGTCTTCATTTTTTATTTAAAATTGTTTAAAATCATCTTAACTATCAACAAGTTTAAGTTTTTCTTAACTATAACACTATTTGGATAAAAAAATTGACAAATAAACACCCTTATCAAAATAATTTGGACTTCAACACTCTAATCGGTCATTGAATGACCGTCTTTCCTTAATAATAGATTAATGAAAGAAAGATAGTCTGTCTTTCACTCATTCGTATTTTAATCAAAGATGATCATTGAATGACCGCCTTTCCATATATAGAGATTTTACTTAACAAGTGGCTGGTAGGGTGTAATAAATTAATGATAAATAAAGATGCAACTATCACCCAAACCAATCATGTTACTCACTGCAAGTATCACAGATTGTATGCAAGTTTTAATGATAAGTAAGATTCGTTCTCAGGGACTTAGGTGTCGTTTGTTTTTTTAAGTAATAAGTGCTGAATGCTGAATGAATAGCTGAATAGAACTTATTCTGTTAAGAGGCAGTGTCTGAATGATTCAGACTTATTGTGAAATCTTAATGAAACAGACAAATTAAGAGGTATTCAGATCTGAATTGGTCAGTAAAAACAAACACCCCCTTAGTGTGTTACATGTATGAATTAGAATAAAGCGTAGTAAGAATTAGTTTAAGGAATTAAAATACAATAAAATTAAATATGAGTAATTGTGGAGAGAATGATTAACTAATAACTAAAGACTAATACAATTAAAATAAAGATGTAAGAATAAGATAAGAGATATAGCTCAGGTTTGCGTGTATGCACTTATCCTTCTATTTCTTCAACTACTTACAAGACCGATCGAAGCTCTTAAAGTACGTAGCCATGATTCTATATTCCTCCTAACCCCGTTCCGGGTGGACTTAGGTGGCGATCTAACAATTACCAGGGAACTTGGGTAAGGGGACCCTACGCGATGATCAGTGGTTAATCTCAAACCCTAATGACTATCTAGTTAGGCAAGCCCGTCAGGATCACTACATCATACTAGACATTTATGTGGTATTTCAACAATTAGACACCCCTTCCGGGTGACCATCCAACTTCTATTAATAGGGTAGTCTATACTCATGCACTAGTAAGAACTACAGTCAATACATCAAAGCACATATAACAAATATATAAGTTAAGAAGCTCAATCGATTTAAAAAGGTTTTCCCCAAACAATCTTAGATAGAAGAAAATATAATTCAAATATTATACATATTTAAAACATAAGCTATGGGAAATTTAGTTCATGCTAACGAGAAATAAAATAAAATAAAAATACATACTGTCAACTTGCTTCTCTTGATGATGTTTCTTAAGACTAAGTACTAATAATTAAGCAAGGACATGTTTACAATGATAAGCGGGTGTATTTATAGGTGTATTCTAATTCTAGGTCTACATTTTGGAGTGGAAGACAAGTGATTGGAGTCCAAGTCCAATTCAAATTCATTTCCTAAAATATAGGACATGATTAACACTGTTCACTGTTTTGGTCATATCTCCTACGTACCTGGGCCAATTTTTTCCCACTTTATATCAAAACGACCACATCAAAAATATCTATCTATATCCTTAAAGACTCATCCAAAATCGCAGTTGATTTGTAGTTATCTTTACTATAATGGACGTAGCTGTAGAACCGACATATTTATTTGGCAGCTTTTCCTTTCTTATTTAAAATTTGCTTCCTTTTATCTCTTGATTTCTCCTGTATCTTCTTTCCATATCTCCTTATAATTGATTTTGCATCTTATTATATTCCTAAACCTTAAGATTTTCACATTAACACACAAATTAAACCAAATATGCTCTAAAAGTAATAAATCATCAAATAAAGACACAAATTAAGAAATTATCTAATAACAGGGAAAAATCCTTAACACTTAATCAAATACACCTAAAATGATGTCTCAAACCTACATTAATATATCACAAATATAGAGACATCATTGAAGTAAAATAATAAACCAATCATATATTAACACAATTATTGGCAAGAGAGAATTAGTTAGTTTTTATAAATATTGAGAGAGAAAGAGAGGTTATCTGATTTTTTTTTTCAAAAATTAAATTCATTACCTTTTAAGAAAAAAAAAAGAACAAATATAATTGACAAAAAAAACTATGAATTCCCTTTATTATCTTATATAAAGGAAATGAAAAAGAAAAATCTCATATAAAACTACTCAATATATTATCAAATATCGTTAAAATATTTTAATTTGTAAATAACTTAATAATCATATTTAATTTATAATTCATTTCAATATTCACATATAAAATAGGGGTATTATTTAAAGATTCAAATATTACTTTTTACCTTTACATTTTCTTATTTAAATCATAAAAAAGGTTATCATAAAAACAAAACAGACTTTGAAGTATTCAAACATAAAAACCAGGGACGAATCTAGAATGTTGAATTAGAAAGGGTTATTATTCAATAATTAGTTTTTGAGTTTAAAAGTGCTACTTTTTCAATTAAGGATATTGGATTTTTTTTATTCATGATTTTACTTATTTTAAGAAAAAAAAACTAAATTAGACGGTTGTCTCATAAACTGGTAGATTGCAGCTTACCCCAATTTCACTTATGAAACCATTAAAAACCAAAATATTATATGTATATATATATATATATATATATATATATATATATATATATATATATATATATATATATATATATATATATATATATATATATATAGATATAGATAGATAGATAGATAGATAGAGAGAGAGAGAGAGAGAGAGAGAGAGAGAGAGAGAGAGAGAGAGAGAGAGAGAGAGAGAGAGAGAGAGAGAGAATTATCAATACCATCCTAGGAGGTGTTGATATTAACCTTAAAAGTCATGTCTAATATAAATGACATAATAGATAATAATACCCTTGAATTTTCCTACCAAAAAATTTTCCCACTAAAAAATTCCTAACAAAATTTTTCCGCCAAAATTTTTCCAGCCAAACGTTTTCCCACCAAAATTTTCTGGCCAATTTTTTTCCCACCCGGCCAATTGTTTTTTCCAACTAAAATTTTATATTGTTATTTGGTGGAAAAATTTCACCAAATCATATTTAGGGGTTTATGTTGTTTGGTGGGAAGAATCCCACCAAATTATATTTAGGGTTTATGTTTTTTAGAAGACAAAAATTTTTCTGAAGTATATTTTGGTTTATTTTGTTATTTTCTATCAAATTATTTTTGAATTTATACATTAGGAATTATTATGTTGTTTGGTAAAGCGAAACTCACAAAACTATATTTGAAAGTTTATATTTTTGTTTGGTGGAAAAATCTCACCAAATTATATTTGGGGGTTTATGTTGTTTAGTGAGAAAAATCCCACCAAATCCAACAAGGAATATTGACAAAGAAATGATAAGGAATTTCGTGATTTTGATCAAAATATTGACGATATGTATCAATTTCCATCGAACAAGGTCTCACATAACAAACTATGCAAGGATATGAACCGTATAAGAAGTAATTATCACATGATAAAAAACAAAAAATCAAATAAAAAAACCAAAAAAAAAACTGACTTATCATTTTACATCGTTACATCAAATTACTCACTACATTCTCAAATCAATAGTAGCAATGTAGGACAAATTTATATTTGAATTTATTGCACTATAGGTCCTTATGTTCTAAAAAGTAGCAAATATACCCCTGAAAATTCCAAATTATATACACTGAACCTCTGAAATTAAAAGGTTGGGTGCAGGGGGTTTTATGGCAACAGACAAATTAAGTTTATTGCACTATAGGTCCTTATGCTTCAAAGTGTAGAAAATATACCCCTGTATGTTCCAATCAATATTTAACGAACCACTAAAGTTAGGAAAATCGGGGGTTTAGGGGCAACAACACGTACTTTATATTCTCACCGAGTTTCACTGCTTCGTTATATTCTCTCACCCATGTATCCCTTGAAGAAGCCATGAACCTGAACATTCAAGAACTAGTAAATTCCATGAGTCAATCTGACTATTACATGAATCATAAGCATGAAATTGGAAATCTAAATCCACTATTTGGCTAATAACCGTGAAGTTCTTATCTTCTTATAAATGCAGATATAAGAACAGTAGTAAAACCAACATAAAACACAAAAAGTTTACGAACAAAACCAGCAAGAGTTTATACATTATATATCTATACCTAATTAAACTTATTTATCATCTCAATAACCATGTTATCTGCTACAAACAAATGATGATTCAGCTAAAATAGGAAATAAAATAACATTATTCACTGAAAAAAACACAAGCCGAAATCTTAAATGCGTTCTTCTCTAGACTTTGATAACTGTAGCAAGATTAGTCTCAAATAAAAAGATACATCTTTTTATTAAGAAAACAAAAGTTTGTATTATACACTTTCTCCTAATTTAGAATACTTGATATCTATATCATTTACAAATTAAGAATATGCAGCTTTTTCACATTTAATTATGTATAACGGAATAAGAGTCTCATTTCTTGGCGAGATTCAAGAAGTATAATCTTGCTCAATCTCTTTCACTCTTATATATATATAACTCTTGCCCATATTTTAGGATGTACGTTAATCTCACAAATATATACCAAGCCAAGGCCAAGTTTGATTTTCATGTTATGGTACAACGTGTGGGTAAAATCCTTAAAGAAATTGGTAGAGATTCAGATAGTGTCTCAAAAGCCACTATAAAAAGCTTTTGTAAAAATGCAACGAAACTCAAAGTGAGTGTTTTATTTAATAAATAACTTTATTGAACTTTTGTTTTACTTGTATAAAAGAGATTGAGAGAGTAAAATACACTGTAGATATGTAGATATAGAAGCATTGAAGATGAGTTTAACTCTCCATCTCAACCTGAGTTACGGAAATGTCTTACAGATGAAGGTTACAGGTGCATATATATTTCTCTCTTGTTATAATATATATAATTTCAATTTTCTGCATCTTCTACCCTCAATTCTACATTCCTTTATTGACCAACGAGTCGTCCACGATGATTGATAAACCTTCCGAATTCATACAACAAAATAAGACATGAAAAATGTTTATAATTTGCTTCCGATGAGAAGCAGAACGAATAGAATTGAACAGAACGGAAGCTTATGCTAGCTAAATTTTCCCCAAAGCGCAAGTTAATTGTTCACTATTCGAGCATATTGTAACGAACCGCGGCAATAGATAGTAATAGAATTCTTCAACTGACAAAGTAAATAACATTAAATTGGTAAGAATTGAATCAAAATCAACAAAAGGATTAGCTACAAAGTTGGTGATCACGTAAAATTATACCCAATTAACAATACGGGGGGAGATAAGCTACAAAGTTGGTGAAATTACCTAATTAAATTTATTAGAACCCTAATTAAACCCTAAAATTATTCAGGGCACTCCTTGACCGTTCCCTTGCTTCATCCATGGAGGTGATAAGGATATATTCGTGGAGGAGAGGTCATTACTAGCAGGGTGGTGGGTGGTGGTGGCGATGGTGGTAGGTGATGGTGGCGATGGTAGTGATGGTGGTAGCGTTCGTAGAGAGACCAGAGAAGCAATATTTTTGTTTCGTTTCGTTCTAATGAGATATAGAATATTTTGATTAGCAAGGGTAAAAATGGAAAGTATAAGTTTTTGACTTTCATAGACAATATCATATAAGGAGATGGGAGAAGGAGGCTATTGTTAGATTTGGGGTGTAAATGGTAATAATCTCATATATATATATATATATATATATATATATATATATATATATATATATATATATATATATATATATATATATATATATCCATATATATATCCCTAAGGGGGTATAAAGAAGGGCCGGGATTGATTATTAGCCAAAAATATGTTACAACCGACGATTCAGATTAGGGGTGGAATTGGAACAGAAATTTTCGACTTCCGACCGATTCCGATTCGAAAATTCCGTATTTGGAATTGTTTTTTTACCTTCCGATTTCCGAATTTCCGAATTCCGATTTTTCCGACATTTTTTGGATTGGAATTGGAATTACATCTTGAAAATTTGGAATTTCCGAAATCCGATCCGATTTCTATTTCCGGTTTTTTTCCGGTTTTTTCCAATTATTTTTCCGAATATTTTCCTAAATAATATTTATATTTTGAAATATTTATATATATTAATATATAATATAATAAATATAATATATAAATATATATGTAAATTTTAAAATATATAACTATAACCCTAGGTAAACCTAAACCCCAAGTTTTTTTGGGCCCATACAAAAAACTCTATCGGCGGCGACCCCTTCTTATATAAGACACATATTATCAAACACAATGACGCCATCATCATTCCACGCCATCAGCATTCCACTCCATCAGCAGAAAAGGTAAGGGTGCCACTAGTGATATGGACTAAAAGCAAAACTTGTCTTTTCACTTCTTCTTTTTTTCAAATCTTCTACCCGCTTGTACGAATTTAAAGTTTAAAGGGTGGAAAAGAGATTCACGGGTATGTTTTTAGGAATTTATTCTTGGAAGACATAACCGCCCTTACTTCTTCGATGTTCATGTATGCGAAATGTGGTGATTTGGGTAAATCTTGTAAAGTTTTCGTTTTAATAAAAAAGAAAGGATACAATTGCTTGGAATAAAATGATAGTTGCTAACTCAATGCATGGTAAAGGAGTGCAATCCTTGTCTTTTCACTTTTGCAAAAAATGATATTCTTTTTTATTTTTGTATCTTAAAAATAAATAAAAGAGAAGTTCCGAAACTTCCGAAATTCCAAAAATTTCCGGGTGTTCCGAAATTGGAACGCGATTTTGAATTCCGATTTTTTTTGGATTGGAATTGGATTAGATTTTGCTCTTCCGAAAAAAAATTGGAAATTTCCGAACAATACATTTTCCGATCCGATCCGGCCGATTTCCACCCCTAATTCAGATCGTTTCATTACTTAAAGAATTAAAAAAATGCCAAACATACCCTTACTATATATACTACCTATTAAAAGAAAATTCTAAAAAAACTAAACACTCCACTCCACTCACCTTCACATATCACGCACAAAACAAAGAAAAACTTTCTATCTGATCGACACAAAGCTCACGGCTCATACACCGGCGGCGGCACAAAGCTCACTGCCTCACCTCCGACTTACTCCCCGGCCGATAACACCATCACCATCACCATCGTCACTACTTCCGATAGCTTCAAGTTCCATCGATTGTATCTCCAAAATCTAAAAATCCCCCTAGCACTGTGATGTGGCAGATTAGATGGCTTCAGCAACTCTATCGATCTGATGAGCAATTCACTCCGCCTCTAGGTTGCTCAACCTCTCTTTGTATCCTTTGGAATCACAAATTTGTATTTTTTGGGAAGCAGTGGTGGTCGTGTCATGAAGCAGGGCTGAAGGGCTCTAATCCCACACCAGGTGTTCGATCAAATGTTTGATAGAATCTTGACTTGAAAAATTGCCAGCATTGGTATCGTTTCCTTGAGGTAAAACTTTTTTGCCATGTTACATTTGCTGTAAATTGATTAATTTTTCTTCTTAATATATTCTGTTTAGCTATAATATGATACAATTGAGCGAATAGTCTTTGTGAATTGATTTATTTTAATGTGAAAAGATTAAATAGGATGAATCATGAACAGGGGTGCAATTTTTACAATCGTTGGGATCCGATTCTAATATGCCAAATGTTTGTTATTTTGTTGCATACGCTATTTATACTAAGTCTTCATAGTGCATTAGGTGGTGAAAGCTATTCCAAGCTTGATTTATCTGAGTGGTACAATGAGGTTTGTGCTATATGAGCTTTGTTATATACCCCTGTTTACTTCAATTATAAGATGATTACATAAAAGAGATTATAAATTACCCGTATTAGAATGAACAAGGAGTAGTCCTATATTGATCAATACAGGGGCATCTTAAAATTCGTACTTAATATGTTTGTGTTTTTATTTTGGGTAAATTGCATTATAAGTCCATGAGATATCTTAAATAGACATCTATTTGCATTAAGAAGTTTTGAATACTTCTCTGGCACGATTATTTTGTATACTAATGATTTTGTTAGAAGAAGTTTTGATTAAGAGAATTGAGTTTGATTGGTCGTATGCTTCTCTCGCACCAGAACCAGAAATTTGATTTGTACGTATCTTCCTTTTGTGGATAAGACTGCTTAAATCAAACCATTGGAAGAAACTGATGCTTCGACTTTGAGGAATATAACTGCTGATATGAAGGCCTGCAAATTGCTTGCAATTATGCCGAAATCAAGTTCTTCAAAAGTCCCTGATTGAGTGGGATAAGAGTCCTAAGGCTACTGATATGAATATCCCAAGCCGAACAAGCAGGTAAGTTATGATCTTTTTCACTTTTTACAGTTTGATCAATTCTACATATAGATATATAAATGTATATAAACTTGAAATACACATGAATTACTTTAAAAATCTTGAAGACAAAGTACATATTTCACGTATTTTTTGTTCGTACTTATTATTCTTTGTTGCAATTTCAAAAAGCATGAGTATCTTTAGCTAATTCTCATATCTTAAGGATCCATGGTTCAATTAATCCTATATATTTGGTGATATTTGATAACTCATTAAGATACCTAAAAATTTGATTAGTTGTCGATTTTTGTGTTGTTTAGTTTTTTGAATTCAATAGGGACTGATTAGTAAATTTTTTGTGTTATACAAGGGTAAACCGTCTCAAGAATCGACTCTACTCAAATGAAAGATCAGTCCTTCCTTAAATATCTCAGTTTTGATCGTTTGAATCTGCTCTACAACTTCGAAAATTGTTTGTTCTCTCTTTCGAAAGTACTGTAAGATCATGTAGTATGTTATATATGGAAAAATTTAAAAAAAAGATGAACACTATTCTCCAGCTAATTTGTAAGTTAAATACAATAAGGTAACATCATCATAGTAGTAGAGCTTCATCAGTATAGTACACTGAAAGAAAATCAAGTAACTAAAGTTTAGAATCATGAATTATTTTAAGAATTGCATAGTAAAGTAGAATAGGAGTAAATAGATGAGACGAACATGATATTCGTGATCGATGGATGCTTCCACTTGAAAAAATGCTTCTCAAAGTACATTAGAAACAATTTTTTGATAGTGTAGGGGTCTGATGTGCAATTTTTTACAGAATATAGAGACCTATAGTTCAATTAATGAGTTGAGAGTCTAATAGCGATATTTCGAGTTGGTTGAAAGTAAAAAGTGCACTAAGATGCAAGTCATGGAAAATGTTTACTCGGCAAAAAATTTCATTGAGAAGCATCAAATGAATTTAATGAAGTAAGATATCTTGCATTATATGCCCCTCTAGCTGTATTTTATTATATTTTACCTATGTGTGTAAGTAATTTGTATATGTTGTAGGGACTAGGAACGCAAAGATTGATATGATTAGTTACTAGCTTATTCAGGTAGTAGCTTTTTCTTTTGTTTATTAAACTTTCATGAGCTCCCTCAACTTTAAAAGTTACCCAAATGGTCCTCATTTGAGTCTATATTAATTGTAGAAAAAACAAAAATTTCTATTTTTTGCATAACACAGAGACCTATAGTGCACTATTTGCATATTAAAGGGGGACATATAGTTATTCATATTTAGAGTGGAATTTTATATAGTGCAGGGGACCTATAGTGCAATTTTTGCATAGTATATTGCTAACAGTGGTACTTGATTTCCATTAAATTAAATCATAAACATTTGGCACAGATTCCGGACGGAAAAAGCAACAAACCGGAGAAAGTGGTGTTTCCAATGATTGGAATATTCTCAGGTGGTCGAGCATTTTCAATCTACTGTGCTGCTCTTATTGCAAGGAATGTGCTAATCCATTTTGAGTTATAAATTAGTTTGTATTTGTGATTTCAGTGTTAACTCTCTAAGTTATTTATTTTGCAGAATTTTTTCTTGAGAAACTATTGTCTTTATTAAGGGTTAATTGAACTATCGATTACTTGACTTTGTAATTTAACTTAATGATAATTTATGTAGAACTAAGGGTATTATCTTTTTTGTACAGGGCGGTAGCTTTTGAGCTTTTTGTATAATCGGAAATATCGAAACTTTTTGGGTGAAAGAGTGACTTTTTTTTGGGGTTAGACCATCTCCATCAATTGCGGCAAATGGATATGTACTGCCGAACAAGTACTCACTCCAACAGTCACGGCAAATTATGGGACCCACAAAACTCACACGGCATCCCCTCCCCATATACGTTATTTTCAGCGCATCACAGCCTTCCAACGGTCATAAAATGGCCATTGTGTTTAAAAATATAATAAACATCACTACTGTAATTATTAAATCAGATAATTTTGAAAAATTGTAACAGTGATGATATTAGTTAAAAATAATTTAATTTTTTACCTTAATATGGGTTTTCGCCAAACCAGGTTGATGATGGTGGAAGTGGTCCACGAGAGCAGCTTGGTGGTAAGGTGTGTGTGAAGAGATTCCTTTTTCTTTTTGTTCCAATGCGAGTGTGAAGAGATGGATTTCAGGTGTTATCATGTTTCGTTTTTATTTTTATTCCGAAACATAAAAGTTAATGTTTCATTGTTTTTCAACTTTTACTTCTCCTTCTTTTTTTGATCTGAATTTTTTTCAACGTTTCCGATTGTATACTTTTTTTTATCTCAAAACTTTATTATTTATTTAATATTTAGAAGGTAAAATCGAAAAGAAATCGGAAACAAAAATCGGATGGAAAGCTGAAAATCTCGAAAAATTAACATGTAGTTCCAATTTTAATTCAAATTTTTGAAAAACTCAGAATTTTGGAACATTAAACATTTCTTTCAAAATTGGTACTTTTGGATTAGAAAAATTGAAAATCGGAAAATTTAGATCCAATTTTCACCTTTACCTACATACCATCATGTTCTTTAAGGGTCTGAAACGCCACAGTGATACCTTTTTGCGTTTCATTAATTTGTAGTTGGGATGATTTATATTGCAACTACCCATAAGCAAAATTGGGAAACGATAAGCAAAATTGCATTCAGATGATAATTTGTAATTACTCTTCCCGAATTAGTACTTTGTTTGTTTTTTGAAAAAAATAATTGCGGAGCTAATAAGTATTTACTTGAATTTCAACTACTCCAATTGGTTGCATTCACCTAATTTAGTAATATTACTTGGTAATATTTATAGTTACATATGTAAGTACTAATTTTTTTTTTCGAATAATTAGTTAACTATTACAAAGATATTGCCATCTATCATAAACGCATCACCTAAATTTAGTAATACAGCTTGGTAATATTCTATGTAAGTATTAATTTTTTCGAATAATTAATTCATAGCTACATAGTTATATATGCGAAATTCTAATAATTCAATTATAAATTTTACACAATTTATTATAAATTTGTAAATTCATTTTTGTATAAGTACCTTCAGGTACGGGGCATTCCCTAGTATATATATATATATATATATATATATATATATATTATATTTCAGAGTTTTTTCTACGGTTCAGATTTACCCACATAAGTGGTGGCAAAACATAAATGGTGGCCAGGATTGATTCTGGCCCCACTTATTAATTTTTTTTAATACAAAACACGGATAACAAAAGAAAAACAAAAGAAAACTAAAAAAACCTTCAACCCTCATTCACTTTCGAAACCCCCAAGCCTTAACCTAAAACCTTCATCAACAATGGAGAACCATTCTCCATCACGACTTCCATCACCGCCGCTCGAACCATTCTCCATCACCGCCGCTCGAACCATTCTTCACCAGTTCTCCCACCACCATCATCCATTCTCCATCTTCTCCTTTCACCGCCGTTCGAAGTCCATTCTCTAACCTAAAACCTCCATCACCAATCGAGAATCATTCTCCGTCACGGCTGCTCGAATACCTTCCATCACCGCCGCTCAAACCATTCTCCACCATCATGGATTCTCCATTTCTCCCACCACAATCATACATTCTCCACCTTCTACTTTCACCACCGTTAGAAGACCATTCTCTAACCTAAAACCTCCATCACCCCTGGTGTCGCCTAGGGTGTGATAAAGTTAATACAAATAAAGGTCAAGAAAACTACGCACTCTCACCCTAGACAGGCACAGTACTGCAAGTATTACAGGACGTATGCAAGTTTTAGTTAGTAAGTTGAGTTCGTTCTCAGGGACTTAAGTGTGTTAATCACGTGGGTAGAAATAACGAGTAAAAGTAAATAATTAAAAACAGAAAATAAAAGAGATATAAATTTCGAAATTCTAAATTAACTAAGAAAATAAAGACAATAAAATAAAGTACGAAGAATATGAGATGAGAGATATAGCTTAGGTTTTGCTAGTATGCACTAATCCTTCTAATTCTTTCTATTAGATCTAGTTTATAAGGGAGAATATTAGCTCTTGTATACTTAGTCAGGATTCTAAATTCCCATACCTTAGACCTTGAGAGCGACTAAGGGGGCTACGACACAACCAAGACGTGGTTTAAAATAGGGTTATCAAGCGCTACCAAGGCCCTAAGCAAACACTTCAATCAATTGGTGATATGGTGATTAAAATAAACCCTAATGACTATCTAGTTAGAATCATGTTTTGTCAGAACTAATATCGACACTAGACGTTATGTGGTGGTTCAATAGTTAGACACCCAGCTAAGGCAATCATCTAACTACTATTAAGGTAATCCTAAACGTTGCGCACCGCAAGGAAAACATACATTAAATCAAAACACATAATCAAATATAAAGGTAAGTAGCTAATATCAAATTAAGACATATAATTCCCAAAGAAACTTAGATAGAAGAATTAGAATTCATAGATTATACATTATGCAAAACCCAAGCTATGGGGAGTTTAGTTCATACCTGATAGAAATAAACTAAAAGAAATTACAAAAGACATCATCTTGCTCTCTACAATAAACTGGAAGAATAAAACCTTAAGAACTAATTACTATGAGGCAAGGATTTCTAGGGTACTTTTACAAGTGATATAAGGGTGTATTTATAGGTGTTTAGAAGACCTAATTCGTTTTCTTGAGGAAGAGATAAAGTATTGAACTCCTAGCCCAACTCAAATTCGTATGGAAATAAAGATAAACACTGTTGGACCGTTTTGAGCATATCTTCTTAGTTATTGGTCGGTTTTTGCTCCATAAGATACCAAAAGAATCCTCACAGAATTATCTACGTCCGTATGAAAGGAAATTACCAAAATCGGCTTCCTTGTAGGAGTAATCACCAATTCTTTAGTCGTGTGCTGCAGAATCTCAGATTTAGGCAGCTTTTCCTTTTCCATATTTTTAGCTTTTGTTTCCTTATCTCCAATTACCATGCTAATCTCTTTCCATATGTTGTAGTCTTTGACTTGGACTCTAATTAATCTCCATAATTATCTTTAAAGCTTCACACTAAGTAAACAGTTAAATCCAATATGCTCTAAAAATATTATTTTACTAAATCAAGACTCAAAATAGGAAAGTGCACTATTTCTCAAGAAAATAGACTATTATGACTTTTAAATCACTAAAAATGATGTCTCATCCTAATATAAATCTATCACAAATGAGGAGACATCAACCCCTGTTCGAAGACCATTCTCCATCACCGCCGCTCGAACCATTCTCCACCATCACGGAATTCTCGATTTCTCCCACCACCATCATCCATTTGCACCTTCTCCTTTCATCGCCGTTCGAAGACCATTCTCTAAAGTAAAACCTCCACCACTAATCAAGAACCATTCTCCATCACCGGGGTTCGAAGACCTTCCATCACCGCCGCTTGAAGACCATTCTCCATCACCGCCGCTTGAAGACCATTCTCTATCACCACCGCTCGAAGAGCATTCTCCATCAACGCCGCTCGAACCATTCTCGATCACCGTCGCTCGAAGACCTTCTCAAACATTCTTATCCATTCTCAATCTTATCCAGGTATTATTTATTTTTTGATTCTTGAAATATATGAATTTAATTTAAACATTCTTTTGGATTCTCACATGATATGAAGAAGTTGAAGCCGATTTTTTCTTTTTTCTGCAGATACCTGTCTTAAATGAGACCAAGTAAGTTATTTGTTATTTATGTTTCTCGATTCTAATTTCTCGATTCTAATTGTGTTTTGCAGGAAGATCTATGGAAGGAGGTTTTTCCTGTTGGTACAGAAGTGAGTTTCATATAATTAAGCTTTGTTGTGTCTTTGTCTATTTCATATGTTGGTCTGATTGGTTTTGTGTTGGTTATGCAGAAATTGAAAAATTGGTGGTACAAGAGCTGGAGGTTCGCGAATAAACCTTACTACTGTTGATACAAGAGCTGGAGGTTTTGTGTTGGTTATGCATAAATTGCAATACCATTCAAGGTTTTGTTTTCTTCTTTCTACAAGAGCTGGAGGTTTGGGAATAAACCTTGCTACTGCTGATACAGTTGTACTATATGACAGATATTTTATTATATTTTTAAATAAATAAATTACTCTTTTGATATCCTAATCATCGTTTATACTGAAATATAATGTAGTGATTCAAATGATTCTATGAATTATTTGTAATGATTTAATACTTCATTTTTATGAATTATTTGTAATGATTTAATGGTCTAAATAGTTAATACCACACTTTTAACTTTCGCTCTTTCTGCAGGTCATTTACAAGAGGGCAACTGATCAGAGCCGTGATTCGGGTTTGTTACTATGAAAACTGTGGTATTAGCATGAATTGTTGCTACTTTTGGAAGCACAGGGTCCAATGGTTCAAGTAACCCATTATAATGATTAAGTTTGTGTAGCAGCTTATGTATGATTAATAATGTTTTGTTTGAACAGGTTGTTTCTCCATGTGTATTTGAGTATTTCGGAAGCTATTATTCAACTGTACACAGCTATTATTTGACAAAACCGATGGGGAGTTTAATCGTACACAGCTATTATTTCAATTGTACAAAACTATTATTTTAATTGCTTGATCTTTTGTCTCAATTTCTCGATTCTAATTGTAATTTGTAAAGTATCTTTTACCAGATCCAAAGTTGGAGAGCTTGGGAAGAAGAAGCTCATAGAGATGAAAATGGACCATTGACTGTAGTTACACGAGCGTGGACTATGAGAAGACAATCAACTTTCGTGAGGGCCCACACTTAAAATTCTTTATCAAAGAACAAAATTCTTATATGGGTGATACGTAATATGTTTACAATTTCAAATTTTTATTTAAATTTGCGATACTCTGTTTTTAAATTTTATTAATAATTATATTTTTTGCAGACTTTCTTTTTTCGTCAATTTGGACGTTCAGTTGTGCGTGCGGATTATTTAACACTTTTGAAGGGTTCTATCTTGGTATGTAAATATTTAGCTAAAAATTAAAAAGATATTAAAATTAAATTCTTAATTTTGTTTTTCTTTTTTCCATGGCAGAATCATCACCTTAC
>JARWIR010000192.1:0-202355 GCA_029959085.1 Nemophila menziesii
TATACACTAGCTATAATTAAGAGATACACAATATTCTAATTATACCGTGCCTATAATTATAAGATACTAATTTATAATTAAGATATATTCTAACAATTATAATAATAAAAAGGGATAGTGATGTGATGTTAAATTTGATAATATATGAGAAGATTTGAAAAATAAAGGGAATTATGAGAAGTTTGGGTGGTTTTTTAGTTTTTATATGAAGAGTTAGGTTTGTCCTACTTTATTATATAATTACTCGAACAAAAAGTAAAAAAAAACATTGTGTTGCATTTATATTAGGTGTATTTATGACATATTTGGTGTGAAATAAAATAAAGAAAATAAAATCCCAATTAGGTTAGGTGTGAAACCAAAGAAAAATAACTCACTATTTGTAAATTTAACGTAGAGTTATAACATGACACATAATTTATCGTATTTTTTTTTGGAATCAATGAAACAAAGTTCATCACATGTTTATATAGGATAAAAGATAACTATTATTCTTCTTCTATTCAAGATCTCTTCTTACTCCTTAACACAAACCTTAACCTGAACCACTTACAATTTATATATCTATTTTAGAAGGGTACACCAAGAACAAAAGAACATAAGAACATAAAGAATTAAGGAACAACAAAACCTCATGAACAAGTTTCTCTTGGAGAGTTACATATATTGTAGATATATATGAACATTTTGGGGATTAAATTATAGATTTTTAAAAGTTTCATTAGTGTATATTTAACTTTGCTGGTAAGCATAATTTTAGAATGGGACTTGGGTCATGAGGAGATCGAGATCCGTTGAAAAATTATTCTATACAATTCGAAATAAGTTGTAATTTAGTGCCTAACATAATTTGTCTGTATATCATAACATTCATCAAAATAAAACACTATTGTAGTAAATACACATTTAGAGGCCTCAAAATTCTAAAATAATATTTTTAAACGCCTAATAAATTTTTGTTTTCTTTTAAGACATGGTTGTTTAATTTTGGTTTAAAATATACTCAAATATTTCATATATTCACTTTTCTACCATTCTCCCAATACACTACTTTTAATTCATTTATTGCATTTTCAATCCCTACAATTATACCTATTGTTTAGATTTTATTTCAATGTCTTTTTTTCGTATGGTTTCGTGTTATGATTCAGTGCGCACTGTTTGTAATTAATTTTTTGTCTTTTGTTTATTGGGTTGTTATCTGGAAAAAAATAAGAACATCAATTCGTACATACAATCACACAAGTTCGTCTATATAAATGAGTATATACCCATAAAAATGAAGATTCTTACCATACCTACAAAAAATGCAAAACTGCGGGCATTTACCCACAAAAATACATATTAATACACACAAAAATACATAATCAAACAAAAAAATATAATCTTTTACATACAAAATTACAGATCTATTCACACAAAAGTACAAATCTATACCCCAAAATACAGATCTATAGCCACAACATACCGATCTATACAAACAATATACAGATCTTACCCATGAAATTAAAACCTTAGAATTTTCTACTAGAATATGTAAAAAACAATTAAATAAGCTTTTTTTAATTTTTTACTGTTAAAAATCGATTTTTGTAAACCTTCGATGCCCTAAATTCACCATAGATACTAGGTACAAAATATATAGAGAAAGATAGAATACAAATAATTTCAGAATATTAAAATAAAGAGGGTTTGTTCTATGAGAATGGAGAGAAGATAAAGAAAAAATAAGAAGTCATGGCTTGGTTATAATTCGACGAGATAGAAAAAACTAGTTATTCATGAGCCTTTATATATAAGACTCAAGTGACTCAAGGTCTTTCTTATTCTTTTACCGTAGTAAAATACTATGAATCAATAAAATTGTAGTAGTATTTTGGGAAAATTCTTCCATCCTATATTGGATGATCCTACACCAATTACATTTATACACATACCCATGTTTTAAACTTGCAAAAGTAACTATCACATTAATCTAATGACATGTGTTTTGTTTTAATAATCAATGGCGGTGATTTAAATATTGGACCATCCAATATTGGATGGAAGTATTACCCAGTATTTTGATGGATATTAAAAATTCTATAAATATCTATTTGCAAAATTTTTTAAATGAATTGACAATCTGATCGATATCCATATCATTTCATCACAATCGTTTCATTTCAAGAGATATATATTGTGATAAAATGACATGAACACGATTGGACTGTAATCATTTGTGTTTCCTAGAAATATAAAATAACCATAATTTTGTGTTGTTGCAATTTTTAATAATAGAGATGTATAGAAATAGGTGTTATGTTGATAAAAAATATGAATGAATAGCCTCTATTTATATTTGACGAGAGGGGTAAAATAGAAACGAAGTAGAAGCTTCCTGATTTCAAAAACCATCAAATTTTATTAATGCAACAATATATATCCCCTTATCTCCAACGACTGGGATAACTCTAAAAAATATATAATTAATGATATGGGATCCACTACTATTTAATTATTTGTCATACTTTATACCTATTATATTTATACGGGTAATACTTCCATCCAATATTGGATGGTCCAATATGCATATCACACCCATTAATTATTTTAATAAAACACATGTCCCTAGATTAATGTGTTAGTTACTTTTGCAAGTTTAAAACACGGAGTATGTGTATTAATATCATTAGTGTAGGATCATCCAATATTGGATGGAAGAATTTTCCTATTTATAATCCCATATAATTAATGTATTGGTATATTTATCTACTTATTTTATTTGTCGATTAAATATATAAATAGATATTTTATTTATTATTACTTTAAAAATTTATACCTTATAATGAATTTTTTCAGTCTGGTTCAATTTTAAAGTCATAATGTTGTATGCAATATTTATAGACCGTAAATATCTATATTACATATCATGTGTTGATCAAGGGTCGTGAATATTCATACATAACATACAATCAAAACCTCTTTAGAACCCTTAAATTATTCAATATAAAAGATATATCAGATTTATCCCTTAATCTCCAAAGTTCGGGATCATCTGGAAAAGGTAAATTGATATAATAAGACCCAAAGTTGTTCAAATATATAATATATTTATACATATTATATTAGAAAAATCTCATAATTTCATAATATCATATTTATAATCACATAAAAAATAATTTGCAAGCCCCACTTTCTTCTGTTTTTATTATCAAAATAATTTACTTATGTACAAAATATATAAGAGTTCATTTTTCATCATATATATATATATATATATATATATATATATATATATATATATCTTAATGGTTAATGAATATGTAAATTTTAGTATGGTTTTTAAGCCATAATATAAATGAAACAAAATAAAAAAGTAACCAGTTAGATTTTACTTGTGTAACTTATGTGGTTTAGGTGACATCGTTGAGGTTTAAGATAAGTAAACTAAACTTTAAAAGATTTAGCTTAAAACAAATTTGACTGATGATAGTTTAAACTAGAAAAAAATCATGTTGGGCCATTGTTTAGGTAGAGGATTAAGTCGAATTGATTATATAAGTACATTCAAATCAAAAGCCAATAGATACAATTGTTGCTTGTATATGTAGTGTAAACATTTATAAAGACAACTCATTGATGAAATATTTTGAAATCAAGGAAAAAAAATCTTTCACATTCAATATTAAACCAAATAAAGACAATTCATTGATTACATTTTTTGTGTGAAATAAAATGAATGGGTAAATCCAGTTGTGGGCCTTAATCTTCAATGTGAATTGCGCTCATGGACATCTATCTTTAAAAATACCCCAACTTTCCATAAAATATATCCATTAGTATTTAACATATCTATATGGATCTATATATTTTTATTTTCATATGGCTAAATTTTATATCTTATCTATACAGTTGCATATTGCTTATTAAATTATATAAGAAAACATATGCTGATATTTTTTTTAAATATATTTTTGTTTATATTACAATATCCAAAGTATCTACAAGTTTATATTATTTTGGTATAGTAGTATTAAATTGTTTAATTAGTATACTTGTTTTGTTATAGTTGAATTGAATTAGATTTATGAAAGATTAATATTGTTGTAGAGATATCTAAAATTAAAGTGTAGTCTAGATATTACGGATTCTATAATATTGGTGGTTAGGTTGGGTGCATCTAGTTGAGCTAGGGTTTAAGTAAAGCATACAATCAGCTTTATAAATCAGACCAATGATGAGACAAAATTTAAGAAAAGCCTATTTTTGGGTGCTTGTTTTGGCCAATTTAGGTGGGGTTCATGCTCATCAGTAACTACCTCTATTATAAAAGAGCTTATATACTAAATATATAAGCATATTTGGCCCAAAAGTCAAAAATCATAATGTGATTGCTTGAATATGCAGTGTGAAACCAAATTAAGGCACCTCATGGATGACACATTTGGTATGAAATTAAGGAAAGGCAAAAAATATCATTTATAGTAGGTGTGAAACTAAAAGAAAAAAACTCATCATTCACATATTTAATGTAAAGTTATAACAAGACATATCATGAATCACTCTTTCGGTGTGAAATCAATGAAACACAACTCATGGGTGTTTAACTTGGAGATAAAAACAATTTAATAAAAAAAAATTCAAATTGATTGTTTCAAAAATATGACAAATATTGGATTTCGTTACATTTCTTCTATAATAACACTACACTAATTAATTGCGTTATTAGTATGATATTTTTCATTCAAGAAACATATACTAAAAGTTACACGTATCCTTAATATAAATCAACTTAATTTTCACATTCCAATTACTTCAAAATAATAATAAACTGTTTATATAGATCTATAAAGGGTGAATGATACAAAGTGTATTAGTGACAAAACATTTAATAAAAAGTAAATAAATCTATTATACTTAAAAGAAAAAAAATATAATATAAATACTGAAAAAACAAAATTATACAATATTGTACAATATTATACAATATTTAAACAAAAAATATCTAAAATGCAGATGTTAAATCTTTCTTGAAATATGCTTCAACACACCTATAAAACCTCTTTAAAGTTACCATTTATATACCTATGTTACAATGTTACTTAAATAACGAAAGAACATACAAAAATCACGATCAACAAAACCTCATGAATAAGTTTATGTTGGAAAGTTAGATCTATTATTCCGATCCGCCATGGAAAGTTAGATCTACATTAGAATATAGGAATATTTGGAGGATAAAAATATAGATTTACAAATTTTTGATGAAATTATATTTAACTTTACTAGTGAAAACATAATTTTATAAGGGGATGTATATCATAACATGCATCACAATAAAAAAAAATTGTGGTAATATCTTTTGACTACGATAAAATTATATTAATGTTGTATTGGGTATCACATATTCTATCAATATTCATGGGCAACAAATATAAAATGGAATCACAATCTGATCGATGATCATGATATTTCATCACAATCAGCTATCTTTAGGAGATATATGTTGTTATGAAATGTCATAACCACGATTGGATTGTAGTCATTTAAGTTTCCTAGAAGTTTAGAATTACAATAATTGGTATACCTTTAAAACTGGATTTCTTGCTAAAAAAATATAGAAATAATTATTGTGTTGATGAAAAATATGAATGATTAACATCTATTTATAGGTGAGGAAATGTGTAAAATAGAAATGAACTAGAAACTTCTGGATAACTATATATATATATACATATAAGTTTTTAATCAATGGTCATAAATATCAGTACATAAAAGATGACAGATTTATCCCTTATCAAAAGACTACCACTATTTAATTATATTTTATTTTTATACCTAATATATTCTAAAATCTCATAAAAATAGTACTATTATAGTTATAATCCCATAAAATTATTGCGTTGGTCCATTCTATCTAATTATAATGACTCACTTACTTTTTTCATCCATCAAATATATATATATACATTTTTTTATTTCATACCAAATATATAGACCTTGAACGTGGAAATATTTTCAAGTTGGTTCAATTTTTAAGCAAAAATATATATGAAGTAAGTGATTGAACATGGAAATATCTCATTTGTTTATCGTTTTATGGATATAATAAATGATACTATAGTACATAAATTTTTTAGACCAAATATATCTATATTATATAACATGCATGTGTTGACCAAAGGTTATGATACTATATTGTAATGCATATTCATTCTTTACCAGTATGGATTCTCAACATAAAAGATGAACACGATCGTTTGTGAACCCTTATTTCTCTCATTCACATTAATTTCAATATTGTTTTTAACTAATAAAATAAAACTTAGTTGTTTCTTATTCCACTCCATTAGATATGTTAATGTTCTAAATGTGTCCATGCTATACAACATAACTTATTTTAAAGGATCACATAGGGGATATTGGTTTGTTTCCCTTTAATAGAATTTTTTTTTACCTTTTCCATGACCCATAAAACAATGAACCTTGAATTTTGAACCAAGAACAATGAAATTTTGATTAATTTTTAGATAAATGCATAAAAAAAATACAACAAATGATTTATAATCATAAAGCTAATATGTACTAGAAATTAAACATCATGAACAATAAATTTAAAAATGCGTGCAAACGTTATAAAACAAATGTATTATAAGAATAAATGATTATGTACAAGAAAATAAAGATCATGAACCATTAATTTAAAAATATTTAGACATGATTTAATATTAAAAAAACCACATTAACCCTATGCATAACATTAAATCAACCTTAACCATATACTTAAATTTAAAAATTGAGTCATAAACATTTGCCTTAACACTAAACTACAAACTTTACATTAGACCTTGAAACTTAACTTTCATCATAAAGTTAAACTTGACCTTAATTTTAACTTTAACACAAACCCTAACCTTATCCTTACCTTTAAGATTTCAACCGCAATTCTAATCTTAATCAAATAAAGATTCATTGTGCTAATATTTAACTTCAAACCTTAAACCTTATAACCTTAAACTTAACCTCAACCTTATCCTTTAATGTTTGAACTTTAATTCTACACATAACCAAATGAAGATTTATCGTGCTTATACTAAACCTTAGACCTTAAATTTTAATAACCTTAGACTTAAATGTTAAATATTAAACCTTGAAAGTAACCTTATTCTTGACGTAAACCATTACATTATCCCTTAGATTTAACCTTATTCGTAACCGTAAACCAAAATTTAAACTTTAACATTGACCTTTAACCTTCACATTAACAGTAACCCTAACCTTAACTATAACATTAACTGTAACCTCCTCTCAACCTTAAACTTAACCTTAACCTTATCCTTTAATGTTTAAACTTTAATTATACACATAACCAAATGAAGATTTATCGTTCTTATACTGAACCTTAGACATTAAATTTTAATAACCTTATACTTAAATGTTAAATATTAAACCTTGAAATTAACCTTATTCATGACGGGAACCTTTACATTACCCCTTAGATTTAACCTTAGCCATAACCGTTAACCAAAATTTAAACTTTAACCTTGACCTTTAACCTTCACATTAAAAGTAACCCTAACCATAAATATAACCTTACATGTAACCTCCTCTCAGCCTTAAACTTAAATTTAGCCTTAACCTTATTCTTAGCGTTAACTTTAGCCTTTTATTAACTCTATCCCTAGCCCTAGCCATTGCCTTTGCTTTGGCCTTAACCTTTGTCTTAATCTTAAGCTTAGTCTTAGCCTAAGCCTTAGTCAAAACCTTTGTCTTTACCTTAGCCTTATCCTTATCGCTAGACTTAGCCCTAGCCTTAGCCTTAACTGTAAACTTAAACTTAACCTTAACCTTAGACTTAAAAATAAATTTAACATAGTATTAACTTTAAAATTAACCTTAACATTAACCTTAACATTAACCTTAACTACAAACCTTTACTCTTTAACTTTAACCTTAACCTCAACTCCTTAACTATTAATTTTAACAACATCCTTAACCCTATATCGTAACATTTTAACCTAAAATTAACATTGACCTCTGTCTTACACTTAAACTTAAATTTTGACTTAACCACGACCTTAACATTAAACTTAACCATAAACTTAACGTCAACCATAACCTTAACCTTTCCCGTTAACATTTAACTTAACCTTAAAATAAACCATAATCTTAATCTTAAACTTAACATTAAGATTAAATATTTTACCTTAAACCTTACACCTTAAACGTAAAACTTAAACCATACAACTTAGTTTTTGCTTTCACTTTAACCTGAACCTTAATATTAACATAAAACTTAACTTAACCTTAAATCTTATACCTTAAACTGTAAATCTTAAACATAAGCCTTAAACCATACAACTTTATGTTTGCTTTCACTTTAACATTAACCTTAACCTTAACTTTGAACGTTATCCATAACAGTAACCTTCAATTTACCTTCACCCTCATCTTAACTTTTCAAACTATAACCTTCTGAACCTTGAACTTTGAAACTTAAACCTTAAACGTAAACATTAAACCTTAACTTTAACTTTAACTTTAACCATTACCTTAACCTTTAAATTTACATTTTACTTTCCATAAACCTTGAAATTTAACCGTAACCTTAACTTTCATCCTGAAGTTTGCCTTTTACATTTCCTTAAACGTTGAACTTTAAATCTTAAACTTAACCTTAACTTTAACTAAATGAAGATTCATCGGGCTAATTTTCCAAGTTAAACCGTATACCTTAAACATTAAATCTTAAACCTTAACTTGAACATTAATCTTAACCTCAACCCTAACCTTAACCTTATATCTAATTTTTATTGTGCGTGTGACTTTTTGAATTATTTATCTTTTACAAAAATATATATATAATAAACAAAAACATTAAACGACACATATCATCCTCATAAATGATGGTCACTATTATTTATTTCACATTAATGTAACAATTGACATAAATTTCATTAATTTTTTTACTAGTAAGAGGAAACCAAATGTCCCTTCTCCCACTCCATTAGTCATTGGAAGGTTTCACGTTCTTTCCACCCTATACAATCCTCTATATTAAAGTCATACAGTCGGGTTGGATATTTGACTTACACTCAGCAGACTTGGGTTTGATCCCATCAATGGAACAAAACTTATTTTAAGATCTCACCAAGGGGACCTGGGTTCGATTCCCAATAATATAAGAATCTTTTACTTCTTCCATGCCCGTAAAACATGAACCTTCAACATTAACCTTTATTTTACATGTAATATGGTCTGAACATGGCGATTTCCAACTGCTCCAATTGACATAAACTCCCATTAAAACATCACATCTTCATGTAATGTAACACCCACATGAATGGTATGCTCATGAAAGACTTTGGGTAGTAATCCTTTAGTAAGTGAATCCGCAATCATAAAGTTTGGTCCAATATGCTCTATATATATTTCTCCACTACAAACCTGTTATTTCACAACAAGAAACTTTATGTCTATATGTTTTGTCTTAGATGGGCTCTTATTGATTTTTTAATATAGAACTACTAATTAATTGTCATAATATAACTTTAGTGGACTTTCTACATTTTCTAAAATACGTAGACTAGCGAAAAAAATTTCAGGCCATATTCCTTGATTAGATACCTCATGACATGCTACAAATTCTACTGCCATAGTGGAGGAAGCTACAAGTGTTTGTTTGGCCATCTTTCACGAAATAGGCCCTCTATTTAAGAGATATATATAGCCTGATGTAGATTTCATACTATCTTGGAATCCTGCAAAATCAGAGTCTAAATACCCAATAATATCCAACTGATCATAAAATCTTTTGTTCTCTTCAAGTATCTCATTACCCACTTGGCTGCTTTCTAATGTTCTATACGAGGATTGCTAAGATATCTGCTTAACATGCCAATGATGTACGCAATATCCGGATGTGTACACACTTCAGCATACATTAGACTCCCAACTGCTAATGCATAGGCAATCTTTTGCATTTCTTGAACTTCAAGGTTTTTTTAGGGTATTGACTTAAACTGAATTTTTATCCTTTATGGACAGGGGTGTCACCTGGCTTACTGTCTCGCATGCCAAATATTTTATGTACTTTATCAATATAACACTTTTGTGATAATCCAACAATGCATTGAGATTGATCATGGTATATTTGGATTCTAAATAAAAAAGAGATGTCTCAAAGATCTTTCATCTCAAAATTCTTTGAAAGAAATTTCTTAGTTTCCTGCAAAATGCTTATATCATTAGTTGCAAGAATTATGTTATGTCATCAACATACAAAACTAGGAATGTGAAATTACTCCCACTTAACATGTGATACACACAATCATCATATGCATTTATCTCAAAACCAAATGAGATAATGACTTGACGAAACTTGTAGTACCATTGACGATAAGCTTGCTTGAGTCCATAGAGAGATTTAGCTAACTTGCAAACCATATTCTATGAATCTCCCGAAAAAAAGTTTTTTTGTTGTACCATATAAATCGTCTCATCAATGTCTCCATTTAAGACACTTTATCAACATCCATCTGATGTAACTCGAGATCAAAATGATCAACCAATGCAATAATTGTCCAAAAAGAGTCCTCTCATTAAAGCCAGTGCCTTCTTTTTTAGTAAAGACTTTAGCTACAGGTCTAGCCTTATACCTTTCCACATTACCATTCGCATCCCTTTTTGTTTTAAATATCCACTTACAACCAATTGGTTTTGCACCTTGTAGTAAAGGACAAGTCCCCAAACCTTATTGTCTTGCATAGACGCTTACTCATCATGTATTACTTCAATCAACTTTTGAGGGATAGAACTTTTCATGGCATGATGAAGTTGACTAGATCATCTATTATCGTGCAATTTTCTTCCTCATGTTCTTGGAGATATACAATATAATCATATGGACCTGCATTTCTCCTTTCTCTAGTGGATCATCTTATTGGCACTGGTCGTTGAGGCTGTTCTTCTTAAATAATTATTTCATCTTGAATAGGAAGTTGTTCAACGTTAACTTGTTGAGGTCCCGTATCGACTTCTTGATCAATGACTTGTATAGGAACTTATTTTAAAGGCTCACGTAGGGGATATTGGTTCATTTCCCTTTGATAGAAAAAACTTTACCTTTTCTATGACCCATAAAACAATGAACCTTGAATTTTGAACCACGAACAATGAATTTTTTTTTAATTTCTAGAAAAATGGATACAAGAAAAATACAACAATTGTTTTATAATCATAAAAATAATGTGTACTAGAAATTAAAAATCATGAACCATAAATTTAAAAAAATGCTTGCAAGTAAATAAAACAAATATATTATAAGAATAAAAAAATATGTACAAGAAAATAAAGATCATGAACAATTAATTTAAAAATATTTGGATATATTTTAATATTAAAAAAGCACATTAACCTTATGCATAACATTAAATCAACCTTAACCATATACTTAAATTTAAAACTTGAGCCATAAACATTCACCTTAACACTAAACTACAAACTTTACATTAAACCTTGAATTTAAACTTGAAACTTAACTTTCATCATAATATTAAACTTAACCTTTGATGTCTTCCCAAATGTGATGATTTAATCTTTGTTGGAGATATCATTGTTAGTATTTTAGGAAGTCTAGTAGTCGATTTTCCCATGATTTATTATACTTTCCTATTTCTTGTCTTGATTTTATTATTTATTATTTTTAGAGCATATTAGGTTTAATTTATTTATTTAGTGTGAAGCTTTCGAGATATATACAAAGTAATTAAATGTCAAATCAATTATAAAGAAATAAAGTAAAAAAGATATGCGTGGAAACAAGAGATAAATGAAAGAAAAGATAAGATATGGAAAGATAAAGTTGTCAAATAAATCTGAATTCCAGCACCCACGACCATAAAAGTTATCATAACTCAAGATTGGATAGGATTTTAGAATGATGGTCTGCAGCAATGTTATAGAGCTTTCTGAGGCGATCAGTTTCTATATAATGAAATTATCAATCGGATTTGGAACGAAGAAATTATGGCCAAAACAAAACAGCGGAAAATTATTACCTTTTCTATATTTCAGGATTACGAATTTGAGTTGGGCTTGGAGTCTAAGTTATTTGTCTTCCACTCCAAAAAACGAATTAGATCTTCTAAACACCTATAAATGCACCCCTTAAACCTTTGTAAAATCATTCTTGTCTCCCATAAATTAGTCCTTATGTTTTATATCATTAGAATTATTGAAGAGAGTAAAATGAAATCTATGTATCATTCTTTTAGTTTATTTCCTTCAGGTATGAACTATTTTTCACATAGCTTTGGTTTTGCATTATGTATAGTCTATGAATTGTATTTTCTTTCGATCGAAGTTTCTTGGGAAATTATATGTTTTAAATTAATTCTAGTTACTTAACCATATATTTTCTTTATGTGCTTTAATTTATTTTCTGTCTTAAACCTCATCAATTTAAGACTTTGTTAATAGTATTTAGATGGTGGGCCAGAAGGGGTGTCTAATTATTGAAACACCACATAAATATCTAGAATAAGGAATTGGTCTTGACAACACCAGCCTAACTAGAAAGTCATTAAGGTTTATTTTCATAACCAAACATCATTAGTAGGTAAGATTGCAGTTAGGACCCTGGTGGTGCAGGGTAACCCTTTTTGATTCCCCTAGTGATTGTAAGGTTTCCATCCTTGTTCGTTCTCCGGGGATAGGGGGAATTTAGAATCCTGATTACATATCTAAAAGCTATTATATCCCTTATAAACTAAAATTGATAGAAAAAACTTGAAGGATTAGTGTATACTAGCAAACCTAAGATATACTCACTCTTTTATTTTTTGGGTTGTTATCTGCACAAAAATAAGAACATCAATTCATACACACAACCACACAAGTTCATCTATATAAATGTGTACATACCCATAAAAATGAAGATTCATACCCCGAAAAAATGCAAAATAATAGGTATATACCCACAAAAAATGCAAAATAGTGGGTATTTACCCACAAAAATATAGATTATTAACCACGAAAATACAAAATTTTACCTAAAAAATATAAATATTTACACACAAAATTACAGGTCTATACACACATGGAAGTACAGATATATACCCACATAAATACAAATCTATACCACCGAAAAAACTTATATATAACCACAACATACAAATCTATACACACAATATACAGATTTATACCCATGAAATTAAAACCTTAGATTTTTCTACTTGAATGTGTAAAAAACAATTAAATAGAAATATTTTAGTTTTTTACTGTTAAAAATGGATTTTTGTAAAACTTCAATACTCTAAATTCACCATAGATTTAATGAATCAAAAATAAAGAGAAAGATAGAATAAAGACAATTTCAGAATATAAGAATAAAGAGGGCTTGTTCTATAAGAATGGAGAGAATAGAGGGAGAAGAAGGTTCGGGAGAATCTGAAAAGGTAAAAATGAAAAAAAAGGAATCGAAGAATATATATAGTAAAGTATGAGGGGAAAACAATAAGAAGACATGACTTGGTTATAATAGGATGAGATAGAAAAAACTAGTTAGTCATAAGCCTTTAAATATAAGACTCAAGTGTCTTAAGGTCTTCCTTATTCTTTTACCGTAGTAAAATACTATGAATCGATAAAATTGTAGTAGTATTTTGACGGGTATTAAGAGTTCTATAAATATTTATTGGCAACAAATTTTAAATGAATTCACATTTGGATTGATATTAATTGCATTTAATTACAATCGTTTAATTTCAAGAGATATGTATTGTGATAAAATGACATGAACACGATTGGATTGTAATCATTTCTGTTTCCTAGAAGTTTATAATAACCATAATTTTGTGTTGTTGTAATGCTTTATAATATAGATGTATAGAATTAGGTGTTATGTTGATAAAAAGTATGAATGAATAACCTTAATATATATATGACGAGAGGGGTAAAATGGGAATGAACTAACGCTTTCGGATTTCAAAGACCATCAAATTTTATTAATGAAACAATATATATCCCCCTTATTTCCCAACGACTGGGATAACTCTAAAACATATAAACCCTAACCTTATCCCTAACTTTAAGATTTCAACCGCAATTCTAATCTTAACCGAATAAAGATTCATTGTGCTAATATTTAACGTCAAACCTTAAACCTTATAACCTTAAACTTAACCTCAACCTTATCATTTAAGGTCTAAACCTCAATTCCTCACATAACTAAATGAAGATTTATCGTGCTTATATTGAACCTCAGACCTTAAATTTGTATAACCTTAGACTTAAACGTTAAATATTAAATGTTTAAATTAACCATATACTTGACGTAAACCTTTACATTATCCCATATATTTAACCTTAACCTTAACCATAAAATAATATTTAAACTTTAACCTTGACCTTTAATCTTAACCTTTAACCTTCACATTAACTATAACCCTAACCTTAACTATAACCTTAACCGTAACCTCATATCAACCTGAAACTTAACCTTAACCTTAGTCTTAGCCTTAGCTTTAGCCTAACCATTTTCCCTATTTCTAGCCCTAGACATTGCCTTTGATTTAGCCTTAACCTTAGTCTTAGTTCTAGCCTTAGTCTTAGCTTTAGCCTTAGTCAAAACTTTTGTCTTTACCTTAGCCGTATCCTTATCGCTAGACTTAGCACTAGCCTTAGCCGTAATGGTAAACTTAAACTTAAAAATAAATTTAACATAGGATTAACATTAAAAAATTAATCTTATAATTAACCTTAACTTTGACATTAACCTTAACCTTATACTTAACATTAACCTTGACCTTAACCTTAACATTAACCTTAACTATAACCCTTTACTCTTTAACTTTAACCTTAACCATAACCCCTTAAATATTATCTTTACCAACATCCTTAACCCTATATTTTAACATTTTAAACTAAAATTAACATTAACCTCAGTCTTACACTTAAACTTAAACTTTGACTTATCCACAACCTTAACATTAAACTTAACCTTAAACTTAACCTAAACCATAACCTTAACCTTACCCGTTAACATTTACCTTAACATTAAAATAAAATATAATCTTAACCATAAACTTAACCTTAAGCTTAAATCTTTTACCTTAAAACTTAAACCATGAAACTTGGTCTTTGCTTTCACTTTAACATAAACGTTAATCCTAACATTAAACATAACCTTAACCTTAAATCTAACACATTATACTATAAATCTTAAACGTAAACCTTAAACCATACAACTTTATGTTTTCTTTCACTTTAACATTTACCTTAACCTTAACTTTGAACTTTATCCATAACATAAAACTTCAATACCTTTATCTTAACTTTTTTAACCATAACCTTGAAACTTGTGAACCTTGAATCTTGAAACTTAAACCTTAAACGTAAATATTAAACCTTAACTTTAAAATTAACTTTAACCATTCCATAACCTTTAAATTTACCTTTTCCTTTCCATAAACCTTGAACATTAACCTTAACCTTAACTTTCATCTTGAAGTTTGTCTTTTACATTTCCTTAAACGTTGAACTTTAAACCTTAACTTTAACCTCAACTTTAACCAAATGAAGATTCATCGCGCTAATATTCCAACTTAAACATTGTACTTTAAACATTAAATCTTAAACCTTAACTTAAACCTTAAATCTTAACTTTAACCTTAACATTATATCTAATTATTATTGTGCGTGTGGCTTTTTGAATTATTTATCTTTTACATCAAATAAATGACAGACACTATTATTTATTTCACCTTAATGTACAAATTTGCATTAATTGCAATAATTATTTTACTAGTAAGTGGAAACCAAATGTCCCTTCTCCCACTCAATTAGTCATTGGAAGGTTTCACGTTCATTCCATCCTAAACAATCCTCTAAATTAATGTCATCCAGTCGGGTTGGATATCTTACTTTCAATCAGCAAACTTGGGTTTGATCCCCATCAATGGAACAAATCTTGTTTTAAGTTCTCACCAAGGGGACTTGGGTCTGGATCCCAATAATATATCAAACTTTTACTTCTTCCAGGCCCGTAAAACATGAACCTTCAATCTTAACCTTGATTTTACATGTAATATGGTCTGAACTTGGCTATTTCCAACTAGTCTAATTTAAACCTTAGTGATATTAAACAAAACCGTACTGGCAGAGTGTAAAAGAACTAGACGCTTTACTTCTACATAAAATATCCAAATACATAATAATCCTAAATTAAAAAAACAAAGCAATAAAAAAACTTAAACCCCCACTAAAACATCACATCTTTATGTAATATAACACCCACATGAACGGTATGCTCATGAAAGACTTTGGGTGGTAATCCTTTTGTAAGTGGATCTGCAATCATAAAGTTTGTTCCAATATGCTCTATATATATTTCTCTACTATGTACCCGTTATTTTAAAACAAGAAACTTTTTGTCAATATATTTTGTCTTAGATGACCTCCTATTGTTGTTTGAATATAGAACTTCTGATTTATTGTCATCATATAACTTTAGTTGTCTTTCTACATTTTTTAAATACGCACCCTAGTGACGAAATTTCGAATCCATATTCCCTGATTAGATGCCTCATACCATGCTACAAATTATGCTGCCATAGTGGAGGAAGCTACAAGTGATTGTTTGTCAATCTTCCACAAAATAGCCCCTCCAACTAAGAGATATATATAGCCATATGTAGATTTTTTACTATCTTGGCATCCCGCGAACTTAGAGTCTGAATACCCAATAATCTTCAACTGATCTGATTTCTTATATGTGAGCATAAATCTTTTGTTCTCTTCAATTATCTCATTACCCACTTGTCTGCTTTCCAATGTTCTATACCTGGATTGCTAAGATATCTACTTAACATGCTAATAATTTAAGCAATATCCAGACGTGTACACACTTGAGCATACACTAGACTCCCAACTGCTGATGCATAGGGAATCTTTTGCATTTATTGAACTTCAAGGTTTTTATTAGGGCATTTACTTAAAGTGGACCGATGTCGTTTAAATAATTATCATTATAAACCAGACCAATGTCAGATCTATATAAAGAAAAGCCTCTTTTTGGGCATTTGTATTGACCTGTTTTGGTTGGGTTCATGCTCAACCGTAACTACCACTACTAAAGAAGAGTTTGCATACGAAATATATAAGCATTGGATATGACCCGTGCCTAAAGATATTTTAGAACAATTTAATTAAACTTTTACAAATATTATAATAATAAAAATGGAGAGTGAGATGATGTTAAATTTTATAATATATGAGAAGATTTTAAATTAAAGGGAATTATGAGATGTTTGTGTTATTTTTTAGTTTTAATAGGAAGAGTTAGGATTGTCCTACTTTATTATATAAATACTCGAGCAAAAAGTAAAACAAAACATTGTGTCGCATTTATATTACGTGAATCGATGACATATTTGGTATGATATAAAATAAAGAAAATAAAATCCCAATTATGTTAGGCGTGAAACAAAAGAAAAATAACTCACTATTTGTAAATTTAACATAGAGTTATAACATGACATATAATTTATCTCATTTTACATTTGGAATCAATGAAACAAAGCTCATCACGTGTTTATATTGGACAAAATATAACTATTATTCTTCTTTTATTCAAGATCTCTTCTTACTCCTTAACACAAACCTTAACATGAACCCCTTACAATTTATATATCTATTTTAGAAGGGTACACCAAGAACAAAAGAACATAAAAAATTAAGGAACAACAAAACCTCATGAACAAGTTTCTCTTGGAAAGTTACATATATTGTAGATATATATGAACATTTGGGGGATTAAATTATAGATTTTTAAAAGTTTGATTAGTTTATATTTAACTTTGCCGGTAAAATTATTCTATACAATTCGAAATAAGTTGTAATTTAGTGCCTAACGTAATTTGTCTGTGTATTATAACATTCATACAAATATAAAGCTATTGTAGTAAATACACATTTAGAGGCCTCAAAATTATAAAATAATATTTTTAAAGGCCTAACTAAATTTTTGTTTTCATTTAAGACATGGTTGTTTAATTTTGGTTTAAAATATATTCAAATATTTCATATATTCACTTTTCTACCATTATCTGAATACACTATTTTTAATTTTTTTATTGCATTATAAATCCCTACAATTATACATATTGTTTAGATTTTATTTCAATGTCTTTCTTTCTTATGGTTGGTGTTATAATTCAGTAGGCACTGTTTTTAATTAATTTTTTGTCTTTTGTTTATTGGATTGTTATCTGTAAATAAATAAGAACATCAATTCGTACATACAACCACATAAGTTCATCTATATAAATGAGTATATACCCACAAAAATGATGATTCTTACCATACCTACAAAAAATGCAAAATTGTGGGCATTTTCCCACAAAAATACTTAATCAAACCAAAAAATATAACTTTTTACACACAAAATTACAGATCTATTCACACAAAAGTACAAATCTATACCCCAAAAAATACAGATCTATAGCTACGACATACCGACCTATACAAACAATAAACAGGATCTGTACCCATGAAATTAAAACCTTAGAGTTTTCTACTAGAACATGTAAAAAACAATTAAATAGAATTTTTTCATTTTTTATTGTTAAAAATGGATTTTTGTAAACCTTTAATTCCCTAAATTCACCATAGATATAAGGAACGAAATATAAAGAGAAAGATAGAATACAAATAATTTTAGAATATTAAAATAAAGAGGGTTTGTTCTATAAGAATTGAAAGAATAGAGAGAGAAACAGGTTCGGTAGAACCTGATAAAGAAAACATGAAAAAAATGAATAGAAGAATATGCATAGTAATGTATGGGGGCATAACAATAATAAGTCATGGCTTGGTTATAATTGGACGAGATAGAAAAAACTAGTTAGTCATGAGCCTTTAAATATAAGACTCAAGTGTCTCAAGGTCTTTCTTATTCTTTTACACTAATACAATACTATGAATCAATAAAATTGTAGTAGTGTTTTGATGGATATTAAAAATTCTATAAATATCTATTTGCAACAAATTTTAAATGAATTGACAATTTGATCGATATCCATATCTTTTCATCACAATCGTTTAATTTCAAGAGATATATATTGTGATAAAATGAAATGAACACGATTGGATTGTAATCATTTGTGTTTCCTAGAAATTTAAAATAACCATAATTTTGTGTTGTTGCAATTTTTAATAATAGAGATGTATAGAAATAGGTGTTATGTTGATAAAAAATATGAATGAATAGCCTTTATTTATATATGACGAGGGGTTAAAATAGGAACGAATTAGAAGCTTTCGGATTTCAAAAACCATAAATTTTATTAATGCAACAATATATATCCCCTTATCTCCAACGACTGGGATAACTCCAAAAAATATATAATTAATGATATGGAATTCACTACTATTTAATTATTTGTCATATTTTATACCTATTATCTTTATAATCTCATATAATTAATGTATTGGTATGTTTTATCTTCTTATTTTATTTATCGATCAAATATATAAATACATATTTTATTTATTATTACTTAAAAAATTTATACCTTATAATGAATTTTTTCAGTCTGGATCAATTTTAAAGTCATAATGTAGTATGCAATATTTATAGACCGTAAATATCTATATTGCATATCTTGTGGTGATCAAAGGTCGTAAATATTCATACATAACATACAATCAAAACCTCTTTCGAACACTTAATATCAGATTTATCCCTTAATCTCCAAAGTTCGGGATCGATCTGGAAAAGGTAAATTGATATAATCGGATCCAAAGTTGTTCAATTATATAATATATTTATACATATTATATTATAAAAATCCTATAAAATCATAATACCATATTTATAATCACATAAAAAATCATTTGCAAGCCCCACAATCTTCTGTTTTTATTATCAAAATAATTTACATATCTACCAAATATATAAGAGTTCATTTTTCATCATATATATATATATATATATATATCTTAATGGTTAATGAATATGTTAATTTTAGTATGGTTTTTAAGCCATAATATAAATGAAACAAAATAAAAAAGTTACTAGTTAGATTTTACTTGTGTAACTTAGGTGGTTCAGGTGACATTGTTGAGGGTGAGTTTAAGTTAAGTAAACTAAACTTTAAAAGAATTAGCTTAAAACAAATTTGACTGATGATAGTTTAAACTAGAAAAAAATCATGTTGGGCCATTGTTTAGGTAGAGGTTTAAGTCGAATGGATTATATAAGTACATTCAAACCAAAAGCCAATAAATACAATTGTTTCTTGTATATGTAGTGTAAACATTTATAAATACAACTCATTGATGAAATATTTAGAAATCAAGGAAAAAAAATCTTTCACATTCAATATTAAACCAAATAAAGACAATTCATTGATGACATTTTTTTTGTGAAATAAAATGAATGGGTAAAACCAGTTGTGGCCCTTAATCTTCAATGTGAATTAGCTCATGGACATCCGATCTTTCAAAATACCCCAAATTTCCATTAAATATATCCATTGGTATTTAACATATCTATATGGATCTACATATTTTTATTTTGATATGGCTAAATTTTATATCTTATCTATACAGTTGCATATTGTTTATTAAACTATATAAGAAAACATATTCTTATATTTTTTTAAATATATTTTTGTTTATATTACAATATCAAAAGTATCTTCAAGTTTATATGAGTTTTGTATAGTATTATTAAATTGTTTAATTAGTAAACTTGTTTTGCTATAGTGGAATTGAATTAGATTTATGAAAGATAAATATTGTTGTAGAGATATCTGAAATTAAAATGGAGTCTATTTTTAGATTTTACAAATTCTATAATTTTGGTGGTTAGGTTGGGTGCATTGAGTTGAACTAGGGTTTAAGTAAAGCAAACAATCAGCTTTATAAACCAGACCAATCATGAGACGAAATTTTAGAAAAGCCTATTTTTGGGTGTTTGTTTTGGCCAATTTAGGTTGGGTTCATGCTCATCAGTAACTACCCCTATTATAAAAGAGCTTATATACTAAATATATAAGCATATTCGGCCGAAAAGTAAAAAAGCGTAATGTGTTTGCTTGAATATGCAGTGTGAAACCAAATTAAGGCACCTCATGGATGACACATTTGGTATGAAATTAAGGAAAGGAAAAAAATATCATTTATAGTAGGTGTGAAACTAAAAGAAAAAAACTCATCATTCACAGATTTAATGTAAAGTTATACCAAGACATATCATCAATCACACTTTCGGTGTGAAATCAATGAAACACAACTCATGGGTGTTTAACTTGGAGATAAAAACAATTTAATAAAAAAAATTTCAAATTGGTTGTTTCCAAAATATGACAAATATTGGATTTCGTTACATTTCTTCTATAATAACACTACACTAATTAATTACGTTATTAGTATGAGATTTTTCATTCAAGTAACATATACTTAAAGTTACACGTATGTCATAAAGTTTCCCTTAATATAAATCAACTTAATTTTCACATTCCAATTACTTCAAAATAATAATAAACTGTTTATATAGATCTATAAAGGGTGAATGATACAAAGTGTATTCGTGACAAAACATTTAATAAAAAGTAAATAAATCTATTATACTTAAAAGAAAAAAATATATTATAAATATTGAAAAAACAAAATTATACAATATTATACAATATTTAAACAAAAAATTTCTAAAATGCAGTTGTTAAATCTTTCTTGAAATATGCTTCAACACACCTATAAAACCTCTTTAAAGTTACAATTTATATACCTATGTTACAAAGTTACTTAAAGAACGAATGAACATACAAAAATCACGATCAACAAAACCTCATGAATAAGTTTATGTTGGAAAGTTAGATCTATTATTCTGATCCGCCATGGAAAGTTAGATCTACATTAGAATATAGGAATATTTGGAGGATAAAAATATAGATTTACAAATTTTTGATTAAATTATATTTAACTTTACTAGTGAAAACATAATTTCATAAGGGGATGTAAATTATAACATGCATCACAATAAAAAAAATTGTGGTAATATCTTTTGACTATGATAAAATTATATTAATGTTGTATTGGGTATCACATATTCTATCAATATTCATGGTCAACAAATATAAAATGGAATCAAAATCTAATCGATGATCATGATATTTCATCAGAATCAGCTATCTTTAGGAGATATATGTTGTTATGAAATGTCATGACCACGATTGGATTGTAGTTATTTAAGTTTCCTAGAAGTTTAGAATTACAATAATTGGTATACCTTTAAAACTGGATTTCTGCTAAAAAAATATATAGATAATTATTGTGTTGATGAAAAATATGAATAATTAACATCTATTTATAGGTGAGGAAATGTGTAAAATAGAAATGAACTAGAAACTTCTGGATAACTATATATATATATACTAGGTATGAACCCGTGCCTGAAGGCACTCTTACAATATTGATTTTGAAAAAATAATTTACACGGAATAAACGAATAATTCTTGAAATAAAAATAAAATGATAAAAATTCAACCAAGCACAAAAAGTAGGATGATGTTTTCACAAACAATTACATAAACCATAAATCAATTAACCAAGATATACTCTTATAAAAACTAATAATTTGGTTAACAGGGCTAAAGCCCCTACAACACTACGAAATAGTTAGTATAAATTAAAAAATTTGACAAAAAGAAGTGAAATAAAAACCTTCTAGCAGATTCTCCATATGCATCTATACCCTATAAAATTCAAAATATGCAGTAAAAGAGAACATTACTCACTCCAGAGCAGATGCAAACAGTGGGACCCATATACTTTTTTTAAGCAAAATAAATTCATAATTTATACCATGAAAACAAAAGTATATAATACAAATGTTTTATACGTAGTTTTGATAATGTAAACTAATGAAAACAAAACATTATTCTTGACTCAACCTCAATAATCCAACATGATTTATATCCATACCATTTGAAATACAACTGAAAAATAGCACCAAACTTAAACAGTTCCATATCACTTGCTGAGGAATAGTTCCGTGCATTGTTTTACTGTATCTTCTGGGCTAGTTACTGTCAACAACAAAGGTATCTTAAACAGTATGTCTTATCCCATCCCTGAGGGAAAACCTGTGAAAATTACTCCAATTATTATCACTTTTATTAATTAATCGAGTATGTATTAGAAAAAGACTAACATCAAAGCTGATTTGGCCACCAATAGAAAAAGTAAGATTAAGGTGTGCGAACTTTTCACGAAGTGCAGACACCATTTTTGGCTGTATGTTCTGAACCTGAAATGTTGTTAATTTATATGAAGCTCTCATTAGAGTATTAAAAGTATTAAAAAATTGGATTTGATTATTAATACCTTGTCGTATCTTTCAAACTCATCTCGCTCTTCCTGACTACAATTTCTCCCGATTGGTGAAACATTAAGCATACCATTACGAAAGTCAATAAATGTTCCCCTTTTGATTGGAATATCCAAGTTAGCAATATAATGGAGTGAAAAGTTAATGATTTCCTTGAGTTTATCATCTCCAAGATGGGTCTTTAAACACTGACAACCAATAAGTTTCCCCTCCTTGTAAGCTATTCTCATTTGTAACTGTAACTGTTTTCTCGAGCTGCTCTGCTATCTTCACAAAGTCAGAACCTCCAACAATACCAACAGTAACAACCTTCCTTAGTTCCTTCATAAACTCCACCATTTTTGGAGTCACATCCTTTCGGGGAGAAGTAAGGGTGCCATCGACATCAAATAGTGCAATCACACCAGGCTTCAATGCCAACATCTTACTCTCAAAATTGTACGTGGGTAATAAATAGAGAAATAGTGTGTAATTTTACTACTTATGCCATTTCTTTTCTCATTTACTCCATTTCCATTGCATTTGTTTTACACGTCAAAAATTCTAACGCAATTGTTTATTGAAAAAACAGGGACCAAAGGTGCAATCAATTAAATCAATTTACCAGAATAAAATCGGAGATCTCTCTGCTGCTGGAGAGGTAAAAACCCTCAAGGCTCAAAGTCATCGTTTCATTCACCCTTAGAATCTTTCATTTGACTCAACCTGTTATAATCAAATCATAAAATAATAATTTAAAATTGAAAAAATTGATTTAAGCAAAGAGTTATTGAATGATAGATCTTACAAAGGATTTCACCATGGCTCTCCAGCAGCAGAGCCTCGATCTCCAACTACAAAGCGAAATTCTTCACATGTGATTGGAGGGCATTTCATTCCTCCAACTACAAAGCAAAATTCAGCCATTGCACGATGATATTGAGCTCATCCATATAGACGCATAATTGCATTCTGAATAAAATTAAAATTTTAAAAATATTATTTATCGAATTGAAAATCAAGAATGTAAAGATAAAGCTAAAATAATCATTAATTTAATGCTTACAGAGATTAACTTGTGGGGGAACTGAAGACCATGTGCCAATAAATGCGCCTCCATTTACTCTCTCATCTTGTAATGTTTCACCTGTGATATAAACATAGATTAATGGTGAGAGACATTTAATTATTTAAGGGTAGATTTATGTGAGACACAATACAGTAATTTAAAGCTAAGAGATATATGAATGAATGAATGAATATAAGTACCAAATTTATCTGGTGGTGCTACAACTGTCCCTTTCAACAGAAGCGATAACTTGGTGAAAAGGGAAATTTTAATTAGAATACAAAAAAAAAATCCCAAAAATTAATTAACTAAGTGGACATAGTGGTTAATAAACCTTAGTCAGAAACAGATCATGAAAAGCTCTTCCCTTCTCCTTCAGTTTCGTTTCATCCAAGTGACTGGAGCAAAAATAATAATGAAAGCCATAATCAAATATCAACTAAAAAGAATGAACTATTTTATTTATTTTTATTATGAAAACCTGAGTTCTTGATTTATTTCATTTAACTTCCTTGTACTGCTCCGAAACTCTCGTTCAAGAAGTGGAATAATCATCGGTACACTCTTCATATACCTTGCAATAATATATATCCATCCCAAGTTTTCAAATTACATAATCTACTCAATCGTAATAACATTACACAATTTCGACAGCTTTCTAAAAGCAAATCTTCCAAAAATCGCCTAAGGCTACTTACACCTATCCATCCTCATCAGCATCTTTGTATATCTCCCGAAAGAATTTGTTCAAAGCTGCATCTCCATCCAATTTTTCATCTTTTTTATGTTAGCTGAGAATCAAATAAAAAAATGCAGTATAAGAAAAATACTTACTCTAATAGGAAAAGGCTGTGCATCACTTCTTACGGTCATATTAATGGCCTTTGGGATTTGTATAAAAATATGATAAATATACTTCAATCAGATAATTCTGTAAAAATATAAAAATGATGAAATTAGGTTAAAAATAATTTTAATTTTTTACCTTAATTTGGATTCTTCGCAAGCTGTTTATGAAATGGTGAGAATTAATTTGTGAAGGAGAGCGGCGCGGGAAGGAGATGGGTTTCTTCGAATTTCTTGTCCGGAGAGAGTCCGGGAGTGGCGGCGCTTGATGGAGAATGTGCCACCTGAGTGTGAATGTGAAGAGATGGCGGCGCATCGGAGCTGGAGATGTGGAGGGGGAGGGTTCTTCGATTTCTCGATGATGCCAAGTGGTGCGATGGTGGATGCTTGGTTATGCTATTATCGGAGCAGGAGATTGGGCTTGTGGAGGGTTCTTCGATTCGCTTGGTGGGATCGGAGCTGGAGATGTGGAGGGGGAGGATTTTGAAGTGATTTCTACATTTCGGGCCGTTGGCCCTTCTCCAATATTATATAGATATATATATATATATAATTTTTTAATCAATGGTCATAAATATCAGTACATAAAAGATGACAGATTTATCCCTTATCAAAAGACTACCACTATTTAATTCTATTTTATTTTTATACCTATTATATTCTGAAATCTCATAAAAATAGTACTATTATAGTTATAATCCCATAAAATTATTGTGTTGGTCCATTCTATCTAATTATAATGATTCACTTACTTTTTTCATCCATCAAATATATATATATATATATATATATATATATATATACATTTTTTTATTTCATACCAAATATATAGACCTTGAATGTGGAATATTTTCAAGTTGGTTCAAATTTTAAGCAAAAATATATATGAAGTAAGTGATTGAACATGGAAATATCTCATTTGTTTATCTTTGTATGGATATAATAAATGATACTATAGTACATAAACTTTTTAGACCAAATATATATATATTATATAACATGCATGTGTTGACCAAAGGTCATGATAGTATATTGTAATGCATATTCATTCTTTACCAGTATGGATTTTCAACATAAAAGATGAACACGATCGTTTGTGAACCCTTATTTCTCTAATTCACATTAATTTCAATATTGTTTTTAACTAATAAAATAAAACTTAGTTGTTTCTTATTCCACTCCATTAGATATGTTACTGTTCTAAGTGTGTCCATGCTATACAACATAACTTATTTTAAAGGCTCACATAAGGGATATTGGTTTGTTTCTCTTTAATAGAATTCTTTTTACCTTTTCCATGACCCATAAAACAATGAATCTTGAATTTTGAACCACGAACAATAAAATTTTGATTAATTTCTAGATAAATGCATAAAAAATACAACAAATGATTTATAATCATAAAGCTAATATGTACTAGAAATTAAACATCATGAACCATAAATTTAAAAATGTGTGCAAACGTTATAAAACAAATGTATTATAAGAATAAATTATTATGTACAAGAAAATAAAGATCATGAACCATTAATTTAAAAATATTTGGACATGATTTAATATTAAAAAAACCACATTAACCCTATGCATAACATTAAATCAACCTTAACCATATACTTAAATTTAAAACTTGAGTCATAACCATTTGCCTTAACACTAAACTACAAACTTTACATTAGACCTTGAAACTTAACTTTCATCATAAAGTTAAACTTGACCTTAATTTTAACTTTAACACAAACCCTAACCTTATCCTTACCTTTAAGATTTCAACCGCAATTCTAATCTTAATCAAATAAAGATTCATTGTGCTAATATTTAACGTCAAACCTTAAACGTTAAAACCTTAAACTTAACCTCAATCTTATCCTTTAATGTTTAAACTTTAATTCTACACATAACCAAATGAAGATTTATCATGCTTATACTGAACCTTAGACCTTAAATTTTAATAACCTTAGACTTAAATGTTAAATATTAAACCTTGAAAGTAACCTTATTCTTGACGTAAACCATAACATTACCCCTTAGATTTAATCTTAGTCGTAACCGTAAACCAAAATTTAAACTTTAACATTGACCTTTAACCTTCACATTAATAGTAACCCTAACCTTAACTATAACATTAACTGTAACCTCCTCTCAACCTTAAACTTAACCTTAACCTTATCCTTTAATGTTTAAACTTTAATTCTACACATAACCAAATGAAGATTTATCGTGCTTATACTGAACCTTAGACCTTAAATTTTAATAACCTTATACTTAAATGTTAAATATTAAACCTTGAAATTAACCTTATTCATGACGTGAACCTTTACATTACCCCTTAGATTTAACCTTAGCCATAACCGTTAACCAAAATTTAAACTTTAACCTTGACCTTTAACCTTCACATTAACAGTAACCCTAACCTTAACTATAACCTTACATGTAACCTCCTCTCAGCCTTAAACTTAACCTTAGCCTTAACCTTATTCTTAGCGTTAACTTTAGCCTTTGATTAACTCTATCCCTAGCCTTAGCCATTGCCTTTGCTTTGGCCTTAACCTTTGTCTTAATCTTAACCTTAGTCTTAGCCTAAGCCTTAGTCAAAACCTTTGTCTTTACCTTAGCCTTATCCTTATCGCTAGACTTAGCCCTAGCCTTAGCCTTAACGGTAAACTTAAACTTAACCTTAACCTTAGACTTAAAAATAAATTTAACATAGTATTAACTTTAAAATTAACCTTAACATTAACCTTAACATTAACCTTAACTACAACCCTTTACTCTTTAACTTTAACCTTAACCTCAACTCCTTAACTATTAATTTTAACAACATCCTTAACCCTATATCGTAACATTTTAACCTAAAATTAACATTGACCTCTGTCTTACACATAAACTTAAATTTTGACTTAACCACGACCCTAACATTAAACTTAATCATAAACTTAACGTCAACCATAACCTTAACCTTTCCCGTTAACATTTAACTTAACCTTAAAATAAATCATAATCTTAACCTTAAACTTAACCTTAAGATTAAATCTTTTACCTTAAACCTTACACCTTAAACGTAAAACTTAAACCATACAACTTAGTTTTTTCTTTCACTTTAACCTGAACCTTAATATTAACATAAAACTTAACTTAACCTTAAATCTTATACCTTAAACTTTAAATCTTAAACATAAGCCTTAAACCATACAACTTTATGTTTGCTTTCACTTTAACATTAACCTTAACCTTAACTTTGAACTTTATCCATAACAGTAACCTTCAATTTACCTTCACCTTCATCTTAACTTTTAAAACTATAACCTTGAACCTTCTGAACCTTGAACTTTGAAACTTAAACCTTAAACGTAAACATTAAACCTTAACTTTAACCATTACCTTAACCTTTAAATTTACATTTTACTTTCCATAAACCTTGAAATTTAACCGTAACCTTAACTTTAATCTTGAAGTTTGCCTTTTACATTTCCTTAAACGTTGAACTTTAAATCTTAAACTTAACCTTAACTTTAACTAAATGAAGATTCATCGGGCTAATTTTCCAAGTTAAACCTTATACCTTAAATATTAAATCTTAAACCTTAACTTAAACATTAATCTTAACCTCAACCCTAACCTTAACCTTATATCTAATTTTTATTGTGCGCGTGACTTTTTGAATTATTTATCTTTTACAAATATATATATATATATATATATATATATATATATAACAAACAAAAACATTAAACGACACATATCATCCTCATAAATGATGGTCACTATTATTTATTTCACATTAATGTAACAATTTACATAAATTTCATTAATTTGTTTACTAGTAAGAGGAAACCAAATGTCCCTTCTCCCACTCCATTAGTCATTGGAAGGTTTCACGTTCTTGCCACCCTATACAATCCTCTATATTAAAGTCATACAGTCGGGTTGGATATCTGACTCACACTCAGCAGACTTGGGTTTGATCCCATCAATGGAACAAAACTTATTTTAAGATCTCACCAAGGGGACCTGGGTTCGATTCCCAATAATATAAGAATCTTTTACTTCTTCCATGCCCGTAAAACATGAACCTTCAACACTAACCTTTATTTTACATGTAGTATGGTCTGAACATGGCGATTTCCAACTGCTCTAATTGACATAAACTCCCATTAAAACATCACATATTCATGTAATGTAACACCCACATGAATGGTATGCTCATGAAAGACTTTGGGTAGTAATCCTTTAGTAAATGAATCCGCAATCATAAAGTTTGGTCCAATATGCTCTATATATATTTCTCCACTACAAACTTGTTATTTCACAACAAGAAACTTTATGTCAATAAGTTTTTTCTTAGATGGGCTCCTATTGCTTTTTTAATATAGAAGTACTAATTTATTGTCATAATATAACTTTAGTGGTCTTTCTACATTTTCTAAAATACGTAGACTAGCAAAAAAATTTCAGGCCATATTCCTTGATTAGATGCCTCATAACATGCTACAAATTCTACTGCCATAGTGGAGGAAGCTACAAGTGTTTGTTTGGCCCTCTTTCACGAAATAGGCCCTCTATCTAAGAGATATATATAGCATGATGTAGATTTCATACTATCTTGGAATCCTGCAAAATCAGAGTCTAAATACCCAATAATATCCAAATGATCATAAAATCTTTTGTTCTCTTCAAGTATCTCATTACCCACTTGGCTGCTTTCTAATGTTCTATACGAGGATTGCTAAGATATCTGCTTAACATGCCAATGATGTACGCAATATCCGGATGTGTACACACTTCAGCATACATTAGACTCCCAACTGCTAATGCATAGGTAATCTTTTGCATTTCTTGAACTTCAAGGTTTTTTTAGGGTATTGACTTAAACTGAATTTTTCTCCTTTATGGACAGGGGTGTTACCTGGCTTACTGTCTCGCATGCCAAATATTTTATGTACTTTATCAATATAACCCTTTTGTGATAATCCAACAATGCCTTGATAATGATCATGGTATATTTAGATTCTCAATAAAAAAGAGACGTCTCAAAGATCTTTCATCTCAAAATTCTTTGAAAGAAATTTCTTAGTTTCCTGCAAAATACTTATATCATTAGTTGCAAGAATTATGTTATGTCATCAACATACAAAACTAGGAATGTGAAATTACTCCCACTGAACATGTGATACACACAATCATCATCTGCATTTATCTCAAAACCAAATGAGATAATGACTTGACGAAACTTGTAGTACCATTGACGAGAAGCTTGCTTGAGTCCATAGAGGGATTTAGTTAACTTGCAAACCATATTCTATGAATCTACCGAAAAAAAGTTTTTTGATTGTACCATATAAATCGTCTCATCAATTTCTCCATTTAAGAACACTTTCTCAACATCCATCTGATGTAACTCAAGATCAAAATGATCAACCAATGCAATAATTGTCCAAAACGATTCCTCTCATTAAAGCCAGTGCCTTCTTTTTTAGTAAAGACTTTAGCTACAGGTCTAGCCTTATACCTTTCCACATTACCATTCGCATCCCTTTTGGTTTTAAATATCCACTTACGACCAATTGGTTTTGCACCTTGTAGTAAAGGACAAGTCCCCAAACCTTATTGTCTTGCATAAACGCTTACTCATCATGTATTACTTCAATCAACTTTTGAGAGATAGAACTTTTCATGTCATGATGAAGTTGACTAGATCATCTATTATCGTGCAATTTTCTTCTTCATGTTCTTGGAGATACACAATATAATCATATGGACCTGCATTTCTCCTTTCTCTAGTGGATCATCTTATTGGCACTGGTCGTTGAGGTTGTTCTTCTTAAATAATTATTTCATCTTGCATAGGAAGTTGTTCAACGTTAACTTGTTGAGGTCCCGTATCGTCTTCTTGATCAATGACATGTATAGGAACTTATTTTAAAGGCTCACGTAGGGGATATTGGTACATTTCCCTTTGATAGAAAAAACTTTACCTTTTCTATGACCCATAAAACAATGAACCTTGAATTTTGAACCACGAACAATGAATTTTTTTTTAATTTCTAGAAAAATGGATACAAGAAAAATACAACAATTGTTTTATAATCATAAAAATAATGTGTACTAGAAATTAAAAATCATGAACCATAAATTTAAAAAAATTCTTGCAAGTAAATAAAACAAATATATTATAAGAATAAACAAATATGTACAAGAAAATAAAGATCATGAACAATTAATTTAAAAATATTTTAAAAAAGCACATTAACCTTATGCATAACATTAAATCAACCTTAACCATATACTTAAATTTAAAACTTGAGCCATAAACATTCACCTTAACACTAAACTACAAACTTTACATTAAACCTTGAATTTAAATTTGAAACTTAACTTTCATCATAATATTAAACTTAACCTTTGATGTCTTCCCAAATGTGATGATTTAATCTTAGTTGGAGACATCATTGTTAGTATTTTAGGAAGTCTAGTAGTCGATTTTCCCATATTGTATTATACTTTCCTATTTCTTGTCTTGATTTAATTATTTATTATTTTTAGAGCATATTAGGTTTAATTTATTTATTTAGTGTGAAGATTTCGAGAGATATACAAAGTAATTAAATGTCAAATCAATTCTAAAGAGATAAAGTAAAAAAGATATGCGTGGAAACTAGAGATAAATGAATGAAAAGATAAGATATTGAAAGATAAAGTTGTCAAATAAATCTAAATTCCAGCACCCACGACCATAAAAGTTATCATAACTCAAGATTGGATAGGATTTTGGAATAATGGTCTGCAGCAAAGTTATAGAGCTTTCCGAGGTGATCAGTTTCTATATGATGAAATTATCAATCGGATTTGGAACGAAGAAATTATGGCCAAAACAAAACAGCTGAAAATTATTACCTTTTCTATATTTCAGGATTACGAATTTGAGTTGGGCTTGGAGTCCAAGTTATTTGTCTTCCACTCCAAAAACGAATTAGATCTTCTAAACACCTATAAATGCACCCCTTAAACCTTTGTAAAATCATTCTTGTCTCCCATAAATTAGTCCTTATGTTTTATATCATTAGAATTATTGAAGAGAGTAAAGTGAAATCTATGTATCATTCTTTTAGTTTATTTCCTTTAGGTATGAACTATTTTTCACATAACTTTAGTTTTGCATTATGTATAGTCTATGAATTGTATTTTCTTTCGATTCAAGTTTCTTGGGGAATTATATGTTTTAAATTAATTCTAGTTACTTGACCATATATTTTCTTTATGTGCTTTAATTTATTTTCTGTCTTAAACCTGATCAATTTAAGACTTTGTTAATAGTAGTTAGATGGTGGGCCAGAAGGGGTGTCTAATTAATGAAACACCACATAAATATCTAGATTAAGGAATTGGTCATGACAACACCAGCCTAACTAGAAATTCATTAAGGTTTATTTTCATAACCAAACATCATTAGTAGGTAAGATTGCAGTTAGGACCCTGGTGGTGCAGGATAACCCTTTTTGAGTCCCCTGGTGAGATTGTAAGGTTTCCATCCTTGTTTGTTCTCCGGGGATTGGGGGAATTTAGAATCCTGATTACATATCTAAAAGCTATTATCTCCCTTATAAACTAAATTGATTGAAAAAACTTGAAGGATTAGTGTATACTAGCAAACCTAAGATATACTCCCTCTTTTATTTTTTGGGTTGTTATCTGCACAAAAATAAGAACATCAATTCATACATACAACCACACAAGTTCTCCATATAAATGTGTACATACCCACAAAAATGAAGATTCATACCCCAAAAAAATGCAAAATAATAGGTATATACCCACAAAAAATGCAAAAGAGTGGGTATTTACCCACAAAAATATAGATTATTAACAACGAAAATACAAAATTTTACCTAAAAAATATAAATTTTTACACACAAAATTACAGTTCTATACACACATAGAAGTACAGATATATACCCACATAAATACAAATCTATTCCACCAAAAAAACTTATACATAACCACAACATACAAATCTATACACACAATATACAGATTTATACCCATGAAATTAAAACCTTAGAATTTTCTACTTGAATGTGTAAAAAACAATTAAATAGAAATATTTTAGTTTTTTACTGTTAAAAATGGATTTTTGTAAAATTTCAATACTCTAAATTCACCATAGATTTAATGAATCAAAAATAGAGAGAAAGATAGAATAAAGACAATTCCAGAATATAAGAATAAAGAGGGCTTGTTCTATAAGAATGGAGAGAATAGAGGGAGAAGAAGGTTCGGGAGAATCTGAAAAGGTAAAAATGAAAAAAAGGAATTGAAGAATATATATATAGTAAAGTATGAGGGTAAAACAATAAGAAGACATGACTTGGTTATAATAGGATGAGATAGAAAAAATTAGTTAGTCATAAGCCTTTAAATATAAGACTCAAGTGTCTTAAGGTCTTCCTTATTCTTTTACCGTAGTAAAATACTATGAATCGATAAAATTGTAGTAGTATTTTGATGGGTATTACGAGTTCTATAAATATTTATTGGCAACAAATTTTAAATGAATTCACATTTGGATTGATATTAATTGCATTTAATTACAATCGTTTAATTTCAAGAGATATGTATTGTGATAAAATGACATGAACACGATTGGATTGTAATCATTTTTGTTTCCTAGAAGTTTATAATAACCATAATTTTGTGTTTTTGTAATGTTTTATAATATAGATGTATAGAATTAGGTGTTATGTTGATAAAAAATATGAATGAATAACCTCTATATATATATATGACGAGAGGGGTAAAATGGGAATGAACTAAAGCTTTCGGATTTCAAAAACCATCAAATTTTATTAATGAAACAATATATATCCCCCTTATCTCCAACGACTAGGATACCTCTAAAACATATAAACCCTAACCTTATCCCTAACTTTAAGATTTCAACCGCAATTCTAATCTTAACCGAATAAAGATTCATTGTGCTAATATTTAACGTCAAACCTTAAACCTTATAACCTTAAACTTAACCTCAACCTTATCATTTAAGGTCTAAACCTCAATTCTACACATAACTAAATGAAGATTTATCGTGCTTATATTGAACCTCAGACCTTAAATTTGTATAACCTTAGACTTAAACGTTAAATATTAAATGTTTAAATTAACCATATACTTGACGTAAATCTTTACATTACCCGATATATTTAACCTTAACCTTAACCATAAAATAAAATTTAAACTTTGACCTTGAACTTTAATCTTAACCTTTAACCTTCACATTAACTATAACCTTAACTATAACCTTAACTATAACCTTAACCGTAACCTCATATCAACCTGAAACTTAACCTTAACCTTAGTCTTAGCCTTAGTTTTAGCCTAACCATTTTCCCTATTTCTAGCCCTAGACATTGCCTTTGATTTAGCCTTAACCTTAGTCTTAGTTCTAGCCTTAGTCTTAGCCTTAGCCTTAGTCAAAACTTTTGTCTTTACCTTAGCCTTATCCTTATCGCTAGACTTAGCTCTAGCCTTAGCCCTAATGGTAAACTTAAACTTAAAAATAAATTTAACATAGGATTAACATTAAAAAATTAATCTTATAATTAACCTTAACCTTAACATTAACCTTAACCTTATACTTAACATTAACCTTGACCTTAACCTTAACATTAACCTTAACTATAACCCTTTACTCTTTAACTTTAACCTTAACCATAACCCCTTAAATATTATCTTTACCAACATCCTTAACCCTATATTTTAACATTTTAAACTAAAATTAACATTAACCTCAGTCTTACACATAAACTTAAACTTTGACTTATCCACAACCTTAACATTAAACTTAACCTTAAACTTAACCTAAACCATAACCTTAACCTTACCCGTTAACATTTACCTTAACATTAAAATAAAATATAATCTTAACCATAAACTTAACCTTAAGCTTAAATCTTTTACCTTAAAACTTAAATCATGAAACTTAGTCTTTGCTTTCACTTTAACATAAACGTTAATCCTAACATTAAACATAACCTTAACCTTAAATCTAACACATTATACTATAAATCTTAAACGTAAACCTTAAACCATACAACTTTATGTTTGCTTTCACTTTAACCTTTACCTTAACCTTAACTTTGAACTTTATCCATAACATAAAACTTCAATACCTTTATCTTAACTTTTTTAACCATAACCTTGAAACTTGTGAACCTTGAATCTTGAATCTTAAACCTTAAACGTAAATATTAAACCTTAACTTCAAAATTAACTTCAACCATTCCTTAACCTTTAAATTTACCTTTTCCTTTCCATAAACCTTGAACATTAACCTTAACCTTAACTTTCATCTTGAAGTTTGCCTTTTACATTTCCTTAAACGTTGAACTTTAAACATTAACTTTAACCTCAACTTTAACCAAATGAAGATTCATCGCGCTAATATTCAACCTTAAACATTATACTTTAAACATTAAATCTTAAACCTTAACTTAAACCTTAAATCTTAACTTTAATCTTAACATTATATCTAATTATTATTGTGCGTGTGGCTTTTTGAATTATTTATCTTTTACATCAAATAAATGACAGACACTATTATTTATTTCACCTTAATGTACAAATTTGCATTAATTGCAATAATTATTTTACTAGTAAGTGGAAACCAAATGTCCCTTCTCCCACTCTATTAGTCATTGGAAGGTTTCACGTTCATTCCACCCTATACAATCCTCTAAATTAATGTCATCCAGTCGGGTTGGATATCTGACTTTCAATCTGCAAACTTGGGTTTGATCCCCATCAATGGAACAAATCTTGTTTTAAGTTCTCACTAAGGGGACTTAGGTCTGGATCCTAATAATATAACAAACTTTTACTTCTTCCAGGCCCGTAAAACATGAACCTTCAATCTTAACCTTGATTTTACATGTAATATGGTCTGAACTTGGCTATTTCCAACTAGTCCAATTTAAACCTTAGTGATATTAAACAAAACCGTACGAGTGTAAAAGAACTAGACGCTTTACTTCTACGTAAAATATCCAAATACATAATAATCCTAAATTAAAAAAACAGAGCAATAAAAAAACTTAAACCCCCATTAAAACATCACATCTTTATGTAATATAACACCCACATGAACGGTATGCTCATGAAAGACTTTGGGTGGTAATCCTTTTGTAAGTGGATCTGCAATCATAAAGTTTGTTCCAATATGCTCTATATATATTTCTCTATTATGCACCCGTTATTTTAAAACAAGAAACTCTTTGTCATTATATTTTGTCTTAGATGACCTCCTATTGTTGTTTTAATATAGAACTGCTGATTTATTGTCATCATATAACTTTAGTTGTCTTTCTACATTTTTTAAATACGCACCCTAGTGACGAAATTTCGAATCCATATTCCTTGATTAGATGCCTCATACCATGCTACAAATTATGCTGCCATTGTGGAGGAAGCTACAAGTATTTGTTTGACACTCTTCCACAAAATACGAAACACTACGAAACAGTTAGTATAAATTAAAAAATTTGACAAAAAAAAGTGAAATAAAAACCTTCTAGCAGATTCTCCATATGCATCTATACCTTATAAAATTCAAAATATGCAGTAAAAGAGAACATTACTCACTCCAGAGCAGATGCAAACAGTGGGACCCACATACTTTTTTTAAGCAAAATAAATTCATAATTTATACCATGAAAACAAAAGTATATAATACAAATGTTTTATACGTAGTTTTGATAATGTAAACTAATGAAAACAAAACATTATTCTTGACTCAACCTCAATAATCCAACATGATTTATATCCATACCATTTGAAATACAACTGAAAAATAGCACCAAACTTAAACAGTTCCATATCACTTGCTGAGGAATAGTTCTGTGCATTGTTTTACTGTATCTTCTGGGCTAGTTACTGTCAACAACAAAATAAATATATAATCAGTTAACTAACAAACAATTAGTAAGAAATTCTCATTTAGTATAAAGACCACACATAGTTAATGAAATGTAAATCTAACCTGTGTGACCCACAGTTCTCTCAGATTCATATATCTCATGATCATTTCCTCCCTGTTCATACAAAAGGTCACACAAAATTAGTAAACCAAAATTCTCTAATTTAATTGGGAAAGAAAATAGTAAATTAAAAAGTAAATGGTGAAATTAAGGTTACCTTGTAAGTCTTATCTCCAAAGAAGTGTATTTCCTGAAACTCATCAAGGTATCTCAAACAGTATGTCTTATCCCATCCCTGAGGGAAAACCTGTGAAAATTACTCCAATTATTATCACTTTTATTAATTAATCGAGTATGTATTAGAAAAAGACTAACATCAAAGCTGATTTGGCCACCAATAGAAAAAGTAAGATTAAGGTGTGCGAACTTTTCACGAAGTGCAGACACCATTTTTGGCCGTATGTTCTGAACCTGAAATGTTGTTAATTTATATGAAGCTCTCATTAGAGTATTAAAAGTATTAAAAAATTGGATTTGATTATTTATACCTTGTGGTATCTTTCAAACTCATCTCGCTCTTCCTGACTACAATTTCTCCCGATTGGTGAAACATTAAGCATACCATTACGAAACTCAATAAATGTTCCCCTTTTGATTGGAATATCCAAGTTAGCAATATAATGGAGTGAAAAGTTAATGATTTCCTTCAGTTTATCATCTCCAAGATGGGTCTTCAAACTCTGACAACCAATAAGTTTCCCCTCCTTGTAAGCTATTCTCATTTGTAACTGTAACTGTTTTCTCGAGATGCTCTGCTATCTTCACAAAGTCAGAACCTCCAACAATACCAACAGTAACAACCTTCCTTAGTTCCTTCATAAACTCCACCATTTTTGGAGTCACATCCTTTCGGGGAGAAGTAAGGGTGCCATCAACATCAAATAGTGCAATCACACCAGGCTTCAATGCCAACATCTTACTCTCAAAATTGTACGTGGGTAATAAATAGAGAAATAGTGTGTAATTTTACTACTTATTCCATTTCTTTTCTCATTTACTCCATTTCCATTGCATTTGTTTTACACGTCAAAAATTCTAACGCAATTGTTTATTGAAAAAACAGGGACCAAAGGTGCAATCAATTAAATCAATTTACCAGAATAAAATCGGAGATCTCTCTGCTGCTGGAGAGGTAAAAACCCTCAAGGCTCAAAGTCATTGTTTCATTCACCCTTAGAATCTTTCATTTGACTCAACCTGTTATAATCAAATCATAAAATAATAATTTAAAATTGAAAAAATTGATTTAAGCAAAGAGTTATTGAATGATAGATCTTACAAAGGATTTCACCATGGCTCTCCAGCAGCAGAGCCTCGATCTCCAACTACAAAGCGAAATTCTTCACATGTGATTGGAGGGCATTTCATTCCTCCAACTACAAAGCAAAATTCAGCCATTCCACGATGATATTGAGCTCCTCCATATAGACGCATAATTGCATTCTGAATAAAATTAAAATTTTAAAAATATTATTTATCGAATTGAAAATCAAGAATGTAAAGATAAAGCTAAAATAATCATTAATTTAATGCTTACAGAGATTAACTTGTGGGGGAACTGAAGACCATCTGTGCCAATAAATGCGCCTCCATTTACTCTCTCATCTTGTAATGTTTCACCTGTGATATAAACATGGATTAATGGTGAGAGACATTTAATTATTTAAGGGTAGATTTATGTGAGACACAATACAGTAATTTAAAGCTAAGAGATATATGAATGAATGAATGAATATAAGTACCAAATTTATCTGGTGGTGCTACAACTGTCCCTTTCAACAGAAGCGATAACTTGGTGAAAAGGGAAATTTTAATTAGAATACAAAAAAAAAATCCCAAAAATTAATTAACTAAGTGGACATAGTGGTAATAAACCTTAGTCAGATCATGAAAAGCTCTTCCCTTCTCCTTCAGTTTCGTTTCATCCAAGTGACTGGAGCAAAAATAATAATGAAAGCCATAATCAAATATCAACTAAAAAGAATGAACTATTTTATTTATTTTTATTATGAAAACCTGAGTTCTTGATTTATTTCATTTAACTTCCTTGTACTGCTCCGAAATTCTCGTTCAAGAAGTGGAATAATCATCGGTACACTCTTCATATACCTTGCAATAATATATATCCATCCCAAGTTTTCAAATTACATAATCTACTCAATCGTAATAACATTACACAATTTCGACAGCTTTCTAAAAGCATATCTTCCAAAAATCGCCTAAGGCTACTTACACCTATCCATCCTCATCAGCATCTTTGTATATCTCCCGAAAGAATTTGTTCAAAGCTGCATCTCCATCCAATTTTTCATCTTTTTCATGTTAGCTGAGAATCAAATAAAAAAATGCAGTATAAGAAAAATACTTACTCTAATAGGAAAAGGCTGTGCATCACTTCTTACGGTCATATTAATGGCCTTTGGGATTTGTATAAAAATATGATAAATATACTTCAATCAGATAATTCTGTAAAAATATAAAAATGATGAAATTAGGTTAAAAATAATTTTAATTTTTTACCTTAATTTGGATTCTTAGCAAGCGGTTTATGAAATGGTGAGAATTAATTTGTGAAGGAGAGCGGCGCGGGAAGGAGATGGGTTTCTTCGATTAACGGCGAATTTCTTGTCCGGAGAGAGTCCGGGAGTGGCGGCGCTTGATGGAGAATGTGCGACCTGAGTGTGAATGTGAAGAGATGGCGGCGCATCGGAGCTGGAGATGTGGAGGGGGAGGGTTCTTCGATTTCTCGATGATGCCAAGTGGTGCGATGGTGGATTCTGAAGTGATTTCTACATTTCGGGTCGTTGGCCCTTCTCCAATATTATATAGATATATATATATATATATATAATTTTTTAATCAATGGTCATAAATATCAGTACACAAAAGATGACAGATTTATCCCTTATCAAAAGACTACCACTATTTAATTCTATTTTATTTTTATGCCTATTATATTCTGAAATCTCATAAAAATAGTACTATTATAGTTATAATCCCATAAAATTATTGTGTTGGTCCATTCTATCTAATTATAATGATTCACTTACTTTTTTCATCCATCAAATATATATATATATATATATATATATATACATTTTTTATTTCATACCAAGTATATAGACCTTGAATGTGGAATATTTTCAAGTTGGTTTAAATTTTAAGCAAAAATATATATGACGTAAGTGATTGAACATGGAAATATCTCATTTGTTTATCTTTGTATGGATATAATAAATGATACTATAGTACATAAACTTTTTAGACCAAATATATATATATTATATAACATGCATGTGTTGACCAAAGGTCATGATAGTATATTGTAATGCATATTCATTCTTTACCAGTATGGATTTTCAACATAAAAGATGAACACGATCGTTTGTGAACCCTTATTTCTCTAATTCACATTAATTTCAATATTATTTTTAACTAATAAAATAAAACTTAGTTGTTTCTTATTCCACTCCATTAGATATGTTAATGTTCTAAGTGTGTCCATGCTATACAACATAACTTATTTTAAAGCCTCACATAGGGGATATTGGTTTGTTTCTCTTTAATAGAATTCTTTTTACCTTTTCCATGATCCATAAAACAATGAATCTTGAATTTTGAACCACGAACAATAAAATTTTGATTAATTTCTAGATAAATGCATAAAAAATACAACAAATGATTTATAATCATAAAGCTAATATGTACTAGAAATTAAACATCATGAACCATAAATTTAAAAATGTGTGCAAACGTTATAAAACAAATGTATTATAAGAATAAATTATTATGTACAAGAAAATAAAGATCATGAACCATTAATTTAAAAATATTTGGACATGATTTAATATTAAAAAAACCACATTAACCCTATGCATAACATTAAATCAACCTTAACCATATACTTAAATTTAAAACTTGAGTTATAACCATTTGCCTTAACACTAAACTACAAACTTTACATTAGACCTTGAAACTTAACTTTCATCATAAAGTTAAACTTGACCTTAATTTTAACTTTAACACAAACCCTAACCTTATCCTTACCTTTAAGATTTCAACCGCAATTCTAATCTTAATCAAATAAAGATTCATTGTGCTAATATTTAACGTCAAACCTTAAACGTTAAAACCTTAAACTTAACCTCAATCTTATCCTTTAATGTTTAAACTTTAATTCTACACATAACCAAATGAAGATTTATCATGCTTATACTGAACCTTAGACCTTAAATTTTAATAACCTTAGACTTAAATGTTAAATATTAAACCTTGAAAGTAACCTTATTCTTGACGTAAACCATTACATTACCCCTTAGATTTAACCTTAGTCGTAACCGTAAACCAAAATTTAAACTTTAACATTGACCTTTAACCTTCACATTAATAGTAACCCTAACCTTAACTATAACATTAACTGTACCTCCTCTCAACCTTAAACTTAACCTTAACCTTATCCTTTAATGTTTAAACTTTAATTCTACACATAACCAAATGAAGATTTATCGTGCTTATACTGAACCTTAGACCTTAAATTTTAATAACCTTATACTTAAATGTTAAATATTAAACCTTGAAATTAACCTTATTCATGACGTGAACCTTTACATTACCCCTTAGATTTAACCTTAGCCATAACCGTTAACCAAAATTTAAACTTTAACCTTGACCTTTAACCTTCACATTAACAGTAACCCTAACCTTAACTATAACCTTACATGTAACCTCCTCTCAGCCTTAAACTTAACCTTAGCCTTAACCTTATTCTTAGCGTTAACTTTAGCCTTTGATTAACTCTATCCCTAGCCTTAGCCATTGCCTTTGCTTTGGCCTTAACCTTTGTCTTAATCTTAACCTTAGTCTTAGCCTAAGCCTTAGTCAAAACCTTTGTCTTTACCTTAGCCTTATCCTTATCGCTAGACTTAGCCCTAGCCTTAGCCTTAACGGTAAACTTAAACTTAACCTTAACCTTAGACTTAAAAATAAATTTAACATAGTATTAACTTTAAAATTAACCTTAACATTAACCTTATCATTAACCTTAACTACAACCCTTTACTCTTTAACTTTAACCTTAACATCAACTCCTTAACTATTAATTTTAACAACATCCTTAACCCTATATCGTAACATTTTAACCTAAAATTAACATTGACCTCTGTCTTACACATAAACTTAAATTTTGACTTAACCACGACCCTAACATTAAACTTAATCATAAACTTAACGTCAACCATAACCTTAACCTTTCCCGTTAACATTTAACTTAACCTTAAAATAAATCATAATCTTAACCTTAAAATTAACCTTAAGATTAAATCTTTTACCTTAAACCTTACACCTTAAACGTAAAACTTAAACCATACAACTTAGTTTTTTCTTTCACTTTAACCTGAACCTTAATATTAACATAAAACTTAACTTAACCTTAAATCTTATACCTTAAACTTTAAATCTTAAACATAAGCCTTAAACCATACAACTTTATGTTTGCTTTCACTTTAACATTAACCTTAACCTTAACTTTGAACTTTATCCATAACAGTAACCTTCAATTAACCTTCACCTTCATCTTAACTTTTAAAACTATAACCTTGAACCTTCTGAACCTTGAACTTTGAAACTTAAACCTTAAACGTAAACATTAAACCTTAACTTTAACCATTACCTTAACCTTTAAATTTACATTTTACTTTCCATAAACCTTGAAATTTAACCGTAACCTTAACTTTAATCTTGAAGTTTGCCTTTTACATTTCCTTAAACGTTGAACTTTAAATCTTAAACTTAACCTTAACTTTAACTAAATGAAGATTCATCGGGCTAATTTTCCAAGTTAAACCTTATACCTTAAATATTAAATCTTAAACCTTAACTTAAACATTAATCTTAACCTCAACCCTAACCTTAACCTTATATCTAATTTTTATTGTGCGCGTGACTTTTTGAATTATTTATCTTTTACAAATATATATATATATATATATATATATATATATATATATATATATATATATATATATATAACAAACAAAAACATTAAACGACACATATCATCCTCATAAATGATGGTCACTATTATTTATTTCACATTAATGTAACAATTTACATAAATTTCATTAATTTGTTTACTAGTAAGAGGAAACCAAATGTCCCTTCTCCCACTCCATTAGTCATTGGAAGGTTTCACGTTCTTGCCACCCTATACAATCCTCTATATTAAAGTCATACAGTCGGGTTGGATATCTGACTTACACTCAGCAGACTTGGGTTTGATCCCATCAATGGAACAAAACTTATTTTAAGATCTCACCAAGGGGACCTGGGTTCGATTCCCAATAATATAAGAATCTTTTACTTCTTCCATGCCCGTAAAACATGAACCTTCAACACTAACCTTTATTTTACATGTAGTATGGTCTGAACATGGCGATTTCCAACTGCTCTAATTGACATAAACTCCCATTAAAACATCACATATTCATGTAATGTAACACCCACATGAATGGTATGCTCATGAAAGACTTTGGGTAGTAATCCTTTAGTAAATGAATCCGCAATCATAAAGTTTGGTCCAATATGCTCTATATATATTTCTCCACTACAAACTTGTTATTTCACAACAAGAAACTTTATGTCAATAAGTTTTTTCTTAGATGGGCTCCTATTGCTTTTTTAATATAGAAGTACTAATTTATTGTCATAATATAACTTTAGTGGTCTTTCTACATTTTCTAAAATACGTAGACTAGCGAAAAAATTTCAGGCCATATTCCTTGATTAGATGCCTCATAACATGCTACAAATTCTACTGCCATAGTGGAGGAAGCTACAAGTGTTTGTTTGGCCCTCTTTCACGAAATAGGCCCTCTATCTAAGAGATATATATAGCAAGATGTAGATTTCATACTATCTTGGATTCTTGCAAAATCAGAGTCTAAATACCCAATAATATCCAAATGATCATAAAATCTTTTGTTCTCTTCAAGTATCTCATTACCCACTTGGCTGCTTTCTAATGTTCTATACGAGGATTGCTAAGATATCTGCTTAACATGCCAATGATGTACGCAATATCCGGATGTGTACACACTTCAGCATACATTAGACTCCCAACTGCTAATGCATAGGTAATCTTTTGCATTTCTTGAACTTCAAGGTTTTTTTAGGGTATTGACTTAAACTGAATTTTTCTCCTTTATGGACAGGGGTGTTACCTGGCTTACTGTCTCGCATGCCAAATATTTTATGTACTTTATCAATATAACCCTTTTGTGATAATCCAACAATGCCTTGAGAATGATCATGGTATATTTAGATTCTCAATAAAAAAGAGACGTCTCAAAGATCTTTCATCTCAAAATTCTTTGAAAGAAATTTCTTAGTTTCCTGCAAAATGCTTATATCATTAGTTGCAAGAATTATGTTATGTCATCAACATACAAAACTAGGAATGTGAAATTACTCCCACTGAACATGTGATACACACAATCATCATCTGCATTTATCTCAAAACCAAATGAGATAATGACTTGACGAAACTTGTAGTACCATTGACGAGAAGCTTGCTTGAGTCCATAGAGGGATTTAGTTAACTTGCAAACCATATTCTATGAATCTACCGAAAAAAAGTTTTTTGATTGTACCATATAAATCGTCTCATCAATTTCTCCATTTAAGAACACTTTCTCAACATCCATCTGATGTAACTCAAGATCAAAATGATCAACCAATGCAATAATTGTCCAAAAAGATTCCTCTCATTAAAGCCAGTGCCTTCTTTTTTAGTAAAGACTTTAGCTACAGGTCTAGCCTTATACCTTTCCACATTACCATTCGCATCCCTTTTGGTTTTAAATATCCACTTACGACCAATTGGTTTTGCACCTTGTAGTAAAGGACAAGTCCCCAAACCTTATTGTCTTGCATAAACGCTTACTCATCATGTATTACTTCAATCAACTTTTGAGAGATAGAACTTTTCATGTCATGATGAAGTTGACTAGATCATCTATTATCGTGCAATTTTCTTCTTCATGTTCTTGGAGATACACAATATAATCATATGGACCTGCATTTCTCCTTTCTCTAGTGGATCATCTTATTGGCACTGGTCGTTGAGGTTGTTCTTCTTAAATAATTATTTCATCTTGCATAGGAAGTTGTTCAACGTTAACTTGTTGAGGTCCCGTATCGTCTTCTTGATCAATGACATGTATAGGAACTTATTTTAAAGGCTCACGTAGGGGATATTGGTACATTTCCCTTTGATAGAAAAAACTTTACCTTTTCTATGACCCATAAAACAATGAACCTTGAATTTTGAACCACGAACAATGAATTTTTTTTTAATTTCTAGAAAAATGGATACAAGAAAAATACAACAATTGTTTTATAATCATAAAAATAATGTGTACTAGAAATTAAAAATCATGAACCATAAATTTAAAAAAATTCTTGCAAGTAAATAAAACAAATATATTATAAGAATAAACAAATATGTACAAGAAAATAAAGATCATGAACAATTAATTTAAAAATATTTTAAAAAAGCACATTAACCTTATGCATAACATTAAATCAACCTTAACCATATACTTAAATTTAAAACTTGAGCCATAAACATTCACCTTAACACTAAACTACAAACTTTACATTAAACCTTGAATTTAAATTTGAAACTTAACTTTCATCATAATATTAAACTTAACCTTTGATGTCTTCCCAAATGTGATGATTTAATCTTAGTTGGAGACATCATTGTTAGTATTTTAGGAAGTCTAGTAGTCGATTTTCCCATATTGTATTATACTTTCCTATTTCTTGTCTTGATTTAATTATTTATTATTTTTAGAGCATATTAGGTTTAATTTATTTATTTAGTGTGAAGATTTCGAGAGATATACAAAGTAATTAAATGTCAAATCAATTCTAAAGAGATAAAGTAAAAAAGATATGCGTGGAAACTAGAGATAAATGAAAGAAAAGATAAGATATTGAAAGATAAAGTTGTCAAATAAATCTAAATTCCAGCACCCACGACCATAAAAGTTATCATAACTCAAGATTGGATTGGATTTTGGAATAATGGTCTGCAGCAAAGTTATAGAGCTTTCCGAGGTGATCAGTTTCTATATGATGAAATTATCAATCGGATTTGGAACGAAGAAATTATGGCCAAAACAAAACAGCGGAAAATTATTACCTTTTCTATATTTCAGGATTACGAATTTGAGTTGGGCTTGGAGTCCAAGTTATTTGTCTTCCACTCCAAAAACGAATTAGATCTTCTAAACACCTATAAATGCACCCCTTAAACCTTTGTAAAATCATTCTTGTCTCCCATAAATTAGTCCTTATGTTTTATATCATTAGAATTATTGAAGAGAGTAAAATGAAATCTATGTATCATTCTTTTAGTTTATTTCCTTTAGGTATGAACTATTTTTCACATAACTTTAGTTTTGCATTATGTATAGTCTATGAATTGTATTTTCTTTCGATTCAAGTTTCTTGGAGAATTATATGTTTTAAATTAATTCTAGTTACTTGACCATATATTTTCTTTATGTGCTTTAATTTATTTTCTGTCTTAAACCTGATCAATTTAAGACTTTGTTAATAGTAGTTAGATGGTGGGCCAGAAGGGGTGTCTAATTAATGAAACACCACATAAATATCTAGATTAAGGAATTGGTCATGACAACACCAGCCTAACTAGAAAGTCATTAAGGTTTATTTTCATAACCAAACATCATTAGTAGGTAAGATTGCAGTTAGGACCCTGGTGGTGCAGGATAACCCTTTTTGAGTCCCCTAGTGAGATTGTAAGGTTTCCATCCTTGTTTGTTCTCCGGGGATTGGGGGAATTTAGAATCCTGATTACATATCTTAAAGCTATTATCTCCCTTATAAACTAAATTGATAGAAAAAACTTGAAGGATTAGTGTATACTAGCAAACCTAAGATATACTCACTCTTCTATTTTTTGGGTTGTTATCTGCACAAAAATAAGAACATCAATTCATACATACAACCACACAAGTTCATCTATATAAATGTGTACATACCCACAAAAATGAAGATTCATACCCCAAAAAAATGCAAAATAATAGGTATATACCCACAAAAAATGCAAAAGAGTGGGTATTTACCCACAAAAATATAGATTATTAACCACGAAAATACAAAATTTTACCTAAAAAATATAAATTTTTACACACAAAATTACAGTTCTATACACACATAGAAGTACAGATATATACCCACATAAATACAAATCTATTCCACCAAAAAAACTTATATATAACCACAACATACAAATCTATACACACAATATACAGATTTATACCCATGAAATTAAAACCTTAGAATTTTCTACTTGAATGTGTAAAAAACAATTAAATAGAAATATTTTAGTTTTTTACTGTTAAAAATGGATTTTTGTAAAATTTCAATACTCAAAATTCACCATAGATTTAATGAATCAAAAATAGAGAGAAAGATAGAATAAAGACAATTTCAGAATATAAGAATAAAGAGGGCTTGTTCTATAAGAATGGAGAGAATAGAGGGAGAAGAAGGTTCGGGAGAATCTGAAAAGGTAAAAATGAAAAAAAGGAATTGAAGAATATATATATAGTAAAGTATGAGGGTAAAACAATAAGAAGACATGACTTGGTTATAATAGGATGAGATAGAAAAAATTAGTTAGTCATAAGCCTTTAAATATAAGACTCAAGTGTCTTAAGGTCTTCCTTATTCTTTTACCGTAGTAAAATACTATGAATCGATAAAATTGTAGTAGTATTTTGATGGGTATTACGAGTTCTATAAATATTTATTGGCAACAAATTTTAAATGAATTCACATTTGGATTGATATTAATTGCATTTAATTACAATCGTTTAATTTCAAGAGATATGTATTGTGATAAAATGACATGAACACGATTGGATTGTAATCATTTTTGTTTCCTAGAAGTTTATAATAACCATAATTTTGTGTTTTTGTAATGTTTTATAATATAGATGTATAGAATTAGGTGTTATGTTGATAAAAAATATGAATGAATAACCTCTATATATATATGACGAGAGGGGTAAAATGGGAATGAACTAAAGCTTTCGGATTTCAAAAACCATCAAATTTTATTAATGAAACAATATATATCCCCCTTATCTCCAACGACTAGGATAACTCTAAAACATATAAACCCTAACCTTATCCCTAACTTTAAGATTTCAACCGCAATTCTAATCTTAACCGAATAAAGATTCATTGTGCTAATATTTAACGTCAAACCTTAAACCTTATAACCTTAAACTTAACCTCAACCTTATCATTTAAGGTCTAAACCTCAATTCTACACATAACTAAATGAAGATTTATCGTGCTTATATTGAACCTCAGACCTTAAATTTGTATAACCTTAGACTTAAACGTTAAATATTAAATGTTTAAATTAACCATATACTTGACGTAAATCTTTACATTACCCGATATATTTAACCTTAACCTTAACCATAAAATAAAATTTAAACTTTAACCTTGAACTTTAATCTTAACCTTTAACCTTCACATTAACTATAACCCTAACCTTAACTATAACCTTAACTATAACCTTAACCGTAACCTCATATCAACCTGAAACTTAACCTTAACCTTAGTCTTAGCCTTAGTTTTAGCCTAACCATTTTCCCTATTTCTAGCCCTAGACATTGCCTTTGATTTAGCCTTAACCTTAGTCTTAGTTCTAGCCTTAGTCTTAGCCTTAGCCTTAGTCAAAACTTTTGTCTTTACCTTAGCCTTATCCTTATCGCTAGACTTAGCTCTAGCCTTAGCCCTAATGGTAAACTTAAACTTAAAAATAAATTTAACATAGGATTAACATTAAAAAATTAATCTTATAATTAACCTTAACCTTAACATTAACCTTAACCTTATACTTAACATTAACCTTGACCTTAACCTTAACATTAACCTTAACTATAACCCTTTACTCTTTAACTTTAACCTTAACCATAACCCCTTAAATATTATCTTTACCAACATCCTTAACCCTATATTTTAACATTTTAAACTAAAATTAACATTAACCTCAGTCTTACACATAAACTTAAACTTTGACTTATCCACAACCTTAACATTAAACTTAACCTTAAACTTAACCTAAACCATAACCTTAACCTTACCCGTTAACATTTACCTTAACATTAAAATAAAATATAATCTTAACCATAAACTTAACCTTAAGCTTAAATCTTTTACCTTAAAACTTAAATCATGAAACTTAGTCTTTGCTTTCACTTTAACATAAACGTTAATCCTAACATTAAACATAACCTTAACCTTAAATCTAACACATTATACTATAAATCTTAAACGTAAACCTTAAACCATACAACTTTATGTTTGCTTTCACTTTAACCTTTACCTTAACCTTAACTTTGAACTTTATCCATAACATAAAACTTCAATACCTTTATCTTAACTTTTTTAACCATAACCTTGAAACTTGTGAACCTTGAATCTTGAATCTTAAACCTTAAACGTAAATATTAAACCTTAACTTCAAAATTAACTTCAACCATTCCTTAACCTTTAAATTTACCTTTTCCTTTCCATAAACCTTGAACATTAACCTTAACCTTAACTTTCATCTTGAAGTTTGCCTTTTACATTTCCTTAAACGTTGAACTTTAAACCTTAACTTTAACCTCAACTTTAACCAAATGAAGATTCATCGCGCTAATATTCAACCTTAAACATTATACTTTAAACATTAAATCTTAAACCTTAACTTAAACCTTAAATCTTAACTTTAATCTTAACATTATATCTAATTATTATTGTGCGTGTGGCTTTTTGAATTATTTATCTTTTACATCAAATAAATGACAGACACTATTATTTATTTCACCTTAATGTACAAATTTGCATTAATTGCAATAATTATTTTACTAGTAAGTGGAAACCAAATGTCCCTTCTCCCACTCTATTAGTCATTGGAAGGTTTCACGTTCATTCCACCCTATACAATCCTCTAAATTAATGTCATCCAGTCGGGTTGGATATCTGACTTTCAATCTGCAAACTTGGGTTTGATCCCCATCAATGGAACAAATCTTGTTTTAAGTTCTCACTAAGGGGACTTAGGTCTGGATCCTAATAATATAACAAACTTTTACTTCTTCCAGGCCCGTAAAACATGAACCTTCAATCTTAACCTTGATTTTACATGTAATATGGTCTGAACTTGGCTATTTCCAACTAGTCCAATTTAAACCTTAGTGATATTAAACAAAACCGTACGAGTGTAAAAGAACTAGACGCTTTACTTCTACGTAAAATATCCAAATACATAATAATCCTAAATTAAAAAAACAGAGCAATAAAAAAACTTAAACCCCCACTAAAACATCACATCTTTATGTAATATAACACCCACATGAACGGTATGCTCATGAAAGACTTTGGGTGGTAATCCTTTTGTAAGTGGATCTGCAATCATAAAGTTTGTTCCAATATGCTCTATATATATTTCTCTATTATGCACCCGTTATTTTAAAACAAGAAACTCTTTGTCATTATATTTTGTCTTAGATGACCTCCTATTGTTGTTTTAATATAGAACTGCTGATTTATTGTCATCATATAACTTTAGTTGTCTTTCTACATTTTTTAAATACGCACCCTAGTGACGAAATTTCGAATCCATATTCCTTGATTAGATGCATCATACCATGCTACAAATTATGCTGCCATTGTGGAGGAAGCTACAAGTATTTGTTTGGCACTCTTCCACAAAATAGCCCCTCGAGCTAAGAGATATATATAGCCATATGTAGATTTTCTACTATCTTGGCATCCTGCAAACTTAGAGTCTGAATACCCAATAATCTCTAACTGATCTGATTTCTTATATGTGAGCATAAGATCTTTTGTTCTCTTCAAGTATCTCATTACCCACTTGTCTGCTTTCCAATGTTCTATACCAGGATTGCTAAGATATCTACTTAACATGCTAATAATTTAAGCAATATCCAGACGTGTACACACTTGAGAATACACTAGACTCCCAACTTCTGATGCATAGGGAATCTTTTGCATTTATTGAACTTCAAGGTTTTTATTAAGGCATTTACTTAAAGTGGACTGATGTCGTTTAAATAATTATCATTATAAACCGGACCAATGTCAGATCTATGTAAAGAAAAGCCTCTTTTTTGGCATTTGTATTGACCTGTTTTGGTTGGGTTACCACTACTAAAGAAGTGTTTATATACGAAATATATAAGCACTGGATATGACCCGTGCCTAAAGATATTTTAAAACAATTTAATTAAACTTTTACAAATATTATAATAATAAAAAGGGATAGTGATTTTATGTTAAATTTGATAATATATGGGAAGATTTGAAATTAAAGGGAATTATGAGAAGTTTGGGTGGTTTTTTTGTTTTAGTATGAAAAGTTAGGTTTGTCCTACTTTATTATATAATTACTCGAACAAAAAGTAAAAAAACATTGTGTCCCATTTATATTAGGTGTATCGATGACATATTTGGTGTGAAATAAAATAAAGAAAATAAAATCCCAATTATGTTAGGTGTGAAACCAAAGAAAAATAACTCACTATTTGTAAATTTAACGTAGAGTTATAACATGACACATAATTTATCTTATTTTTTGTTTGGAATCAATGAAACAAAGCTCATCACATGTTTATATTGGACAAAAGATAACTATTATTCTTCTTCAATTCAAGATCTCTTCTTACTCCATGACACAAACCTTAACCTGAACCCCTTACAATTTATATATCTATTTTAGAAGGGTACACCAAGAACAAAAGAACATAAAGAATTAAGGAACAACAAAACCTCATGAACACGTTTCTCTTGGAAAGTTACATATATTGTAGATATATATGAAAATTTGGGGGATTAAATTATAGATTTTTAAAAGTTTGATTAGTTTATATTTAACTTTGCCGGTAAACAAAATTTTAGAATGGGACTTGGGTCATGAGAAGATGGAGATCTGTTGAAAAATTATTCTATACAATTCGAAATAAGTTGTAATTTAGTGCCTAACATAATTTGTGTGTATATCATAACATGCATCAAAATAAAAAACTATTGTAGTAAATACACATTTAGAGGCCTCAAAATTCTAAAATAATATTTTTAAACGCCTAAATAAATTTTTGTTTTCTTTTAAGACGTGGTTGTTTAATTTTGGCTTAAAATATACTCAAATTTCATATATTCACTTTTCTACCATTCTCCCAACACACTATTTTTAATTTTTTTTATTGCATTTTAAATCCCTACAATTATACCTATTGTTTAGATTTTATTTCAATGTCTTTTTTTCGTATGGTTCGTGTTATAATTCTGTGCGCACTGTTTGTAATTAATTTTTTTTCTTTTGTTTATTGGGCTGTTATCTGGAAAAAAATAAGAACATCAATTCGTACATACAACCACACAAGTTCATCTATATAAATGAGTATATACACACAAAAATGAAGATTCTTACCATACCTACAAAAAATGCAAAACTGTGGGTATTTACCCATAAAAATACATATTAATACACACAAAAATACATAATCAAACAAAAAAATTTAATTTTTTACATACAAAATTACAGATCTATTCACACTAAAGTACAAATCTATACCCCAAAATACAGATCTATAGCCACAACATACCGATCTATACAAACAATATACAGAGATGTACCCATGAAATTAAAACCTTAGAATTTTCTACTAGAATATGTAAAAAACTATTAAATAGGATTTTTTTTTCATTTTTTACTGTTAAAAATGGATTTTTGTAAACCTTCGATGACCTAAATTCACCATAGATATTAGGAAAAAAATATAAAGAGAAAGATAGAATACAAATAATATCAGAATATTAGAATAAAGAGGGTTTGTTCTATGAGAATGAAGAGAACAGAGGGAGAAACAGGTTCGGTAGAACCTGATAAAGAAAAAATAAGAAGTCATGGCTTGGTTATAATTCGATGAGATAGAAAAAACTAGTTAGTCATGAGCATTTAAATATAAAACTCAAGTGACTCAAGGTCTTTCTTATTCTTTTACGTAGTAAAATACTATGAATCAATACAATTGTAGTAGTATTTTGATGGATATTAAAAATTCTATAAATATCTATTTGCAACAAATTTTAAATAAATTGACAATCTGATCGATATCCATATCATTTCATCACAATCGTTTAATTCCAAGAGATATATATTGTGATAAAATGACATGAACACGATTGGACTGTAATCATTTGTGTTTCCTAGAAATATAAAATAACCATAATTTTGTGTTGTTGCAATTTTTAATAATAGAGATGTATAGAAATAGGTGTTATGTTGATAAAAAATATGAATGAATAGCCTCTATTTATATTTGACGAGAGGGGTAAAATAGGAACGAAATAGAAGCTTCCCGATTTCAAAAACCATCAAATTTTTTTAATGCAACAATATATATCCCCTTATCTCCAACGACTGCGATAACTCTAAAAAAATATAATTAATGATATGGGATCCACTACTATTTAATTATTTGTCATATTTTATACCTATAATATTTATAATCCCATATAATTAATGTATTGGTATGTTTTATCTACTTATTTTATTTTTCGATCAAATATACAAATACATATTTTATTTATTATTACTTTCAAAATTTATACCTTATAATGAATTTTTTCAGTCTGGTTCAATTTTAAGGTCATAATGTAGTATGCAATATTTATAGACCGTAAATATCTATATTACATATCATGTGTTGATCAAATGTCGTGAATATTCATACATAACATACAATCAAAACCTCTTTAGAACCCTTAAATTATTCAATATAAAAGATATATCAGAGTTATCCCTTAATCTCCAAAGTTCGAGATCATCTGAAAAAGGTAAATTGATATAATAGGACCCAAAGTTGTTCAAATATATAATATATTTATACATATTATATTAGAAAAATCTCATAAATTCATAATATCATATTTATAATCACATAAAAAATAATTTGCAAGCCCCACTTTCTTCTGTTTTTATTATCAAAATAATTTACTTATGTACCAAATATATAAGAGTTCATTTATCATCATATATATATATATATCTTAATGGTTAATGAATATGTTAATTTTAGTATGGTTTTTAAGCCATAATGTAAATGAAACAAAATAAAAAAGTTACCAGTTACATTTTACTTGTGTAACTTATGTGGTTCAGGTGACATCGTTGAGATTTAAGTTAAGTAAACTAAACTTTAAAAGATTTAGCTTAAAACAAATTTGACTGATGATAGTTTAAACTAGAAACAAATCATGTTAGGCCATTGTTTAGGTAGAGGATTAAGTCGAATGGATTATATAAGTACATTCAAATCAAAAGCCAATAGATACAATTGTTGCTTGTATATGTAGTGTAAACATTTATAAAGACAACTCATTGATGAAATATTTTGAAATCAAGAAAAAAAAAATCTTTCACATATAATATTAAACCAAATAAAGACAATTCATTGATTAAATTTTTTGTGTGAAATAAAATGAATGGGTAAAACCAGTTGTGGGCCTTAATCTTCAATGTGAATTACGCTCATGGACATCTATCTTTCAAAATACCCCAACTTTCCATAAAATATATCCATTAGTATTTAACATATCTATATGGATCTATATATTTTTATTTTGATATGGCTAAATTTTATATCTTATCTATACAGTTGCATATTGTTTATTAAATTATATAAGAAAACATATGCTAATATTTATTTTAAATATATTTTTGTTTATATTACTATATCGAAAGTATCTACAAGTTTATATGATTTTGGTATAGTAGTATTAAATTGTTTAATTAGTATACTTGTTTTGTTATAGTTGAATTGAATTAGATTTATGAAAGATTAATATTGTTGTAGAGATATCTAACATTAAAGTGTAGTCTAGATTTTACCAATTCTATAATTTTGATGGTTAGGTTGGGTGCATCTAGTTGAGGTAGGGTTTAAGTAAAGCAAACAATCAGCTTTATAAATCAGACCAATGATGAGACCAAATTTAAGAAAAGCCTATTTTTGGGTGCTTGTTTTGGCTAATTTAGGTGGGGTTCATGCTCATCAGTAACTACCTCTAATATAAAAGAGCTTATATACTTAATATATAAGCATATTCGGCCCAAAAGTCAAAAATCGTAATGTGTTTACTTGAATATGCAGTGTGAAACCAAATAAAGGCACTTCATGGATGACACATTTGATATGAAATTAAGGAAAGACAAAAAATATCATCTATAGTAGGTGTGAAACTAAAAGAAAAAAACTCATCATTCGCAGATTTAATGTAAAACTATAACAATACATATCATCATTAACACTTTCTGTGTGATATCAATAAACACAACTCTTGGGTGTTTAACTTGGAGATAAAAACACTTTTGTAATTTTTTTTTCAAATTGATTGTTTCCAAAATGTGACAAATATTGGTTTTCGTTATATTTGTTCTATAATAAGAGTACAATAATTAAATACGTTATTAGTATGAGATTTTTCATTCAAGAAACATATACTTAAAGTTAGACGCATATCATAAAATTTCCCTTAATACTTAATTTTCACATTCCAATTACTTCAAAATAATAATAAACTTTATATAGATCTATAAAGAGTGAATGATACAAAGTGTATTGGTTACCAAACACTTAATAAAAAGTAAATAAATCTATTATACTTAAAAGAAAAAAATATATTATAAATAATGAAAAAACAAAATTATACAATATTATACAATATTTAAATAAAAAAAATCCAACATGGAGATGTTAAATCGTTCTTGAAATATGCTTCAACACACCTATAAAACCTCTTTAAAGTTACAATTTCTATACGTATGTTAGAATGTTAGTTAAAGAACGAAAGAACATACAAAACCTCATGAATAAGTTTATGTTGGAAAGTTAGATCTATTATTCTGATCCGCCATGGAAAGTTAGATCTACTATAGATATATAGGGATATTTGGACGATAAAAATATAGATTTAACAAATTTTTATTAAATTATATTTAACTTTACTAGTGAAAACATAATTTCATAAGGGGATGTATATCATAGCATGCATCACAATAAAAAAACTTTGTGGTAAAATATTTTGACTACGATAAAATTATATTAATGTTGTATTGGATATCACATTTTCAATCAATATTCGTGGACAACAAATTTAAAATGGAATCACAATCTGATTGATGATCATGATATTTCAAACGTAAATCTTAAACCATACAACTTTATGTTTTCTTTCACTTTAACCTTAACCTTAATTTGAACTTTATCCATAACATAAAATTTCAATACCTTGATCTTAATTTTTTTAACCATAACCCTGAAACTTGTGAACCATGAATATTGAAACTTAAATCTTAAACGTAAATATTAAATCTTAACCTTAAAATTAACTTTAACCATTCCCCTAACCTTTAAATTGACTTTTTCCTTTCCATAAACCTTGATCTTTAACCTTAACCTTAACTTCCATCTTGAAGTTTGCCTTTTACATTTCCTTAAATGTTGAACTTTAAACCTTAAATTTAACCTTAACTTTAAACAAATAAAGATTCATCGCGCTAATATTCCAACTTAAACATTATACTTAAAACATTAAATTTTAAACCTTAACTTAAACCTTAAATCTTTACTTTAACCTTAACATTATATCTAATTTTTATTGTGCGTGTGACTTTTTGAATTATTTATCTTTTACAACAATATATATACATGTAATAAATAAATAAATTACACGACACATATCATCCACATAAATGACGGACACAATTATTTATTTCACCTTAATGTACAAATTTGAATTAATTGCAATAATTATTTTACTAGTTAGTGGAAACCAAATGTCCCTTCACCCACTCTATTAGTCATTGGAAGGTTTCACGTTCATTCCACCCTATACAATCCTCTAAATTAGTATCATCCAGTCGGGTTGGATATCTGACTTTCAATCAGCAAACTTGGGTTTGATCCCCGTCAATGGAACAAAACTTATTTTAAGTTCTCACCTAGGGGACTTGGGTCTAGATCCCAATAATATAACAACGTTTTACTTCTTCCAGGCCCGTAAAACATGAACCTTCAATCTTAACCTTGATTTTACATGTAATATGGTCTGAACTTGGCTATTTCCAACTAGTCCAATTTAAAACTTAGTCATATTAAACAAAACCGTACTGGTAGAGTGTAAAAGAACTAAACGCTTTACTACTACGTAAAATATCCAAATACATAATAATCCTAAATTAAAATAACAGAGCAATAAAAAAAACTTAAAATCCCATTAAACATCACATCTTCATGTAATATAACACCCACATGAACGGTATGATCATGAAAGAATTTGGGTGGTAATCCTTTAGTAAGTGGATCTGCAATAATAAAGTTTGTTCCAATATGCTCTATATATATTACTCTACTATGTACCCGTTATTTTAAAACAAGAAACTCTATGTCAATATGTTTTGTCTTAGATGACCTCCTATTGTTGTTTGAATATAGAACTGCTGATTTATTGTCATCATATAACTTTGGTGGTCTTTCTACATTTTATAAATGCGCACCCTATTGACGAAATTTCGAATCCATATTCCTTGATTAGATACGTCATACCATGCTACAAATTATGCTGCCATAGTGGAGGAAGTTACAAGTGATTGTTTGTCAATCTTCCACAAAATAGCCCCTCCAACTAAGAGATATATATAGCCATATGTAGATTTTCTACTATCTTGGCATCCCGCAAACTTAGAGTCTGAATACCCAATAATCTTCAACTGATCTGATTTCTTATATGTGAGCATAAAATCTTTTGTTCTCTTCAATTATCTCATTTTAAGCAATATCCAGACGTGTACACACTTGAGCATACACTAGACTCCCAACTGCTGATGCATAGGGAATCTTTAGCATTTATTGAACTTCAAGGTTTTTATTAGGGCAATTACTTAAAGTGGACCGATGTCGTTTAAATAATTATCATTAAAAACCGGACCAATGTCGGATCTATATAAAGAAAAGCCTCTTTTTGGGCATTTGTTTTGACCTGTTTTGGTTGGGTTCATGCTCAACCGTAACTACCACTACTAAAGAAGAGTTTACATACAAAATATATAAGCATTGGATATGACCCGCGCCTAAACATATTTTAAAACAATTTAATTAAACTTTTACAGATATTATAATAATAAAAAGGGAGAGTGAGATGATGTTAAATTTTATAATATATGAGAAGATTTTAAATTAAAGGGAATTATGAGAAGTTTGTGTTATTTTTTAGTTTTAATAGGAAGAGTTAGGTTTGTCCTACTTTATTATATAAATACTCGAACAAAAAGTAAAACAAAACATTGTGTCCCATTTATATTACGTGAATCGATGACATATTTTGTATGAAATAAAATAAAGAAAATAAAATCCCAATTATGTTAGGTGTGAAACAAAAGAAAAATAACTCACTATTTGTAAATTTAACATAGAGTTATAACATGACAAATTATGTTAGGCACTAAATTACAACTTATTTCGAATTGTATAGAATAATTTTACCGGCAAAGTTAAATATAAACTAATCAAACTTTTAAAAATCTATAAGTTAATCCCCCAAATGTTCATATATATCTACAATATATGTAACTTTCCATTTGGAATCAATGACACAAAGCTCATCACGTGTTTATATTGGACAAAATATAACTATTATTCTTCTTTTATTCAAGATCTCTTCTTACTCCTTAACACAAACCTTAACATGAACCCCTTACAATTTATATATCTATTTTAGAAGGGTACACCAAGAACAAAAGAACATAAAAAATTAAGGAACAACAAAACCTCATGAACAAGTTTCTCTTGGAAAGTTTGATTAGTTTATATTTAACTTTGCTGGTAAAATTATTCTATACAATTCGAAATAAGTTGTAATTTAGTGCCTAACATAATTTGTCTGTGTATTATAACATTCATACAAGTATAAAGCTATTGTAGTAAATACACATTTAGAGGCCTCAAAATTATAAAATAATATTTTTAAAGGCCTAACTAAATTTTTGTTTTCATTTAAGACATGGTTGATTAATTTTGGTTTAAAATATATTCAAATATTTCATATATTCACTTTTCTACCATTCTCTGAATACACTATTTTTAATTTTTTTATTGCATTATAAATCCCTACAATTATACATATTGTTTAGATTTTATTTCAATGTCTTTCTTTCTTATGGTTCGTGTTATAATTCAATGGGCACTGTTTTTAATTAATTTTTTTCTTTTGTTTATTGGATTGTTATCTGTAAATAAATAAGAACATCAATTCATACGTACAACCACACAAGTTCATATATATAAATGAGTATATACCCACAAAAATGATGATTCCTACCATACCTACAAAAAATGCAAAATTGTGGGCATTTTCACACAAAAATACATTTTAATAAACACAAAAATACTTAATCAAACCAAAAAATATAACTTTTTACACACAAAATTATAGATCAATTCACACAAAAGTACAAATCTATACCCCAAAAAATACTGATCTATAGCTACGACATACCGACCTATACAAACAATAAACATGATCTGTACCCATGAAATTAAAACCTTAGAGTTTTCTACTAGAACGTGTAAAAAACAAGTAAATAGAATTTTTTTCATTTTTTATTGTTAAAAATGGATTTTTGTAAAACTTTAATTCCCTAAATTCACCATAGATATAAGGAACGAAATATAAAGAGAAAGATAGAATACAAATAATTTTAGAATATTAGAATAAAGAGGGTTTGTTCTATAAGAATTGAAAGAATAGAGGAAGAAACAGGTTCAGTAGAACCTGATAAAGAAAACATGAAAAAAATGAATAGAAGAATATGCATAGTAAAGTATGGGGGCATAACAATAATAAGTCATGGCTTGGTTATAATTGGACGAGATAGAAAAAACTAGTTAGTCATGAGCCTTTAAATATAAGACTCAAGTGTCTCAAGGTCTTTCTTATTCTTTTACAGTAATACAATACCATGAATCAATAAAATTTTAGTAGTGTTTTGATGGATATTAAAAATTCTATAAATATCTATTTGCAACAAATTTTAAATGAATTGACAATCTGATCGATATCCATATCATTTCATCACAATCGTTTAATTTCAAGAGATATATATTGTGATAAAATGACATGAACACGATTGGATTGTAATCATTTGGGTTTCCTAGAAATTTAAAATAACCATAATTTTGTGTTGTTGCAATTTTTAATAATAGAGATGTATAGAAATAGGTGTTATGTGGATAAAAAATATGAATGAATAGCCTTTATTTATATATGACGAGAGGGGTAAAATAGGAACGAATTAGAAGCTTCCGGATTTCAAAAACGATAAATTTTATTAATGCAACAATATATATCCCCTTATCTCCAACGACTGGGATAACTCCAAAAAATATATAATTAATGATATGGGATTCACTACTATTTAATTATTTGTCATATTTTATACCTATTATCTTTATAATCTCATATAATTAATGTATTGGTATGTTTTATCTACTTATTTTATTTATCGATCAAATATATAAATACATATTTTATTTATTATTACTTAAAAAATTTATACCTTATAATGAATTTTTTCAGTCTGGTTCAATTTTAAAGTCATAATGTAGTATGCAATATTTATAGACCATAAATATCTATATTACATATCTTGTGGTGATCAACGGTCGTGAATATTCATACATAACATACAATCAAAACCTCTTTAGAACACTTAAATTATTCAGTATAAAAGATATATCAGATTTATCCCTTGATCTCCAAAGTTCGGGATCGATCTGGAAAAGGTAAATTGATATAATCGGACCCAAAGTTGTTCAATTATATAATATATTTATACATATTATATTATAAAAATCCCATAAAATCATAATACCATATTTATAATCACATAAAAAATAATTTGCAAGCCCCACAATCTTCTGTTTTTATTATCAAAATAATTTACATATCTACCAAATATATAAGAGTTCATTTTTTATCATATATATATATATATATATATATCTTAATGGTTAATGAATATGTTAATTTTAGTATGGTTTTTAAGCCATAATATAAATGAAACAAAATAAAAAAGTTACTAGTTAGATTTTACTTGTGTAACTTAGGTGGTTCAGGTGACATTGTTGAGGGTGAGTTTAAGTTAAGTAAACTAAACTTTAAAAGAATTAGCTTAAAACAAATTTGACTGATGATAGTTTAAACTAGAAAAAAATCATGTTGGGCCATTGTTTAGGTAGAGGTTTAAGTCGAATGGATTATATAAGTACATTCAAACCAAACGCCAATAAATACAATTGTTTCTTGTATATGTAGTGTAAACATTTATAAAGACAACTCATTGATGAAATATTTAGAAATCAAGGAAAAAAAATCTTTCACATTCAATATTAAACCAAATAAAGACAATTCATTGATGACATTTTTTTTGTGAAATAAAATGAATGGGTAAAACCAGTTGTGGCCCTTAATCTTCAATGTGAATTAGCTCATGGACATCCGATCATTCAAAATACCCCAAATTTCCATAAAATATATCCATTGGTATTTAACATATCTATATGGATCTACATATTTTTATTTTGATATGGCTAAATTTTATATCTTATATATACAGTTGCATATTGTTTATTAAACTATATAAGAAAACATATTCTTATTTTTTTTAAATATATTTTTGTTTATATTACAATATCAAAAGTATCTACAAGTTTATATGAGTTTTGTATAGTATTATTAAATTGTTTAATTACTATACTTGTTTTGCTATAGTGGAATTGAATTAGATATATGAAAGATAAATATTGTTGTAGAGATATCTGAAATTAAAATGGAGTCTATTTTTAGATTTTACGAATTCTATAATTTTGGTGGTTAGGTTGGGTGCATTAAGTTGAACTAGGGTTTAAGTAAAGCAAACAATCAACTTTATAAACCAGACCAATCCTGAGACGAAATTTTAGAAAAGCCTATTTTCGGGTGTTTGTTTTGGCCAATTTAGGTGGGATTCATGCTCATCAGTAACTACCCCTATTATAAAAGAGCTTATATACTAAATATATAATATTCGGCCGAAAAGTCAAAAATCATAATGTGTTTGCTTGAATATGCAGTGTGAAACCAAATTAAGGCACCTCATGGATGACACATTTGGTATGAAATTAAGGAAAGGCAAAAAATATCATTTATAGTAGGTGTGAAACTAAAAGAAAAAAACTCATCATTCACAGATTTAATGTAAAGTTATAACAAGACATATCATCAATCACACTTTCGGTGTGAAATCAATGAAACACAACTCATGGGTGTTTAACTTGGAGATAAAAACAATTTAATAAAACAAATTTCAAATTGATTGTTTCCAAAATATGACAAATATTGGATTTCGTTACATTTCTTCTATAATAACACTACACTAATTAATTACGTTATTAGTATGCGATTTTTCATTCAAGAAACATATACTTAAAGTTACACGTATGTCATAAAGTTTCCCTTAATATAAATCAACTCAATTTTCACATTCCAATTACTTCAAAATAATAATAAACTGTTTATATAGATCTATAAAGGGTGAATGATACAAAGTGTATTAGTGACAAAACATTTAATAAAAAGTAAATAAATCTATTATACTTAAAAGAAAAAAATATATTATAAATATTGAAAAAACAAAATTATACAATATTATACAATATTAAACAATATTTAAACAAAAAATATCTAAAATGCAGATGTTAAATCTTTCTTGAAATATGCTTCAACACACCTATAAAACCTCTTTAAAGTTACAATTTATATACCTATGTTACAATGTTACTTAAAGAACGAATGAACATACAAAAATGACGATCAACAAAACCTCATGAATAAGTTTATGTTGGAAAGTTAGATATATTATTCCGATCTGCCATGGAAAGTTAGATCTATATTAGAATATAGGAATATTTGGAGGATAAAAATATAGATTTACAAATTTTTGATTAAACTATATTTAACTTTACTAGAGAAAACATAATTTCATAAGGGGATGTATATCATAACATGCATCACAATAAAAAAAATTTGTGGTAATATCTTTTGACTACGATAAAATTATATTAATGTTGTATTGGGTATCACATATTCTATCAATATTCATGGTCAACAAATATAAAATGGAATCACAATCTGATCGATGATCATGATATTTCATCACAATCAGCTATCTTTAGGAGATATATGTTGTTATGAAATGTCATGACCACGATTGGATTGTAGTCCTTTAAGTTTCCTAGAAGTTTAGAATTACAATAATTGGTATACCTTTAAAACTGGGTTTCTGCTAAAAAAAATATAAAAATAATTATTGTGTTGATGAAAAATATGAATGATTAACATCTATTTATAGGTGAGGAAATGTGTAAAATAGAAATGACCTAGAATCTTCTGGATAACTATATATATATATATATATATATATATATATATATATATATAATTTTTTAATCAATGGTGATAAATATCAGTACATAAACGATGAAAGATTTATCCCTTATCAAAAGACTAGCACTATTTAATTATATTTTATTTTTATACCTAATATATTCTGAAATCTCATAAAAATAGTACTATTATAGTTATAATCCCATAAAATTATTGTGTTGGTCCATTTTATCTAATTATAATGATTCACTTACTTTTTTTATCCATCAAATATATATATATATATACATTTTTTTATTTCATACCAAATATATAGACATTGAATGTGGAAATATTTTCAAGTTGGTTCAATTTTTAAGCAAAAATATATATGAAGTAAGTGATTGAACATGGAAATATCTCATTTGTTTATCTTTGTATGGATATAATAAATGATACTATAGTACATAAATTTTTAGACCATATATATCTATATTATATAACATGCATGTGTTGACCAAAGGTCATGATACTATATTGTAATGCATATTCATTCTTTACCAGTATGGATTTTCAACATAAAAGATGAACACGATCGTTTGTGAACCCTTATTTCTCTAATTCACATTAATTTCAATATTGTTTTTAACTAATGAAATAAAACTTAGTTGTTTCTTATTCCACTCTATTAGATATGTTAATGTTCTAAGTGTGTCCATGCTATACAACATAACTTATTTTAAAGGCTCACATAGGGGATATTGGTTTGTTTCCCTTTAATAGAATTCTTTTTACCTTTTCCATGACCCATAAAACAATGAACCTTGAATTTTGAACCACGAACAATGAAATTTTGATAAATTTCTAGATAAATGCATAAAAAAATACAACAAATGATTTATAATCATAAAGCTAATATGTACTAGAAATTAAACATCATGAACCATAAATTTAAAAATGCGTGCAAACGTTATAAAACAAATGTATTATAAGAATAAATGATTATGTACAAGAAAATAAAGATCATGAACCATTAATTTAAAAATATTTGGACATGATTTAATATTAAAAAAACCACATTAACCCTATGCATAACATTAAATCAACCTTAAACATATACTTAAATTTAAAACTTGAGTCATAAACATTTGCCTTAACACTAAACTACAAACTTTACATTAGACCTTGAAACTTAACTTTCATCATAAAGTTAAACTTGACCTTAATTTTAACTTTAACACAAACCCTAACCTTATCCTTACCTTTAAGATTTCAACTGCAATTCTAATCTTAATCAAATAAAGATTCATTGTGCTAATATTTAACGTCAAACCTTAAACCTTATAACCTTAAACTCAACCTCAACCTTATCCTTTAATGTTTAAACTTTAATTCTACACATAACCAAATGAAGATTTATCGTGCTTATACTGATCCTTAGACCTTAAATTTTAATAACCTTAGACTTAAATGTTAAATATTAAACCTTGAAAGTAACCTTATTCTTGACGTAAACCATTACATTACCCCTTAGATTTAACCTTAGTCGTAACCGTAAACCAAAATTTAAACTTTAACACTGACCTTTAACCTTCACATTAACAGTAACCCTAACCTTAACTATAACATTAACTGTAACCTCCTCTCAACCTTAAACTTAACCTTAACCTTATCCTTTAATGTTTAAACTTTAATTCTATACATAACCAAATGAAGATTTATCGTGCTTATACTGAACCTTAGACCTTAAATTTTAATAACCTTATACTTAAATGTTAAATATTAAACCTTGAAATTAACCTTATTCATGACGTGAACCTTTACATTACCCCTTAGATTTAACCTTAGCAATAACCGTTAACCAAAATTTAAACTTTAACCTTGACCTTTAACCTTCAAATTAACAGTAACCCTAACCTTAACTATAACCTTACATGTAACCTCCTCTCAGCTTTAAACTTAACCTTAGCCTTAACCTTATTCTTAGCGTCAACTTTAGCCTTTGATTAACTCTATCCCTAGCCCTAGCCATTGCCTTTGCTTTGGCCTTAACCTTTGTCTTAATCTTAACCTTAGTCTTAGCCTAAGCCTTAGTCAAAACCTTTGTCTTTACCTTAGCCTAAGCCTTATCGCTAGACTTAGCCCTAGCCTTAGCGTTAAACTTAACCTTAACCTTAGACTTAAAAATAAATTTAACATAGTATTAACTTTAAAATTAACCTTAACATTAACCTTAACTACAACCCTTTACTCTTTAACTTTAACCTTAACCTCAACTCCTTAACTATTAATTTTAACAACATCCTTAACCCTATATCGTAACATTTTAACCTAAAATTAACATTGACCTCTGTCTTACACTTAAACTTAAATTTTGACTTAACCACGACCTTAACATTAAACTTAATCATAAACTTAACGTCAACCATAACCTTAACCTTTCCCGTTAACATTTAACTTAACCTTAAAATAAACCATAATCTTAACCTTAAACTTAACCGTAAGATTAAATCTTTTACCTTAAACCTTACACCTTAAACGTAAAACTTAAACCATACAACTTAGTTTTTGCTTTCACTTTAACCTGAACTTTAATATTAACATAAAACTTAACTTAACCTTAAATCTTATACCTTAAACTGTAAATCTTAAACATAAGCCTTAAACCATACAACTTTATGTTTGCTTTCACTTTAACATTAACCTTAACCTTAACTTTGAACTTTATCCATAACAGTAACCTTCAATTTACCTTCACCTTCATCTTAACTTTTAAAACTATAACCTTGAACCTTCTGAACCTTGAACTTTGAAACTTAAACCTTAAACGTAAACATTAAACCTTAACTTTAACTTTAACTTTAACCATTACCTTAACCTTTAAATTTACATTTTACTTTCCATAAACCTTGAAATTTAACCGTAACCTTAACTTTCATCTTTAAGTTTGCCTTTTACATTTCCTTAAACGTTGAACTTTAAATCTTAAACTTAACCTTAACTTTAACTAAATGAAGATTCATCGGGCTAATTTTCCAAGTTAAACCTTATACCTTAAACATTAAATCTTAAACCTTAACTTAAACATTAATCTTAACCTCAACCCTAACCTTAACCTTATATCTAATTTTGATTGTGCGCGTGACTTTTTGAATTATTTATCTTTTACAAAAATATATATATATATAATAAACAAAAACATTAAACGACACATATCATCCTCATAAATGACGGTCACTATTATTTATTTCATATTAATGTAACAATTTACATAAATTTCATTAATTTGTTTACTAGTAAGAGGAAACCAAATGTCCCTTCTCCCACTCCATTAGTCATTGGAAGGTTTCACGTTCTTGCCACCCTATACAATCCTCTATATTAAAGTCATACAGTCGGGTTGGATATTTGACTTACACTCAGCAGACTTGGGTTTGATCCCATCAATGGAACAAAACTTATTTTAAGATCTCACCAAGGGGACCTGGGTTCGATTCCCAATAATATAAGAATATTTTACTTCTTCCATGCCCGTAAAACATGAACCTTCAACATTAACCTTTATTTTACATGTAATATGGTCTGAACATGGCGATTTCCAACTGCTCCAATTGACATAAACTCACATTAAAACATCACATCTTCATGTAATGTAACACCCACATGAATGGTATGCTCATGAAAGACTTTGGGTAGTAATCCTTTAGTAAGTGAATCCGCAATCATAAAGTTTGGTCCAATATGCTCTATATATACTTCTCCACTACAAACTTGTTATTTCACAACAAGAAACTTTATGTCAATATGTTTTGTCTTAGATGGGCTCCTATTGCTTTTTTAATATAGAACTACTAATTTATTGTCATAATATAACTTTAGTGGTCTTTCTACATTTTCTAAAATACGTAGACTAGCGAAAAGAATTTCAGGCCATATTCCTTGATTAGATGCCTCATAACATGCTACAAATTCTACTGCCATAGTGGAGGAAGCTACAAGTGTTTGTTTGGCCCTCTTTCACGAAATAGGCCCTATATCTAAGAGATATATATATATATAGCATGATGTAGATTTCATACTATCTTGTAATCCTGCAAAACCAGAGTCTAAATACCCAATAATATCCAACTGATCATAAAATCTTTTGTTCTCTTCAAGTATCTCATTACCCGCTTGGCTGCTTTCTAATGTTCTATACGAGGATTGCTTAGATATCTGCTTAACATGCCAATGATGTACGCAATATCCGGATGTGTACACACTTCAGCATACATTAGACTCCCAACTGCTAATGCATAGGTAATCTTTTGCATTTCTTGAACTTCAAGGTTTTTTTAGGGTATTGACTTAAACTGAATTTTTCTCCTTTATGGACAAGGGTGTCACCTGGCTTACTGTCTCGCATGCCAAATATTTTATGTACTTTATCAATATAACCCTTTTGTGATAATCCAACAATGCCTTGAGAATGATCATGGTATATTTGGATTCTCAATAAAAAAGAGTCGTCTCAAAGATCTTTCATCTCAAAATTCTTTGAAAGAAATTTCTTAGTTTCCTGCAAAATGCTTATATCATTAGTTGCAAGAATTATGTTATGTCATCAACATACAAAACTAGGAATGTGAAATTACTCCCACTTAACATGTGATACACACAATCATCATCTGCATTTATCTCAAAACCAAATGAGATAATGACTTGACGAAACTTGTAGTACCAATGACGAGAAGCTTGCTTGATTCCATAGAGGGATTTAGTTAACTTGCAAACCATATTCTATGAATCTCCCGAAAAAAAGTTTTTTGGTTGTACCATATAAATCGTCTCATCAATTTCTCCATTTAAGAACACTTTCTCAACATCCATCTGATGTAACTCAAGATCAAAATGATCAACCAATGCAATAATTGTCCAAAAAGAGTCCTCTCATTAAAGCCAGTGCCTTCTTTTTTAGTAAAGACTTTAGCTACAGGTCTAGCCTTATACCTTTCCACATTACCATTCGCATCCCTTTTGGTTTTAAATATCCACTTACGACCAATTGGTTTTGCACCTTGTAGTAAAGGACAAGTCCCCAAACCTTATTGTCTTGCATAGACGCTTACTCATCATGTATTACTTCAATCAACTTTTGAGAGATAGAACTTTTCATGGCATGATGAAGTTGACTAGATCATCTATTATCGTGCAATTTTCTTCTTCATGTTCTTGGAGATACCCAATATAATCATATGGACTTGCATTTCTCCTTTCTCTAGTGGATCATCTTATTGGCACTGGTCGTTGAGGTTGTTCTTCTTAAATAATTATTTCATCTTGAATAGGAAGTTGTTCAACGTTAACTTGTTGAGGTCCCGTATCGACTTCTTGATCAATGACTTGTATAGGAACTTATTTTAAAGGCTCACGTAGGGGTTATTGGTTCATTTCCCTTTGATAGAAAAAACTTTACCTTTTCTATTTCCCATAAAACAATGAACCTTGAATTTTGAACCACGAACAATGAATTTTTTTTCAATTTCTAGAAAAATGGATACAAGAAAAATACAACAATTGTTTTATAATCATAAAAATAATGTGTACTAGAAATTAAAAATCATGAACCATAAATTTAAAAAAATGCTTGCAAGTAAATAAAAGAAATATATTATAAGAATAAAAAAATATGTACAAGAAAATAAAGATCATGAACAATTAATTTAAAAATATTTGGATATATTTTAATATTAAAAAAGCACATTAACCTTATGCATAACATTAAATCAACCTTAACCATATACTTAAATTTAAAACTTGAGCCATAAACATTCACCTTAACACTAAATTACAAACTTTACATTAAACCTTGAATTTAAACTTGAAACTTAACTTTCATCATAATATTAAACTTAACCTTTGATGTCTTCCCAAATGTGATGATTTAATTTTAGTTGGAGACATCATTGTTAGTATTTTAGGAAGTCTAGTAGTCGATTTTCCCATGATTTATTATACTTTCCTATTTCTTGTCTTGATTTAATTATTTATTATTTTTAGAGCATATTAGGTTTAATTTATTTATTTAGTGTGAAGCTTTCGAGATATATACAAAGTAATTAAATGTCAAATCAATTCTAAAGAGATAAAGTAAAAAAGATATGCGTGGAAACTAGAGATAAATGAAAGAAAAGATAGGATATGGAAAGATAAAGTTGTCAAATAAATCTAAATTCCAGCACCCACGACCATAAAAGTCATCATAACTCAAGATTGGATAGGATTTTGGAATAATGGTTTGCAGCAAAGTTATAGAGCTTTCCGAGGCGATCAGTTTCTATATGATGAAATTATCAATTGGATTTGGAACGAAGAAATTATGGCCAAAACAAAACAGCGGAAAATTATTACCTTTTCTATATTTCAGGATTACGAATTTGAGTTGGGCTTGGAGTCCAAGTTATTTGTCTTCCACTCCAGATCTTCTAAACACCTCTAAATGAACCCCTTAAACCTTTGTAAAATCATTCTTGTCTCCCATAAATTAGTCCTTATGTTTTATATCATTAGAATTATTGAAGAGAATACAATGAAATCTATGTATCATTCTTTTAGTTTATTTCCTTCAGGTATGAACTATTTTTCACATAACTTTGGTTTTGCATTATGTGTAGTCTATGAATTGTATTTTATTTCGATTCAAGTTTCTTGGGGAATTATATGTTTTAAATTAATTCTAGTTACTTAACCATATATTTTCTTTATGTGCTTTAATTTATTTTCTGTCTTAAACCTGATCAATTTAAGACTTTGTTAATAGTAGTTAGATGGTGGGCCAGAAGGGGTGTCTAATTATTGAAACACCACATAAATATCTAGAATAAGGAATTGGTCTTGACAACACCAGCCTAACTAGAAAGTCATTAAGGTTTATTTTCATAACCAAACATCATTAGTAGGTAAGATTGCAGTTAGGACCCTTGTGGTGCAGGATAACCCTTTTTGAGTCCCCTAGTGATTGTAAGGTTTCCATCCTTGTTTGTTCTCCGGGGATAGGGGGAATTTAGAATCCTGATTACATATCTAAAAGCTATTATCTCCCTTATAAACTAAATTGATAGAAAAAACTTGAAAAATTAGTGTATACTAGCAAACCTAAGATATACTCACTCTTTTATTTTTTGGATTGTTATCTGCACAAAAATAAGAACATCAATTCATACATACAACCACACAAGTTCATCTATATAAATTTGTACATACCCACAAAAATGAATATTCATACCCCGAAAAAATGCAAAATAATAGGTATATACCCACAAAAAATGCAAAATAGTGGGTATTTACCCACAAAAATATAGATTATTAACCACGAAAATACAAAATTTTACCTAAAAAATAAAAAATTTTACACACAAAATTACAGTTCTATACACACATGGAAGTACAGATATATACCCACATAAATACAAATCTATTCCACCAAAAAAACTTATATATAACCACAACATACAAATCTATACACACAATATACAGATTTATACCCATGAAATTAAAACCTTAGAATTTTCTACTTGAATGTGTAAAAAACAATTAAATAGAAATATTTTAGTTTTTTACGGTTAAAAATGGATTTTTGTAAAATTTCAATACTCTAAATTCACCATAGATTTAATGAATCAAAAATAAAGAGAAAGATAGAATAAAGACAATTTCAGAATATAAGAATAAAGAGGGCTTGTTCTATAAGAATGGAGAGAATAGAGGGAGAAGAAGGTTCGGGAGAATCTGAAAAGGTAAAAATGAAAAAAAAAGGAATTGAAGAATATATATAGTAAAGTATGAGGGTAAAACAATAAGAAGACATGACTTGGTTATAATAGGATGAGATAGAAAAAACTAGTTAGTCATAAGCCTTTAAATATAAGACTCAAGTGCCTTAAGGTCTTCCTTATTCTTTTACCGTAGTAAAATACTATGAATCGATAAAATTGTAATGGTATTTTGATGGGTATTATGAGTTCTATAAATATTTATTGGCAACAAATTTTAAATGAATTCACGTTTGGATTGATATTAATTGCATTTAATTACAATCGTTTAATTTCAAGAGATATGTATTGTGATAAAATGACATGAACACGATTGGATTGTAATCATTTTAGTTTACTAGAAGTTTATAATAACCATAATTTTGTGTTGTTGTAATGTTTTATAATATAGATGTATAGAATTAGGTGTTATGTTGATAAAAAATATGAATGAATAACCTTAATATATATATGACGAGAGGGGTAAAATGGGAATGAACTAAAGCTTTCGGATTTCAAAAACCATCAAATTTTATTAATGAAACAATATATATCCCCCTTATCTCCAACGACTAGGATAACTCTAAAACATATAAACCCTAACCTTATCCCTAACTTTAAGATTTCAACCGCAATTCTAATCTAAACCGAATAAAGATTCATTGTGCTAATATTTAACGTCAAACCTTAAACCTTATAACCTTAAACTTAACCTCAACCTTATCATTTAAGGTCTAAACCTCAATTCTACACATAACTAAATGAAGATTTATCGTGCTTATATTGAACCTCAGACCTTAAATTTGTATAACCTTAGACTTAAACGTTAAATATTAAAGTTTTAAATTAACCATATACTTGACGTAAACCTTTACATTACCCCATATATTTAACCTTAACCTTAACCATAAAATAAATTTTAAACTTTAACCTTGACCTTTAATCATAACCTTTAACCTTCACATTAACTATAACCCTAACCTTAACTATAACCTTAACCGTAACCTCATATCAACCTGAAACTTAACCTTAACCTTAGTCTTAGCCTTAGCTTTAGCCTAACCATTTTCCCTATTTCTAGCCCTAGACATTGCCTTTGATTACCCTTAACCTTAGTCTTAGTTCTAGCCTTAGTCTTAGCCTTAGCCTTAGTCAAAACTTTTGTCTTTACCTTAGCCTTATCCTTATCGCTAGACTTAGCTCTAGCCTTAGCCCTAATGGTAAACTTAAACTTAAAAATAAATTTAACATAGGATTAACATTAAAAAATTAATCTTATAATTAACCTTAACCTTAACATTAACCTTAACCTTATAATTAACATTAACCTTGACCTTAACCTTAACATTAACCTTAACTATAACCCTTTAATCTTTAACTCTAACCTTAACCATAACCCCTTAAATATTATCTTTACGAACATCCTTAACCCTATATTTTAACATTTTAAACTAAAATTAACATTAACCTCAGTCTTACACTTAAACTTAAACTTTGACTTATCCACAACCTTAACATTAAACTTAACCTTAAACTTAACCTAAACCATAACCTTAACCTTACCCGTTAACATTTACCTTAACATTAAAATAAAATATAATCTTAACCATAAACTTAACTTTAAGCTTAAATCTTTTACCTTAAAACTTAAACCATGAAACTTAGTCTTTGCTTTCACTTTAACATAAACGTTAATCCTAACATTAAACATAACCTTAACCTTAAATCTAACAAATTATACTATAAATCTTAAACGTAAAGCTTAAACCATACAACTTTATGTTTGGTTTCACTTTAACCTTTACCTTAACCTTAACTTTGCACTTTATCTATAACATAAAACTTCAATACCTTTATCTTAACTTTTTTAACCATAACCTTGAAACTTGTGAACCTTGAATCTTGAAACTTAAACCTTAAATGTAAATATTAAACCTTAACTTTAAAATTAACTTTAACCATTCCTTAACCTTTAAATTTACCTTTTCCTTTCCATAAACCTTGAACATTAACCTTAACCTTAATTTACATCTTGAAGTTTGCCTTTTACATTTTCTTAAACGTTGAACTTTAAACCTTAACTTTAACCTTAACTTTAACCAAATGAAGTTTCATCGCGCTAATATTCCAACTTAAACATTATACTTTAAACATTAAATATTAAACATTAACTTAAACCTTAAATCTTAACTTTAATCTTAACATTATATCTAATTATTATTGTGCGTGTGGCTTTTTGAATTATTTATCTTTTACATCAAATAAATGACAGACACTATTATTTATTTCACCTTAATGTATAAATTTGCATTAATTTCAATAATTATTTTACTAGTAAGTGGAAACCAAATGTCCCTTCTCCCACTCTATTAGTCATTGGAAGGTTTCACGTTCATTCCACCCTATACAATCCTCTAAATTAATGTCATCCAGTCGGGTTGGATATCTGACTTTCAATCAGCAAACTTGGGTTTGATCCCCATCAATGGAACAAATCTTGTTTTAAGTTCTCATCAAGGGGACTTGGGTCTGGATCCTAATAATATAACAAACTTTTACTTCTTCCAGGCCCGTAAAACATGAACCTTCAATCTTAACCTTGATTTTACATGTAATATGGTCTGAACTTGGCTATTTCCAACTAGTCCAATTTAAACCTTAGTGATATTAAACAAAACCGTACTGGCAGAGTGTAAAAGAACTAGACGCTTTACTTCTACGTAAAATATCCAAATACATAATAATCCTAAATTAAAAAAACGGAGCAATAAAAAAACTTAAACCCCCACTAAAACATCACATCTTTATGTAATATAATACCCACATGAACGGTATGCTCATGAAAGACTTTGGGTGGTAATCCTTTTGTAAGTGGATCTGCAATCATAAAGTTTGTTCCAATATGCTCTATATATATTTCTCTATTATGCACCCGTTATTTTAAAACAAGAAACTCATTGTCAATATATTTTGTCTTAGATGACCTCCTATTGTTGTTTGAATATAGAACTGCTGATTTATTGTCATCATATAACTTTAGTTGTCTTTCTACATTTTTTAAATACGCACCCTAGTGACGAAATTTCGAATCCATATTCCTTGATTAGATGCCTCATACCATGCTACAACTTATGCTGCCATAGTGGAGGAAGCTACAAGTATTTGTTTGGCACTCTTCCACAAAATAGCCCCTCGAGCTAAGAGATATATATAGCCATATGTATATTTTCTACTATCTTGGCATCCCGCAAACTTAGAGTCTGAATACCCAATAATCTCCAACTGATCTGATTTCTTATATGTGAGCATAAGATCTTTTGTTCTCTTCAAGTATCTCATTACCCACTTGTCTGCTTTACAATGTTCTATACCAGGATCGCTAAGATATCTACTTAACATGCCAATAATTTAAGCAATATCCAGACGTGTACACACTTGAGAATACACTAGACTCCCAACTGCTGATGCATAGGGAATCTTTTGCATTTATTGAACTTCAAGGTTTTTATTAGGGCATTTACTTAAAGTGGACCGATGTCGTTTAAATAATTATCATTATAAACCGGACCAATGTCAGATCTATGTAAAGAAAAGCCTCTTTTTTGGCATTTGTATTGACCTGTTTTGGTTGGGTTACCACTACTAAAGAAGAGTTTATATACGAAATATATAAGCACTGGATATGACCCGTGCCTAAAGATATTTTAAAACAATTTAATTAAACTTTTACAAATATTATAATAATAAAAAGGGATAGTTATGTGATGTTAAATTTGATAATATATGAGAAGATTTGAAATTAAAGGAATTATGAGAAGTTTGGGTGGTTTTTTTGTTTTAATATGAAGAGTTAGGTTTGTCCTACTTTATTATATAATTACTCGAACAAAAAGTAAAAAAAAAACATTGTGTCCCATTTATATTAGGTGTATCGATGACATATTTGGTGTGAAATAAAATAAAGAAAATAAAATCCCAATTATGTTAGGTGTGAAACCAAAGAAAAATAACTCACTATTTGTAAATTTAACGTAGAGTTATAACATGACACATAATTTATCAGATTTTTTGTTTGGAATCAATGAAACAAAGCTCATCACATGTTTATATTGGACAAAAGATAACTATTATTCTTCTTCTATTCAAGATCTCTTCTTACTCCATGACACAAACCTTAACCTGAACCCCTTACAATTTATATATCTATTTTAGAAGGGTACACCAAGAACAAAAGAACATAAAGAATTAAGGAACAACAAAACCTCATGAACAAGTTTCTCTTGGAAAGTTACATATATTGTAGATATATATGAATATTTGGGGGATTAAATTATAGATTTTTAAAAGTTTGATTAGTTTATATTTAACTTTGCCGGTAAACAAAATTTTAGAATGGGACTTGGGTCATGAGAAGATGGAGATCTGTTGAAAAATTATTCTATACAATTCGAAATAAGTTGTAATTTAGTGCCTAACATAATTTGTGTGTATATCATAACATTCATCAAAATAAAAAACTATTGTAGTAAATACACATTTAGAGGCCTCAAAATTCTAAAATAATATTTTTAAACGCCTAAATAAATTTTTGTTTTACTTTTAAGACGTGGTTCTTTAATTTTGGTTTAAAATATACTCAAATTTCATATATTCACTTTTCTACCATTCTCCCAGCACACTATTTTTATTTTTTTTTATTGCATTTTAAATCCCTACAATTATACCTATTGTTTAGATTTTATTTCAATGTCTTTTTTTCGTATGGTTCGTGTTATAATTCAGTGCACATTGTTCTTAATTAATTTTTTATCTTTTGTTTATTGGGTAGTTATCTGGAAAAAAATAAGAACATCAATTAGTACATACAACCACACAAGTTCATCTATATAAATGAGTATATACCCACAAAAATGAAGATTCTTACCATACCTACAAAAAATGCAAAACTGTGGGTATTTACCCATAAAAATACATATTAATACACACAAAAATACATAATCAAACAAAAAAATATAATTTTTTACATACAAATTTACAGATCTATTCACACTAAAGTACAAATCTATACCCCAAAATACAGATCTATAGCCACAACATACCAATCTATACAAACAATATACAGAGCTGTACCCATGAAATTAAAACCTTAGAATTTTCTACTAGAATATGTAAAAAACTATTAAATAGGTTTTTTTTTCATTTTTTACTTTTAAAAATGGATTTTTGTAAACCTTCGATGCCCTAAATTCACCATAGATATTAGGAAAAAAAATATAAAGAGAAAGATAGAATAGAAATATTATCAGAATATTAGAATAAAGATTGTTTGTTCTATGAGAATGGAGAGAATAGAGGGAGAAACAGGTTTGGTAGAACCTATAAAGAAAAAATAAGAAGTCATGGCTTGGTTATAATTCGATGAGATAGAAAAAACTAGTTAGTCATGAGCCTTTAAATATAAAACTCAAGTGACTAAAGGTCTTTCTTATTCTTTTACGTAGTAAAATACTATGAATCAATAAAATTGTAGTAGTATTTTGATGGATATTAAAAATTCTATAAATATCTATTTGCAATAAATTTTAAATGAATTGACAATCTGATCGATATCCATATCATTTCATCACAATCGTTTAATTTCAAGAGATATATATTGTGATAAAATGACATGAACACGATTGGACTGTAATCATTTGAGTTTCCTAGAAATATAAAATAACCATAATTTTGTGTTGTTGCAATTATTAATAATAGAGATGTATTGAAATAGGTGTTATGTTGATAAAAAATATGAATGAATAGCCTCTATTTATATTTGACGAGAGGGGTAAAATAGGAATGATGTAGAAGCTTCCCGCTTTCAAAAACCATCAAATTTTATTAATGCAACAATATATATCCCCTTATCTCCAACGACTAGGATAACTCTAAAAAATATATAATTAATGATATGGGATCCACTACTATTTAATTATTTGTCATATTTTATACCTATTACATTTATAATCGCATATAATTAATGTATTGGTATGTTTTATCTACTTATTTTATTTTTCGATCAAATATACAAATACATATTTTATTTATTATTACTTTAAAAAATTTATACCTTATAATGAATTTTTTCAGTCTGGTTCAATTTTAAAGTCATAATCTAGTATGCAATATTTATAGCTTGTAAATATCTATATTACATATCATGTGTTGATCAAAGGTCGTGAATATTCATACATAACATACAATCAAAACCTCTTTAGAAACCTTAAATTATTCAATATAAAAGATATATCAGATTTATACCTTAATCTCCAAAGTTCGGGATCATCTGGAAAAGGTAAATTGATATAATAGGACCCAAAGTTGTTCAAATATATAATATATTTATACATATTATATTAGAAAAATCTCATAAATTCATAATATCATATTTATAATCACATAAAAAATAATTTGCAAGCCCCACTTTTTTCTGTTTTTATTATCAAAATAATTTACTTATGTACCAAATATATAAGAGTTCATTTTTCATCATATATATATATATATATATATATATATTTTAATGGTTAATGAATATGTTAATTTTAGTATGGTTTTTAAGCCATAATGTAAATGAAACAAAATAAAAAAGTTACCAGTTAGATTTTACTTGTGTAACTTATGTGGTTCAGCTGACATCGTTGAGGTTTAAGTTAAGTAAACTAAACTTTAAAAGATTTAGCTTAAAACAAATTTGACTGATGATAGTTTAAACTAGAAAAAAATCATGTTGGGCCATTGTTTAGGTAGAGGATTAAGTCAAATGGATTATATAAGTACATTCAAATCAAAAGCCAATAGATACAATTGTTGCTTGTATATGTAGTGTAAACATTTATAAAGACAACTCATTGATGAAATATTTAGAAATCAAGAAAAAAAAATCTTTCACATATAATATTAAACCAAATAAATACAATTCATTGATTAAATTTTTTGTGTGAAATAAAATGAATGGGTAAAACCAGTTGTGGGCCTTAATCTTCAATGTGAATTGCGCTCATGGACATCTATCTTTCAAAATACCCCAACTTTCCATAAAATATATCCATTAGTATTTAACATATCTATATGGATCTATATATTTTTATTTTGATATGGCTAAATTTTATATCTTATCTATACAGTTGCATATTGTTTATTAAATTATATAAGAAAACATATGCTTATATTTATTTTAAATATATTATTGTTTATATTACAATATCGAAAGTATCTACAAGTTTATATGATTTTGGTATAGTAGTATTAAATTGTTTAATTAGTATACTTGTTTTGTTATAGTTGAATTGAATTAGATTTATGAAAGATTAATATTGTTGTAGAGATATCTAAAATTAAAGTGTAGTCTAGATTTTACGAATTCTATAATTTTGATGGTTAGGTTGGGTGCATCTAGTTGAGGTAGGGTTTAAGTAAAGCAAACAATCAGCTTTATAAATCAGACCAATGATGAGACCAAATTTAAGAAAAGCCTATTTTTGGGTGCTTGTTTTGGCCAATTTAGGTGGGGTTCATGCTCATCAGTAACTACCTCAATTATAAAAAAGCTTATATACTTAATATATAAGCATATTCGGCCAAAAAGTCAAAAATCATAATGTGTTTACTTGAATATGCAGTGTGAAACCAAATAAAGGCACCTCATGGATGACACATTTGATATGAAATTAAGGAAAGACAAAAAATATCATCTATAGTAGGTGTGAAACTAAAAGAAAAAAACTCATCATTCGCAGATTTAATGTAAAACTATAACAAGACATATCATCATTAACACTTTCGGTGTGATATCAATAAACACAACTCATGGGTGTTTAACTTGGAGATAAAAACACTTTTGTAATTTTTTTTCAAATTGATTGTTTCCAAAATGTGACAAATATTGGATTTCATTATATTTGTTCTATAATAAGAGTACAATAATTAATTGCGTTATTAGTATGAGATTTTTCATTCAAGAAACATATACTTAAAATTACACGCATGTCATAAAATTTCCCTTAATACTTAATTTTCACATTCCAATTACTTCAAAATAATAATAAACTTTATATTGATCTATAAAGAGTTAATGATACAAAGTGTATTGGTGACCAAACACTTAATAAAAAGTAAATAAATCTATTATACTTAAAAGAAAAAAATATATTATAAGTAATGAAAAAACAAAATTATACAATATTATACAATATTATACAATATTTAAATAAAAAAAATCCAAAATGGAGATGTTAAATCGTAGTTGAAATATGCTTCAACACACCTATAAAACCTCTTTAAAGTTACAATTTCTATACCTATGTTAGAATGTTAGTTAAAGAACGAAAGAACATACAAAAATCACGGTCAACAAAACCTCATGAATAAGTTTATGTTGGAAAGTTAGATCTATTATTCTGATCCGCCATGGAAAGTTAGATCTACTATAGATATATAGGGATATTTGGAGGATAAAAATATAGATTTAACAAATTTTTATTAAATTATATTTAACTTTACTAGTGAAAATATAATTTCATAAGGGGATGTATATCATAGCATGCATCACAATAAAAAAACTTTGTGGTAAAATATTTTGACTACGATAAAATTATATTAATGTTGTATTGGGTATCACATATTCAATCAATATTCATGGACAACAAATTTAAAATGGAATCACAATCTGATTGATGATCATGATATTTCAAACGTAAACCTTAAACCATACAACTTTATGTTTGCGTTCACTTTAACCTTAACCTTAATTTGAACTTTATCCATAACATACAACTTCAATACCTTGATCATTAATTTTTTAACCATAACCTTGAAACTTGTGAACCTTGAAGCTTGAAACTTAAACCTTAAACGTAAATATTAAACTTTAACCTTTAAATAACAGAGGAATAAAAAAACTTAAACTCCCATTAAAACATCAGATCTTCATGTAATATAACACCCACATGAACGGTATGCTCATGAAAGACTTTGGGTGGTAATCCTTTAGTAAGTGGATCTGCAATAATAGAGTTTGTTCCAATATGCTCTATATATATTTCTTTACTATGTACCCGTTATTTTAAAACAAGAAACTCTATGTCAATATGTTTTGTCTTAGATGACCTCCTATTGTTGTTTGAATATAGAACTGCTGATTTATTGTCATCATATAACTTTAGTGGTCTTTCTACATTTTATAAATGCGCACCCTATTGACGAAATTTCGAATCCATATTCCTTGATTAGATGCGTCATACCATGCTACAAATTATGCTGCCATAGTGGAGGAAGCTACAAGTGATTGATTGTCAATCTTCCACAACATAGCCCCTCCAACTAAGAGATATATATAGTCATATGTAGATTTTTTACTATCTTGGCATCCCGCAAACTTAGAGTCTGAATACCCAATAATCTTCAACTGATCTGATTTCTTATATGTGAGCATAAAATCTTTTGTTCTCTTCAATTATCTCATTACCCACTTGTCTGCTTTCCAATGTTCTATACCAGGATTGCTAAGATATCTACTTAACATGCTAATAATTTAAGCAATATCCAGACGTGTACACACTTGAGCATACACTAGACTCCCAACTGCTGATGCATAGGGAATCTTTTGCATTTATTGAACTTCAAGGTTATTATTAGGGCATTTACTTAAAGTGGACCGATGTCGTTTAAATAATTATCATTAAAAACCAGACCAATGTCGGATCTATATAAAGAAAAGCCTCTTTTTGGGCATTTGTTTTGCCCTGTTTTGGTTGGGTTCATGCTCAACCGTAACTACCACTACTAAAGAAGAGTTTACATACGAAATATATAAGCATTGGATATGACCCGTGCCTAAAGATATTTTAAAACAATTTAATTAAATTTTACAAATATTATAATAATAAAAAGGGAGAGTGAGATGATGTTAAATTTTATAATATATGAGAAGATTTTAAATTAAAGGGAATTATGAGAAGTTTGTGTTATTTTTTAGTTTTAATAGGAAGAGTTAGGTTTGTCCTACTTTATTATATAAATACTCGAACAAAAAGTAAAACAAAACATTGTGTCGCATTTATATTACGTGTATCGATGACATATTTGGTATGAAATAAAATAAAGAAAATAAAATCCCAATTATGTTAGGTGTGAAACCAAAGAGAAATAACTCACTATTCGTAAATTTAACATAGAGTTATAACATGACATATAATTTATCTCATTTTACATTTGGAATCAATGAAACAAAGCTCATCACGTGTTTATATTGGACAAAATATAACTATTATTCTTCTTTTATTCAAGATCTCTTCTTACTCCTTAACACAAACCTTAACATGAACCCCTTACAATTTATATATCTATTTTAGAAGGGTACACCAAGAACAAAAGAACATAAAAAATTAAGGAACAACAAAACCTCATGAACAAGTTTCTCTTGGAAAGTTACATATATTGTAGATATATATGAACATTTGGGGGATTAAATTATAGATTTTTAAAAGTTTGATTAGTTTATATTTAACTTTGCCGGTAAAATTATTCTATACAATTCAAAATAAGTTGTAATTTAGTGCCTAACATAATTTGTCTGTGTATTATAACATTCATACAAATATAAAGCTATTGTAGTAAATACACATTTAGAGGCCTCAAAATTATAAAATAATATTTTGAAAGGCCTAACTAAATTTTTGTTTTCATTTAAGACATGGTTGTTTAATTTTGGTTTAAAATATATTCAAATATTTCATATATTCACTTTTCTACCATTCTCTGAATACACTATTTTTAATTTTTTTATTGCATTATAAATCCCTACAATTATACATATTGTTTAGATTTTATTTCAATGTCTTTCTTTCTTATGGTTCGTGTTATAATTCAGTGGGCACTGTTTTTTAATTAATTTTTTGTCTTTTGTTTATTGGATTGTTATCTGTAAATAAATAAGAACATCAATTCGTACATACAACCACATAAGTTCATCTATATAAATGAGTATACACCCACAATAATGATGATTCTTACCATACCTACAAAAAATGCAAAATTGTGGGAATTTTCCCACAAAAATACTTAATCAAACCAAAAAATATAACTTTTTACATACAAAATTACAGATCTATTCACACAAAAGTACAAATCTATAAACCAAAAAATACAGATCTATAGCTACGACATACCGACCTATACAAACAATAAACAGGATCTGTACCCATGAAATTAAAACCTTAGAGTTTTCTACTAGAACATGTAAAAAACAATTAAATAGAATTTTTTTCATTTTTTATTGTTAAAAATGGATTTTTGTAAACCTTTAATTCCCTAAATTCACCATAGATATAAGGAACGAAATATAAAGAGAAAGATAGAATACAAATAATTTTAGAATATTAGAATAAAGAGGGTTTGTTCTATAAGAATTGAAAGAATAGAGGGAGAAACAGGTTCGGTAGAACCTGATAAAGAAAACATGAAAAAAATGAATAGAAGAATATGCATAGTAATGTATGGGGTCATAACAATAATAAGTCATGGCTTGGTTATAATTGGACGAGATAGAAAAAACTAGTTAGTCATGAGCCTTTAAATATAAGACTCAAGTGTCTCAAGGTCTTTCTTATTGTTTTATAGTAATACAATACTATGAATCAATAAAATTGTAGTAGTGTTTTGATGGATATTAAAAATTCTATAAATATCTATTTGCAACAAATTTTAAATGAATTGACAATCTGATCGATATCCATATCATTTCATCACAATCGTTTAATTTCAAGAGATATATATTGTGATAAAATGAAATGAACACGATTGGATTGTAATCATTTGTGTTTCCTAGAAATTTAAAATAACCATAATTTTGTGTTGTTGCAATTTTTAATAATAGAGATGTATAGAAATAGGTGTTATGTTGATAAAAAATATGAATGAATAGCCTTTATTTATATATGACGAGAGGGGTAAAATAGGAACGAATTAGAAGCTTCCGAATTTCAAAAACCATAAATTTTATTAATGCAACAATATATATCCCCTTATCTCCAACGACTGGGATAACTCCAAAAAATATATAATTAATGATATGGAATTCACTACTATTTAATTATTTGTCATATTTTATACCTATTATCTTTATAATCTCATATAATTAATGTATTGGTATGTTTTATCTTCTTATTTTATTTATCGATCAAATATATAAATACATATTTTATTTATTATTACTTAAAAAATTTATACCTTATAATGAATTTTTTCAGTCTGGTTCAATTTTAAAGTCATAATGTAGTATGCAATATTTATAGACCGTAAATATCTATATTGCATATCTTGTGGTGATCAAAGGTCGTAAATATTCATACATAACTTACAATCAAAACCTCTTTAGAACACTTAAATTATTCAGTATAAAAGATATATCAGATTTATCCATTAATCTCCAAAGTTTGGGATCGATCTGGAAAAGGTAAATTGATATAATCGGACCCAAAGTTGTTCAATTATATAATATATTTATACATATTATATTATAAAAATCCCATAAAATCATAATACCATATTTATAATCACATAAAAAATAATTTGCAAGCCCCACAATCTTCTGTTTTTATTATCAAAATAATTTACATATCTACCAAATATATAAGAGTTCATTTTTCATCATATATATATATATATATATATATATATATATATATATATATATATATATATATATATCTTAATGGTTAATGAATATGTTAATTTTAGTATGGTTTTTAAGCCATAATATAAATGAAACAAAATAAAAAAGTTACTAGTTAGATTTTACTTGTGTAACTTAGGTGGTTCAGGTGACATTGTTGAGGGTGAGTTTAAGTTAAGTAAACTAAACTTTAAAAGAATTAGCTTCAAACAAATTTGACTGATGATAGTTTAAACTAGAAAAAAATCATGTTGGGCCATTGTTTAGGTAGAGGTTTAAGTCGAATGGATTATATAAGTACATTCAAACCAAAAGCCAATAAATACAATTGTTTCTTGTATATGTAGTGTAAACATTTATAAAGACAACTCATTGATGAAATATTTAGAAATCAAGGAAAAAAAATCTTTCACGTTCAATATTAAACCAAATAAAGACAATTCATTGATGACATTTTTTTTGTGAAATAAAATGAATGGGTAAAACCAGTTGTGGCCCTTAATCTTCAATGTGAATTAGCTCATGGACATCCGATCTTTCAAAGTACCCCAAATTTCCATTAAATATATCCATTGGTATTTAACATATCTATATGGATCTACACATTTTTATTTTGATATGGCTAAATTTTATATCTTATCTATACAGTTGCATATTGTTTATTAAACTATATAAGAAAACATATTCTTATATTTTTTTAAATATATTTTTGTTTATATTACAATATCAAAAGTATCTTCAAGTTTATATGAGTTTTGTATAGTATTATTAAATTGCTTAATTAGTAAACTTGTTTTGCTATAGTCGAATTGAATTAGATTTATGAAAGATAAATATTGTTGTAGAGATATCTGAAATTAAAATGGAGTCTATTTTTAGATTTTACGAATTCTATAATTTTGGTGGTTAGGTTGGGTGCATTGAGTTGAACTAGGGTTTAAGTAAAGCAAACAATCAGCTTTATAAACCAGACCAATCATGAGACGAAATTTTAGAAAAGCCTATTTTTGGGTGTTTGTTTTGGCCAATTTAGGTGGGGTTCATGCTCATTAGTAACTACCCCTATTATAAAAGAGCTTATATACTAAATATATAAGCATATTCGGCCGAAAAGTCAAAAATCGTAATGTGTTTGCTTGAATATGCAGTGTGAAACCAAATTAAGGCACCTCATGGATGACACATTTGGTATGAAATTAAGGAAAGGCAAAAAAATATCATTTATAGTAGGTGTGAAACTAAAAGAAAAAAACTCATCATTCACAGATTTAATGTAAAGTTATAACAAGACATATCATCAATCACACTTTCCAAAACAATTCATGGGTGTTTAACTTGGAGATAAAAACAATTTAATAAATTTTTTTTCAAATTGGTTGTTTCCAAAATATGACAAATATTGGATTTCGTTACATTTATTCTATAATAACACTACACTAATTAATTACGTTATTAGTATGAGATTTTTCATTCAAGAAACATATACTTAAAGTTACACGTATGTCATAAAGTTTCCCTTAATATAAATCAACTTAATTTTCACATTCCAATTACTTCAAAATAATAATAAACTGTTTATATAGATCTATAAAGGGTGAATGATACAAAGTGTATTAGTGACAAAACATTTAATAAAAAGTAAATAAATCTATTATACTTAAAAGAAAAAAATATATTATAAATATTGAAAAAACAAAATTATACAATATTATACAATATTTAAACAAAAAATTTCTAAAATGCAGATGTTAAATCTTTCTTGAAATATGCTTCAACACACCTATAAAACCTCTTTAAAGTTACAATTTATATACCTATGTTACAAAGTTACTTAAAGAACGAATGAACATACAAAAATCACGATCAACAAAACCTCATGAATAAGTTTATGTTGGAAAGTTAGATCTATTATTCCGATCCGCCATGGAAAGTTAGATCTACATTAGAATATAGGAATATTTGGAGGATAAAAATATAGATTTACAAATTTTTGATTAAATTATATTTAACTTTACTAGTGAAAACATAATTTCATAAGGGGATGTAAATTATAACATGCATCACAATAAAAAAAAATTGTGGTAATATCTTTTGACTACGATAAAATTATATTAATGTTGTATTGGGTATCACATATTCTATCAATATTCATGGTCAACAAATATAAAATGGAATCAAAATCTAATCGATGATCATGATATTTCATCAGAATCAGCTATCTTTAGGAGATATATGTTGTTATGAAATGTCATGACCACGATTGGATTGTAGTTATTTAAGTTTCCTAGAAGTTTAGAATTACAATAATTGGTATACCTTTAAAACTGGATTTCTGCTAAAAAAAATATATAGATAATTATTGTGTTGATGAAAAATATGAATAATTAACATCTATTTATAGGTGAGGAAATGTGTAAAATAGAAATGAACTAGAAACTTCTGGATAACTATATATATATACTAGGTATGAACCCGTGCCTGAAGGCACTCTTACAATATTGATTTTGAAAAAATAATTTACACGGAATAAACGAATAATTCTTGAAATAAAAATAAAATGATAAAAATTCAACCAAGCACAAAAAGTAGGATGATGTTTTCACAAACAATTACATAAACCATAAATCAATTAACCAAGATATACTCTTATAAAAACTAATAATTTGGTTAACAGGGCTAAAACCCCTACAACACTACGAAACAGTTAGTATAAATTAAAAAATTTGACAAAAAAAAAGTGAAATAAAAACCTTCTAACAGATTCTCCATATGCATCTATACCCTATAAAATTCAAAATATGCAGTAAAAGAGAACATTACTCACTCCAGAGCAGATGCAAACAGTGGGACCCACATACTTTTTTTAAGCAAAATAAATTCATAATTTATACCATGAAAACAAAAGTATATAATACAAATGTTTTATACATAGTTTTGATAATGTAAACTAAAGAAAACAAAACATTATTCTTGACTCAACCTCAATAATCCAACATGATTTATATCCATACCATTTGAAATACAACTGAAAAAATAGCACCAAACTTAAACAGTTCCATATCACTTGCTGAGGAATAGTTCTGTGCATTGTTTTACTGTATCTTCTGGGCTAGTTACTGTCAACAACAAAATAAATATATAATCAGTTAACTAACAAACAATTAGTAAGAAATTCTTATTTAGTATAAAGACCACACATAGTTAATGATATGTAAATCTAACCTGTGTGACCCACAGTTCTCTCAAATTCATATATCTCATGATCATTTCCTCCCTGTTCATACAAAAGGTCACACAAAATTAGTAAACCAAAATTCTCTAATTTAATTGGGAAAGAAAATAGTAAATTAAAAAGTAAATGGTGAAATTAAGGTTACCTTGTAAGTCTTATCTCCAAAGAAGTGTATTTCCTGAAACTCATCAAGGTATCTCAAACAGTATGTCTTATCCCATCCCTTAGGGAAAACCTGTGAAAATTACTCCAATTATTATCACTTTTATTAATTAATCGAGTATGTATTAGAAAAAGACTAACATCAAAGCTGATTTGGCCACCAATAGAAAAAGTAAGATTAAGGTGTGCGAACTTTTCACGAAGTGCAGACACCATTTTTGGCCGTATGTTCTGAACCTGAAATGTTGTTAATTTATATGAAGCTCTCATTAGAGTATTAAAAGTATTAAAAAATTGGATTTGATTATTAATACCTTGTCGTATCTTTCAAACTCATCTCGCTCTTCCTGACTACAATTTCTCCCGATTGGTGAAACATTAAGCATACCATTACGAAACTCAATAAATGTTCCCCTTTTGATTGGAATATCCAAGTCAGCAATATAATGGAGTGAAAAGTTAATGATTTCCTTGAGGTTATCATCTCCAAGATGGGTCTTCAAACTCTGACAACCAATAAGTTTCCCCTCCTTGTAAGCTATTCTCATTTGTAACTGTAACTGTTTTCTCGAGCTGCTCTGCTATCTTCACAAAGTCAGAACCTCCAACAATACCAACCGTAACAACCTTCCTTAGTTCCTTCATAAACTCCACCATTTTTGGAGTCACATCCTTTCTGGGAGCAGTAAGGGTGCCATCGACATCAAATAGTGCAATCACACCAGGCTTCAATGCCAACATCTTACTCTCAAAATTGTACGTGGGTAATAAATGGAGAAATAGTGTGGAATTTTACTACTTATGCCATTTCTTTTCTCATTTACTCCATTTCCATTTCATTTGTTTTACACGTCAAAAATTCTAACGCAATTGTTTATTGAAAAAACAGGGACCAAAGGTGCAATCAATTAAATCAATTTACCAGAATAAAATCAGAGATCTCTCTGCTGCTTGAGAGGTAAAAACCCTCAAGGCTCAAAGTCATCGTTTCATTCACCCTTAAATCTTTCATTTGACTCAACCTGTTATAATCAAATCATAAAATAATAATTTAAAATTAAAAAAATTGATTTAAGCAAAGAGTTATTGAATGATAGATCTTACAAAGGATTTCACCATGGCTCTCCAGCAGCAGAGCCTCGATCTCCAACTACAAAGCGAAATTCTTCACATGTGATTGGAGGGCATTTCATTCCTCCAACTACAAAGCAAAATTCAGCCATTGCACGATGATATTGAGCTCCTCCATATAGACGCATAATTGCATTCTAAATAAAATTAAAATTTTAAAAATATTATTTATCGAATTGAAAATCAAGAATGTAAAGATAAAGCTAAAATAATCATTAATTTAATGCTTACAGAGATTATCTTGTGGGGGAACTGAAGACCATCTGTGCCAATAAATGCGCCTCCATTTACTCTCTCATCTTGTAATGTTTTACCTGTGATATAAATATAGATTAATGGTGAGAGACATTTAATTATTTAAGGGTAGATTTATGTGAGACACAATACAGTAATTTAAAGCTAAGAGATATATGAATGAATGAATGAATATAAGTACCAAATTTATCTGGTTGTGCTACAACTGTCCCTTTCAACAGAAGCGATAACTTGGTGAAAAGGGAAATTTTAATTAGAATACAAAAAAAATCCCAAAAATTAATTAACTAAGTGGACATAGTGGTTAATAAACCTTAGTCAGAAACAGATCATGAAAAGCTCTTCCCTTCTCCTTCAGTTTCGTTTCATCCAAGTGACTGGAGCAAAAATAATAATGAAAGCCATAATCAAATATCAACTAAAAAAAAGAACCATCTTATTTATTTTTATTATGAAAACCTGAGTTCTTGATTTATTTCATTTAACTTCCTTGTTCTACTCCGAAACTCTCGTTCAAGAAGTGGAATAATCATCGGTACACTCTTCATATACCTTGCAATAATATATATCCATCCCAAGTTTTCAAATTACATAATCTACTCAATCGTAATAACATTACACAATTTCGACACCTTTCTAAAAGCATATCTTCCAAAAATCGCCTAAGGCTACTTACACCTATCCATCCTCATCAGCATCTTTGTATATCTCCCGAAAGAATTTGTTCAAAGCTGCATCTCCATCCAATTTTTCATCTTTTTCATGTTAGTTGAGAATCAAATAAAAAAATGCAGTATAAGAAAAATACTTACTCTAATAGGAAAAGGCTGTGCATCACTTCTTACGGTCATATTAATGGCCTTTGGGATTTATATAAAAATATGATAAATATACTTCAATCAGATAATTCTGTAAAAATATAAAAATGATGAATTTAGGTTAAAAATAATTTTAATTTTTTACCTTAATTTGGATTCTTCGCGGTTAATGAAATGGTGAGAATTAATTTGTGAAGGAGAGCGGCGCGGGAAGGAGATGGGTTTCTTCGATTAACGGCGAATTTCTTGTCCCGAGAGAGTCCGGGAGTGGCTGCGCTTGATGGAGAATGTGCGACCTGAGTGTGAATGTGAAGAGATGGCGGCGGAGCTGGAGATGTGGAGGGGGAGGGTTCTTCGATTTCTCGATGATGCCAAGTGGTGCGATGGTGGATGCTTGGTTATGCTATTATCGGAGCAGGAGATTGGGCTTGTGGAGGGTTCTTCGATTCGCTTGGTGGGAGAGACGAAGTGGTAGTGGCGGCGGTGGAAAATGTGAAGAGATGGCGGCGGTGGAAAATGATCGGAGCTGGAGATGTGGAGGGGGAGGATTCTGAAGTGATTCCTACATTTCGGGCCGTTGGCCCTTCTCCAATATTATATATATATATATATATATATATATATATATAATTTTTTAATCAATGGTCATAAATATCAGTACATAAAAGATGACAGATTTATCCCTTAACAAAAGACTACCACTATTTAATTCTATTTTATTTTTATACCTATTATATTCTGAAATCTCATAAAAATAAAACTATTATAGTTATAATCCCATAAAATTATTGTGTTGGTCCATTCTATCTAATTATAATGATTCACTTACTTTTTTCATCCATCAAATATATATATATATATATATATATATATATATATATATATATATATATATATATATATACATTTTTTTATTTCATACCAAATATATAGACCTTGAATGTGGAAATATTTTCAAGTTGGTTCAATTTTTAAGCAAAAATATATATGAAGTAAGTGATTGAACATGGAAATATCTCATTTGTTTATCTTTGTATGGATATAATAAATGATACTATAGTACATAAACTTTTTAGACCAAATATATCTATATTATATAACATGCATGTGTTGACCAAAGGTCATGATACTATATTGTAATGCATATTCATTCTTTACCAGTATGGATTTTCAACATAAAAGATGAACACGATCGTTTGTGAACCCTTATTTCTCTAATTCACATTAATTTCAATATTATTTTTAACTAATAAAATAAAACTTAGTTGTTTCTTATTCCACTTCATTAGATATGTTAATGTTCTAAGTGTGTCCATGCTATACAACATAACTTATTTTAAAGGCTCACATAGGGGATATTGGTTTGTTTCTCTTTAATAAAATTCTTTTTACCTTTTCCATGACCCATAAAACAATGAATCTTGAATTTTGAACCACGAACAATAAAATTTTGATTAATTTCTAGATAAATGCATAAAAAAATACAACAAATGATTTATAATTATAAAGCTAATATGTACTAGAAATTAAACATCATGAACCATAAATTTAAAAATGCGTGCAAACGTTATAAAACAAATGTATTATAAGAATAAATGATTATGTACAAGAAAATAAAGATCATGAACCATTAATTTAAAAATATTTGGACATGATTTAATATTAAAAAAACCACATTAACCCTATGCATAACATTAAATCAACCTTAACCATATACTTAAATTTAAAACTTGAGTCATAAACATTTGCCTTAACACTAAACTACAAACTTTACATTAGACCTTGAAACTTAACTTTCATCATAAAGTTAAACTTGACCTTAATTTTAACTTTAACACAAACCCTAACCTTATCCTTACCTTTAAGATTTCAACCGCAATTATAATCTTAATCAAATAAAGATTCATTGTGCTAATATTTAACGTCAAACCTTAAACCTTAAAACCTTAAACTTAACCTCAATCTTATCCTTTAATGTTTAAACTTTAATTCTACACATAACCAAATGAAGATTTATCGTGCTTATACTGAACCTTAGACCTTAAATTTTAATAACCTTAGACTTAAATGTTAAATATTAAACCTTGAAAGTAACCTTATTCTTGACGTAAACCATTACATTACCCCTTAGATTTAACCTTAGTCGTAACCGTAAACCAAAATTTAAACTTTAACATTGACCTTTAACCTTCACATTAATAGTAACCCTAACCTTAACTATAACATTAACTGTAACCTCCTCTCAACCTTAAACTTAACCTTAACCTTATCCTTTAATGTTTAAACTTTAATTCTACACATAACCAAATGAAGATTTATCGTGCTTATACTGAACCTTAGAACTTAAATTTTAATAACCTTATACTTAAATGTTAAATATTAAACCTTGAAATTAACCTTTTTCATGACGTGAACCTTTACATTACCCCTTAGATTTAACCTTAGCCATAACCGTTAACCAAAATTTAAACTTTAACCTTGACCTTTAACCTTCACATTAACAGTAACCCTAACCTTAATTATAACCTTACATGTAACCTCCTCTCAGCCTTAAACTTAACCTTAGCCTTAACCTTATTCTTAGCGTTAACTTTAGCCTTTGATTAACTCTATCCCTAGCCTTAGCCATTGCATTTGCTTTGGCCTTAACCTTTGTCTTAATCTTAACCTTAGTCTTAGCCTAAGCCTTAGTCAAAACCTTTGTCTTTACCTTAGTCCTATCCTTATCGCTAGACTTAGCCCTAGCCTTAGCCTTAACGGTAAACTTAAACTTAACCTTAACCTTAGACTTAAAAATAAATTTAACATAGTATTAACTTTAAAATTAACCTTAACATTAACCTTAACATTAACCTTAACTACAACCCTTTACTCTTTAACTTTAACCTTAACCTCAACTCCTTAACTATTAATTTTAACGACATCCTTAACCCTATATCGTAACATTTTAACCTAAAATTAACATTGACCTCTGTCTTACACATAAACTTAAATTTTGACTTAACCACGACCTTAACATTAAACTTAATCATAAACTTAACGTCAACCATAACCTTAACCTTTCCCGTTAACATTTAACTTAACCTTAAAATAAATCATAATCTTAACCTTAAACTTAACCTTAAGATTAAATCTTTTACCTTAAACCTTACACCTTAAACGTAAAACTTAAACCATACAACTTAGTTTTTGCTTTCACTTTAACCTGAACCTTAATATTAACATAAAACTTAACTTAACCTTAAATCTTATACCTTAAACTTTAAATCTTAAACATAAGCCTTAAACCATACAACTTTATGTTTGCTTTCACTTTAACATTAACCTTAACCTTAACTTTGAACTTTATCCATAACGGTAACCTTCAATTTACCTTCACCTTCATCTTAACTTTTAAAACTATAACCTTGAACCTTCTGAACCTTGAACTTTGAAACTTAAACCTTAAACGTAAACATTAAACCTTAACTTTAACCATTACCTTAACCTTTAAATTTACATTTTACTTTCCATAAACCTTGAAATTTAACCGTAACCTTAACTTTAATCTTGAAGTTTGCCTTTTACATTTCCTTAAACGTTGAACTTTAAATCTTAAACTTAACCTTAACTTTAACTAAATGAAGATTCATCGGGCTAATTTTCCAAGTTAAACCTTATACCTTAAACCTTATACCTTAAACATTAAATCTTAAACCTTAACTTAAACATTAATCTTAACCTCAACCCTAACCTTAACCTTATATCTAATTTTTATTGTGCGCGTGACTTTATGAATTATTTATCTTTTCCAAATATATATATATATATATATATATATATATATATATATATATATATATATATATATATATATATAACAAACAAAAACATTAAACGACACATATAATCCTCATAAATGATGGTCACTATTATTTATTTCACATTAATGTAACAATTTACATAAATTTCATTAATTTGTTTACTAGTAAGAGGAAACCAAATGTCCCTTCTCCCACTCCATTAGTCATTGGAAGGTTTCACGTTCTTGCCACCCTATACAATCCTCTATATTAAAGTCATAAAGTCGGGTTGGATATCTGACTTACACTCAGCAGACTTGGGTTTGATCCCATCAATGGAACAAAACTTATTTTAAGATCTCACCAAGGGGACCTGGGTTCGATTCCCAATAATATAAGAATCTTTTACTTCTTCCATGCCCGTAAAACATGAACCTTCAACACTAACCTTTATTTTACATGTAGTATGGTCTGAACATGGCGATTTCCAACTGCTCTAATTGACATAAACTCCCATTAAAACATCACATCTTCATGTAATGTAACACCCACATGAATGGTATGCTCATGAAAGACTTTGGGTAGTAATCCTTTAGTAAATGAATCCGCAATCATAAAGTTTGGTCCAATATGCTCTATATATATTTCTCCACTACAAACTTGTTATTTCACGACAAGAAACTTTATGTCAATAAGTTTTTTCTTAGATGGGCTCCTATTGCTTTTTTAATATAGAAGTACTAATTTATTGTCATAATATAACTTTAGTGGTCTTTCTACATTTTCTAAATTACGTAGACTAGCGAAAGAAATTTCAGGCCATATTCCTTGATTAGATGCCTCATAACATGCTACAAGTTCTACTGCCATAGTGGAGGAAGCTACAAGTGTTTGTTTGGCCCTCTTTCACGAAATAGGCCCTCTATCTAAGAGATATATATAGCATGATGTAGATTTCATACTATCTTGGAATCCTGCAAAATCAGAGTCTAAATACCCAATAATATCCAAATGATCATAAAATCTTTTGTTCTCTTCAAGTATCTCATTAGCCACTTGGCTGCTTTCTAATGTTCTATACGAGGATTGCTAAGATATCTGCTTAACATGCCAATGATGTACACAATATCCGGATGTGTACACACTTCAGCATACATTAGACTCCCAACTGCTAATGCATAGGTAATCTTTTGCATTTCTTGAACTTCAAGGTTTTTTTAGGGTATTGACTTAAACTGAATTTTTCTCCTTTATGGACAAGGGTGTTACCTGGCTTACTGTCTCGCATGCCAAATATTTTATGTACTTTATCAATATAACCCTTTTGTGATAATCCAACAATGCCTTGAGAATGATCATGGTATATTTAGATTCTCAATAAAAAAGAGACGTCTCAAAGATCTTTCATCTCAAAATTCTTTGAAAGAAATTTCTTAATTTCCTGCAAAATGCTTATATCATTAGTTGCAAGAATTATGTTATGTCATCAACATACAAAACTAGGAATGTGAAATTACTCCCACTGAACATGTGATACACACAATCATCATCTGCATTTATCTCAAAACCAAATGAGATAATGACTTGACGAAACTTGTAGTACCATTGACGAGAAGCTTGCTTGAGTCCATAGAGGGATTTAGTTAACTTGCAAACCATATTCTATGAATCTACCGAAAAAAAGTTTTTTGATTGTACCATATAAATCGTCTCATCAATTTCTCCATTTAAGAACACTTTCTCAACATCCATCTGATGTAACTCAAGATCAAAATGATCAACCAATGCAATAATTGTCCAAAAAGAGTCCTCTCATTAAAGCCAGTGCCTTCTTTTTTAGTAAAGACTTTAGCTACAGGTCTAGCCTTATACCTTTCCACATTACCATTCGCATCCCTTTTGGTTTTAAATATCCACTTACGACCAATTGGTTTTGCACCTTGTAGTAAAGGACAAGTCCCCAAACCTTATTGTCTTGCATAGATGCTTACTCATCATGTATTACTTCAATCAACTTTTGAGAGATAGAACTTTTCATGTCATGATGAAGTTGACTAGATCATCTATTATCGTGCAATTTTCTTCTTCATGTTCTTGGAGATACACAATATAATCATATGGACCTGCATTTCTCCTTTCTCTAATGGATCATCTTATTGGCACTGGTCGTTGAGGTTGTTCTTCTTAAATAATTATTTCATCTTTTCATAGGAAGTTGTTCAACGTTAACTTGTTGAGGTCCCGTATCGACTTCTTGATCAATGACATGTATAGGAACTTATTTTAAAGGCTCACGTAGGGGATATTGGTACATTTCCCTTTGATAGAAAAAACTTTACCTTTTCTATGACCCATAAAACAGTGAACCTTGAATTTTGAACCACGAACAATGAATTTTTTTTTAATTTCTAGAAAAATGGATACAAGAAAAATACAACAATTGTTTTATAATCATAAAAATAATGTGTACTAGAAATTAAAAATCATGAACCATAAATTTAAAAAAATTCTTGCAAGTAAATAAAACAAATATATTATAAGAATAAACAAATATGTACAAGAAAATAAAGATCATGAACAATTAATTTAAAAATATTTGGATATATTTTAATATTAAAAAAGCACATTAACCTTATGCATAACATTAAATCAACCTTAACCATATACTTAAATTTAAAACTTGAGCCATAAACATTCACCTTAACACTAAACTACAAACTTTAGATTAAACCTTGAATTTAAATTTGAAACTTAACTTTCATCATAATATTAAACTTAACCTTTGATGTCTTCCCAAATGTGATGATTTAATCTTAGTTGGAGACATCATTGTTAGTATTTTAGGAAGTCTAGTAGTCGATTTTCCCATATTTTATTATACTTTCCTATTTCTTGTCTTTGATTAAATTATTTATTATTTTTAGAGCATATTAGGTTTAATTTATTTATTTAGTGTGAAGATTTCGAGATATATACAAAGTAATTAAATGTCAAATCAATTCTAAAGAGATAAAGTAAAAAAGATATGTGTGGAAACTAGAGATAAATGAAAGAAAAGATAAGATATTGAAAGATAAAGTTGTCAAATAAATCTAAATTCCAGCACCCACGACCATAAAAGTTATCATAACTCAAGATTGGATAGGATTTTCGAATAATGGTCTGCAGCAAAGTTATAGAGCTTTCCGAGGCGATCAGTTTCTATATGATGAAATTATCAATCGGATTTGGAACGAAGAAATTATGGCCAAAACAAAACAGCGGAAAATTATTACCTTTTCTATATTTCAGGATTACGAATTTTAGTTGGGCTTGGAGTCCAAGTTATTTGTCTTCCACTCCAAAAAACGAATTAGATCTTCTAAACACCTATAAATGCACCCCTTAAACCTTTGTAAAATCATTCTTATCTCCCATAAATTAGTCCTTATGTTTTATATCATTAGAATTACTGAAGAGAGTAAAATGAAATCTATGTATCATTCTTTTAGTTTATTTCCTTCAGGTATGAACTATTTTTCACATAGCTTTGGTTTTGCATTATGTATAGTCTATGAATTGTATTTTCTTTCGATTCAAGTTTCTTGGGGAATTATATGTTTTAAATTAATTCTATTTACTTAACCATATATTTTCTTTATGTGCTTTAATTTATTTTCTGTCTTAAACCTGATCAATTTAAGACTTTGTTAATAGTAGATAGATGGTGGGGCAGAAGGGGTGTCTAATTATTGAAACACCACATAAATATCTAGAATAAGGAATTGGTCATGACAACACCAGCCTAACTAGAAAGTCATTAAGGTTTATTTTCATAACCAAACATCATTAGTAGGTAAGATTGCAGTTAGGACCCTGGTGGTGCAGGATAACCCTTTTTGAGTCCCCTAGTGAGATTGTAAGGTTTCCATCCTTGTTTGTTCTCCGGGGATAGGGGGAATTTAGAATCCTGATTACATATCTAAAAGCTATTATCTCCCTTATAAACTAAATTGATAGAAAAAACGTGAAGGATTAGTGTATACTAGCAAACCTAAGATATACTCACTCTTTTATTTTTTGGGTTGTTATCTGCACAAAAATAAGAACATCAATTCATACATACAACCACACAAGTTCATCTATATAAATGTGTACATACCCACAAAAATGAAGATTCATACCCCGAAAAAATGCAAAATAATAGGTATATACCCACAAAAAATGCAAAAGAGTGGGTATTTACCCACAAAAATATAGATTATTAACCACGAAAATACAAAATTTTACCTAAAAAATATAAATTTTTACACACAAAATTACAGTTCTATACACACATGGAAGTACAGATATATACCCACATAAATACAAATCTATTCCACCAAAAAAACTTATATATAACCACAACATACAAATCTATACACACAATATACAGATTTATACCCATGAAATTAAAACCTTAGAATTTTCTACTGGAATGTGTAAAAAAAAATTAAATAGAAATATTTTAGTTTTTTACTATTAAAAATGGATTTTTGTAAAATTTCAATACTCTAAATTCACCATAGATTTAATGAATCAAAAATAGAGAGAAAGATAGAATAAAGACAATTTCAGAATATAAGAATAAAGAGGGCTTGTTCTATAAGAATGGAGAGAATAGAGGGAGAAGAAGGTTCGGGAGAATCTGAAAAGGTAAAAATGAAAAAAAGGAATTGAAGAATATATATAGTAAAGTATGAGGGTAAAACAATAAGAAGACATGACTTGGTTATAATAGGATGAGATAGAAAAAATTAGTTAGTCATAAGCCATTAAATATAAGACTCAAGTGTCTTAAGGTCTGCCTTATTCTGTTACCGTAGTAAAATACTATGAATCGATAAAATTGTTTATATTTAACTTTGCCGGTAAACAAAATTTTAGAATGGGACTTGGGTCATGAGAAGATGGAGATCTGTTGAAAAATTATTCTATACAATTCGAAATAAGTTGTAATTTAGTGCCTAACATAATTTGTGTGTATATCATAACATTCATCAAAATAAAAAACTATTGTAGTAAATACACATTTAGAGGCCTCAAAATTCTAAAATAATATTTTTAAACGCCTAAATAAATTTTTGTTTTCTTTTAAGACGTGGTTCTTTAATTTTGGTTTAAAATATACTCAAATTTCATATATTCACTTTTCTACCATTCTCCCAGCACACTATTTTAATTTTTTTTTATTGCATTTTAAATCCCTACAATTATACCTATTGTTTAGATTTTATTTCAATGTCTTTTTTTCGTATGGTTCGTGTTATAATTCAGTGCGCACTGTTTTTAATTAATTTTTTATCTTTTGTTTATTTGGTAGTTATCTGGAAAAAAATAAGAACATCAATTAGTACATACAACCACACAAGTTCATCTATATAAATGAGTATATACCCACAAAAATGAAGATTCTTACCATACCTACAAAAAATGCAAAACTGTGGGTATTTACCCATAAAAATACATATTAATACACACAAAAATACATAATCAAACAAAAAAATATAATTTTTTACATACAAATTTACAGATCTATTCACACTAAAGTACAAATCTATACCCCAAAATACAGATCTATAGCCACAACATACCAATCTATACAAACAATATACAGAGCTGTACCCATGAAATTAAAACCTTAGAATTTTCTACTAGAATATGTAAAAAACTATTAAATAGGTTTTTTTTTCATTTTTTACTTTTAAAAATAGATTTTTGTAAACCTTCGATGCCCTAAATTCACCATAGATATTAGGAAAAAAATATAAAGAGAAAGATAGAATAGAAATAATATCAGAATATTAGAATAAAGAGGGTTTGTTCTATGAGAATGGAGAGAATAGAGGGAGAAACAGGTTCGGTAGAACCTATAAAGAAAAAATAAGAAGTCATGGCTTGGTTATAATTCGATGAGATAGAAAAAACTAGTTAGTCATGAGCCTTTAAATATAAAACTCAAGTGACTCAAGGTCTTTCTTATTCTTTTACGTAGTAAAATACTATGAATCAATAAAATTGTAGTAGTATTTTGATGGATATTAAAAATTCTATAAATATCTATTTGCAATAAATTTTAAATGAATTTACAATCTAATCGATATCCATATCATTTCATCACAATCGTTTAATTTCAAGAGATATATATTGTGATAAAATGACATGAACACGATTGGACTGTAATCATTTGTGTTTCCTAGAAATATAAAATAACCATAATTTTGTGTTGTTGCAATTATTAATAATAGAGATGTATTGAAATAGGTGTTATGTTGATAAAAAATATGAATGAATAGCCTCTATTTATATTTGACGAGAGGGGTAAAATAGGAATGATGTAGAAGCTTCCCGCTTTCAAAAACCATCAAATTTTATTAATGCAACAATATATATCCCCTTATCTCCAACGACTGGGATAACTCTAAAAAATATATAATTAATGATATGGGATCCACTACTATTTAATTATTTGTCATATTTTATACCTATTACATTTATAATCGCATATAATTAATGTATTGGTATGTTTCATCTACTTATTTTATTTTTCGATCAAATATACAAGTACATATTTTATTTATTATTACTTTAAAAAATTTATACCTTATTGATGTCTCCTCATTTGTGATAATAAAATATACTCATGAGACATCATTTTAGGCTTATTTATGAGTTTATAGGTTGATTTTAGCTTAATTTAGTGCACTTCCCTATTTTGAGTCTTGATTTGTAGAATTATTATTTTTAGAGCATATTGGATTTAATTGTTTATTTAGTGTGAAGCTTTAAAGATAATTATGGAGATTAATTAGAGTCCAAGTCAAAGATTACAACTTATGGAAAGAGATATGCATGGAAATTGGAGATAGAAGGAAACTGAGTTCAATTAGGAAAAGGAAAAGCTGCCTAAATCTGGGATTCTGCAGAACACGTCTATAGATTGGTGTTTTTACCTAAGAAATAGGCCAAATTTGGTAATTTCCTTCTAAAGGGCCTAGATAATTCTGTTGCGATTCTTTTGGTATCTTGTGGAGCAAAATCTGACCAATAACGAAGAAGATACACTCAAAACAACGCAGCAGTGTTTATCTTACGAATTTGGGTTGGGCCAGGAGCCCATTACTTGAAGTTATCTCCAAGAAACGAATTAGGTCAACCTATACCCTATAAATACAGCCTCTTAACACTCTTAAATCATCCTTGGCCAGACCCTAAGGCCAAGAGGAAGCTGCAACACAAGAGAAGAAGTCTGGAGGGAGCTGTGCAACAATCATGTCTCCTTCAACCTCTTATTTTGTAATTCTTTCTTCTTCTTTTCTTTGTATGAACTAATTCTCTTAGCTTAGGTTTTGCATATGTATAAACTATGAATTCTAGTTCTTCTATCTAAGTTCTTTGGGAATTATATGTTTTAATCTGATATTAGCTACTTACCTTTATATTTGATTATGTGTTTTGATTTAATGACTGTTTTCCTTGCTAGTGCACGAGTATAGGATTACCTTAATAGTAGTTAGATGGTCACCTTGTAAGGGTGTTTAACTATTGAACCACCACATAACGTCTAGTGTCGATAGCAGTTCTGACAAAACATACTTCTAACTAGATAGTCATTAAGGTTTGTTTTAACCACCATATCACCAAGATTGCAGTATTTGCTTAGGGCCTTAGTGGCGTTTGATAACCCTATTTTAAATCACTTCTTGGTTGTGCCGTTGCCCCCTTAGTCGCTCTCAAGGTCTAAGGTAGTGGAATTTAGAATCCTGACTAAGTATACCAAGAGCTAATATTCTCCCTTATGAATTAGATTTAATAGATAGAATTAGAAGGATTAGTGCATACTAGTAAAACCTAAGTTATATCGTTCATACTATCTTCTTTTCTTTTCTGTTATTTATTTTCTGTCTTTAATTTATTAGTTTAGTTTATTTATTAGAAAACCAAATAAATATATATCTTTCTCTTCTTTCTACTTGCGTATTATCTTTCTATCTTTAATATCTGCACTTGATAATTTGCATAAGTTCTCTCTAACTTTCGTCAGTCCCTGCGAACGAACTTAACTTATCATTAAAACTTGCATACGTCCTATAATACTTGCAGTACAGTGTTAGTTAAAGGTGTGTATTTGCACTTATTTTATACATCTTTTTATCACACCTTAGGCCACACCAAGTTTTTGGCGCCGCTGCCGGGGACTACATCGTTAGTCCTTGTGCAATTATCTTGTGCTTTTATTTTAGTTAGTTTTATTTTACGCTTTTCTTTTTAGTCTTTGTTTTACAGATTTCTTTAGGCGAGAGCAGATTTATTAGGAGATAAAGGTTTAGTGTTATTAGATCCTGAAGAAGCTAATTCAAGATGGAATCTCTAAAGCTCAAGGAGTTAAGCCGACAACTTGAGGAATTACGAGAACAATCGCGACAACTAGCTCAGAGGAATCTAGTACATGCCTCACCTTCATGTCCTAGTTGTGGAGCAAGAGATCACTCCTGGGGACAGTGCAGGAACAATCCAGCCTCAATTTCCTTCATGCCATATCAAAGAGACCATTATTATGATGGTTATTATCAATCTCAAGGAAATTACGCTGACTATCAACCCCCACAGAGTTACAATTGGGTCGGAAATCAACAGACGTATCATCATGATAACCATTATTATGATGATTATTATCAACCACGACCACAATCTTACTATCCTCCACAACCTATCTATCAAGAAGCGCCAATTTATAATGAAGCTTATCAAGAACCACATCCTTATTCAATGCAACAAACCATACAAGAACAACCTCCGAGTTTGAATTCAAGCATGGCTAAGATGATGAACCTAATTGAAAAGATGGAGAATAACCAGCAAAGAATCCAAAACTCAGATGATGCGATTGACAAGCTGGTACAGAGAATGTCACAAATGGTGGAAAAAACTAAAATCCTTGCAGTAAGGCAACTCCGAAGTGATACTACTGCTCCAGAAAACAAAGTTTGCCATGCAGTTGAATTAGGAAGTGGAAAACAACTATCTCCACCAAGACCAGAACCAGAATCAGTTCCTATTCCAGATCAGAGGAGGGAAGAAGCAACAGAAGATAAGGTCGAAGAGGTAGTTGAACAAGAACGTGTCCAAGAGAAGACACCAGAAAAGAAAGAGAGCCCAGTGGTAACGAATACATGTCCTCCTCCACCATTCCCTTCACATGTCAGAAAGGACAATGACCTGGAATTCAAGAAGTTCGTTGACATGATGAACAAGTTAAAGACCAGCAGCCCGTTTGTAGAAGCTCTCACCAGAATGTCAAAATACGGTCAATTCATGAAGGACATTCTTTCTAACAAACGAAGATTCGAGATGAATGGACTGCCAGAGGAGTGTAATGCTACACTTGGAATTGAGTTACCACCTATTCCCACGACATCTTGGATGGCACCATCCATGGTTATTAAGAATCGAGCTGAAAAGTTCGTGGGAATTAAAGGCAAAGGGTGGAAATTTCGTCATCCTTAATCGAGGTAACACGTCTAACTTTGAAAGACGTTAAACAAAAGTGTTGTACGGGAGACAACCCGTAATTTCTTTTATGTTTTACGTTTTTGGTTTTTTAATTTATATTTAGTTTAGTTAATTTTAGTTGATATTGCATATTTGAGGAAGGTATTAGTGTTTTTGGTGTGTAGGAATTGGAGAAATAGAGTTAGGGAACGCGAGGAAAATTTTTGGAGCAAAGAAAAAATCCACGGACTACCCTCCGGTACACCGCGCCATAGTCCGCGAGGTCAAAACCCGTACCACGGGGTGAGTACCACGGGTATTTTGACGGAGTAGCTACAGATACCGCGGGGTACCCTCCGGTGCACCGGACCCTAATCCGCGAGCCAAAAACCCGTACCACGGGGTCCTACCACGGGTTTAGGTCAGTGAGCAAAAATTTTGGAGCATCAGATGTGGCGGTGTACCGGACCCTTTGCGCGGTATACCGCCCACACTCGCTGTGTCGAAAAAAAAAAAAAAAAAAAAATTTTGACACAATCTGAGAAAACTTCGGCAAGTCATATCTTTGCGCTCGGGTATCGGAATCAGGTGATTTTTGAGCCTAAAGTGCATAACTTTTCGAGATCTAGTTGATGGGGAGGTTTTAACCACGTCCGGTACACCGGACCTCAGCCGCGGTGCACCGCAAGGTCAAAACCTGTACCACGGGTTGCCACCGCGGGTTTTATGCAGAAAGTGAAAAATTTCGAAGCCAGAACTCCGGTATACCGGGCCCCACGGCCGGTATACCGCCCGGAACTGCTGGAGAGAGAGAGAAAAAACGCGATTTTTAGGTTATAAGGGTGAGGAGGTTGCTCTATTACGAATTTTTTAATCCTTAAGCTTCTCCTTCTTCCCCAAAACTCTCCTAACTCCATTGAAGCTCATCAAAACCTTCACCAATCATCAAAACACTACCCAATCACCATGAAAACACATCCAATTCATTTTCCACATCATTACAAGGAAGATTCAACCACCGATATCATACCAAAACACCTTGAATCCAAGAATCAAAAGCTTAGATTTCAAAAATTCATCCTACAATTTCTTAAATCCAAACCAATCCATGAAGAATCCATCTTACCCACATAGAGAATCATCATCCAATCACCTGTCCTAGGCCAAATCAAGCTTGTACAACCAATAATCAAGTGTTTCAAATTTCAAGAGTGGTTAAAGCTTTGAGTTGGGGGTCAATTGAGATGATTAAGAGAACATGAACATTATCTACTGTATGGGAGATGAAGAAATCAAGGTGTTGGATTAAATTGAGAAGAAATCAAGTGAGACAAGTCCTAGTTCCAATTCAATGGGGAAAACAAGTCAAGAGAAGAGAGGTTAGGATGCTGTGTTGATTCAATGAGCAAAAAGGTTCTATCTTTAGTGAAGAAGACAACACAACCTCTCTAGATCAAAGACCCTACACCCGAAGTAACAATTAAAGGAACTACCTTTTTCTTATAAGATAGTATTTGAAGAAGAAGTTGAAGGAGAATACATGAAGATTCGTGGAGATTTGGAATGATGGGGTTGTTTGTGAATTGTATTTTGTGAGGAAAGAAGAAGATGTGGCACAGTTGATCTATGAGGAGGTGATACGATTTTTCGATCTCTCCCATGACGTTATTTAATGCAATATCCTATTATGATCACGTGTCTTGAACGAAAAGCGAATAAGAAGTTGGGTGAAGAAGATACATTAGATTTAATCCAAGTATCGTCTAGGCGAGGTAAAAGCCTCGAAGAGTATGTTTTCTTTCTTCCCTACCATTTCTTTATGTGCAATATGTATGCTAATTTTAAATTTTATTTTTCTTGAGTTTTTTTCGAGTCGTGGGGACACAGCTCATTTTTGAGTTGGGGGTGGGGATTCGTTGTCCTCATCTTCCTTTTTGTTTTTTTTCATAAAATTTAAAATTTTTTTGGGTTGAATTAGGCATAGAATATGTTGAATGTACCTATTTGAGCATGATTTTATTAAGTTAATGATAGTAGGTAGTATGTTTTTGAAAGATGTCATAAAATTGTTTAGATGCATGTATGAAAACAGGAAATAAAGGATATAAAAGTTAATGAGCAATGCTAAGAAGTACGTTGAAACTTAGGAATAGTTATTTGGTGTGTAGAACGTGAGGTTTGAAATTAGTTGAGAACCCACTTGTCTATGAACTATTAGTGAAAAAGTAACAAAATCCGGTAGTTAGAAAAATGAATAAGGCAGTTCTTTCATGATTAAAACACTTGAAGCCTTTATACTTTCTCACCCTTTTATTTGATTATTTGTATTTATCCGTCTTAGCCCCTCTGAGCCTTTCTAAAGCCTTTATTGAAACACATTATAATCCTTACCCTAGTTTTAGGACTCATCTATATGACCCGCACTCGAATCGCAAAACCTGAGACAACTCGTTTTAGAGCTTGAGTTTGGGGTGGTGGGTTTCATCATTCGGAAACATTGGGATTTGGAATTATCTTTGTGATTTTATTGATGATGAAATTGTTATTATTGTAACCCTTTGCCGGGGTAATAGTGAATGAAAAAGAAGCTACGAGCTAATTTTGCCAACAAGGGCATAAAAAGAAAAAGAATATATATATATATATATATATGAAAAAAAGAAAATAGTGTGATATCTCAACACCAAAAGAGAGTCATAGCTATACAAAAGAAAAAAAATGATTTGAAAAGAGAAAATATATATTCGGACCGGCAAAGTGGATTTTATATCATCAAAGGTTTTAATTTGGGATTATTGGGGATGCACATTAAAAAGCATCAATAAATTGGGTTGAGTGAGAACATCTTTGAGTGAACAACTCAAGCTCTAGGGCGATTCGTTGATGGCTAGTGAGGAGAGAGCCAAAAGCTCACTTTTCATTATCCAAATATACCACACCCGTCCTTAAGCCAAGTTATAACCAAGACCTTAGGATTTCTAACTACTAGGTGGAGAAACAATTGAGTTATTAGGTATTAGGTAAGTGGACCATTGGATGCTGTATTTCGGACCTATGAACAACCTATAGCCATTAACATGAACTAAGTTATCATCCTCTCCTTCTGGCATTGCGAAATTAATCTTAACTTGAATTTATGGATTGTTGATTACATGTATATTAAGCATATTTGTGCATTATTTCTTAAACATTACTACATGAGACTTTTTAGATATTTTGCTCTAGGATCATTCATTATGTTCAGTTCTTATTCTCCTCCTACTTCTTCTTCTTTACTACCCTACTGTTCTTTACTTTTATTGTATCGGGACGATACAACTTTGAGTTGGGGGTCTTGATGTCTCCTCATTTGTGATAATAAAATATACTCATGAGACATCATTTTAGGCTTATTTATGAGTTTATAGGTTGATTTTAGCTTAATTTAGTGCACTTTCCTATTTTGAGTCTTGATTTGTAGAATTATTATTTTTAGAGCATATTGGGTTTAATTGTTTATTTAGTGTGAAGCTTTAAATATAATTATGGAGATTAATTAGAGTCCAAGTCAAAGATTACAACTTATGGAAAGAGATACGCATGGAAATTGGAGATAGAAGGAAACTGAGTTCAATTAGGAAAAGGAAAAGCTGCCTAAATCTGGGATTCTGCAGAACACGTCTATAGATTGGTGTTTTTACCTAAGAAATAGGCCGAATTTGGTAATTTCCTTCTAAAGGGCCTAGATAATTCTGTTGCGATTCTTTTGGTATCTTGTGGAGCAAAATCCGACCAATAACGAAGAAGATACACTCAAAACAACGCAGCAGTGTTTATCTTACGAATTTGGGTTGGGCCAGGAGCCCATTACTTGAAGTTATCTCCAAGAAACGAATTAGGTCAACCTATACCCTATAAATACAGCCTCTTAACACTCTTAAATCATCCTTGGCCAGACCCTAAGGCCAAGAGGAAGCTGCAACACAAGAGAAGAAGTCTGGAGGGAGCTGTGCAACAATCATATCTCCTTCAACCTCTTATTTTGTAATTCTTTCTTCTTCTTTTCTTTGTATGAACTAATTCTCTTAGCTTAGGTTTTGCATATGTATAAACTATGAATTCTAGTTCTTCTATCTAAGTTCTTTGGGAATTATATGTTTTAATCTGATATTAGCTACTTACCTTTATATTTGATTATGTGTTTTGATTTAATGACTGTTTTCCTTGCTAGTGCACGAGTATAGGATTACCTTAATAGTAGTTAGATGGTCACCTTGTAAGGGTGTTTAACTATTGAACCACCACATAACGTCTAGTGTCGATAGCAGTTCTGACAAAACATACTTCTAACTAGATAGTCATTAAGGTTTGTTTTAACCACCATATCACCAAGATTGCAGTATTTGCTTAGGGCCTTAGTGGCGTTTGATAACCCTATTTTAAATCACTTCTTGGTTGTGCCGTTGCCCCCTTAGTCTCTCTCAAGGTCTAAGGTAGTGGAATTTAGAATCCTGACTAAGTATACCAAGAGCTAATATTCTCCCTTATGAATTAGATTTAATAGATAGAATTAGAAGGATTAGTGCATACTAGTAAAACCTAAGTTATATCGTTCATACTATCTTCTTTTCTTTTCTGTTATTTATTTTCTGTCTTTAATTTATTAGTTTAGTTTATTTATTAGAAAACCAAATAAATATATATCTTTCTCTTCTTTCTACTTGCGTATTATCTTCCTATCTTTAATATCTGCACTTGATAATTTGCATAAGTTCTCTCTAACTTTCGTCAGTCCCTGCGAACGAACTTAACTTATCATTAAAACTTGCATACGTCCTGTAATACTTGCAGTACAGTGTTAGTTTAGGGTGTGTATTTGCACTTATTTTATACATCTTTTTATCACACCTTAGGCCACACCACTTATAATGAATTTTTTCATTCTGGTTCAATTTTAAAGTCATAATGTAGTATGCAATATTTATAGCTTGTAAATATCTATATTACATATCATGTGTTGATCAAAGGTCTTGAATATTCATACATAACATACAATCAAAACCTCTTTAGAACCCTTAAATTATTCAATATAAAAGATATATCAGATTTATACCTTAATCTCCAAAGTTCGGGATCATCTGGAAAAGGTAAATTGATATAATAGGACCCAAAGTTGTTCAAATATATAATATATTTATACATATTATATTAGAAAAATCTCATAAATTCATAATATCATATTTATAATCACATAAAAAATAATTTGCAAGCCCCACTTTTTTCTGTTTTTATTATCAAAATAATTTACTTATGTACCAAATATATAAGAGTTCATTTTTCATCATATATATATATATATTTTAATGGTTAATGAATATGTTAATTTTAGTATGGTTTTTAAGCCATAATGTAAATGAAACAAAATAAAAAAGTTACCAGTTAGATTTTACTTGTGTAACTTATGTGGTTCAGCTGACATCGTTGAGGTTTAAGTTAAGTAAACTAAACTTTAAAAGATTTAGCTTAAAACAAATTTGACTGATGATAGTTTAAACTAGAAAAAAATCATGTTGGTGTTAGAAAAATCGATCAAACTAAAATGCGGAATAAATAAATAGATCGAAAAAGAGTAGTGATACCTCCGGCCATTGATGTCTTTAGAAACTTTTCTTTATGTTTTGTTCTTCCAAACTCTCAAGCATTCAACTATAGATGGTGTATATTTTTGTGTGAATGAATTGAGTTTAGGGACCAAAACTCTAGTTTATATAGCCAAGCTCCCATCAAGCTTTTTAATGGCAATGAATTACTAGTTGTTACAACCTTTCATTTGCAAATGGTTAATAAAAAAGTGTTACAACTTTTCATTTGCATAAGATTAATGAAAAAATCATTAAGATAAAATTAGTGGATGGATTAATGTTGGATCATGAAAAGCCAAAAGTCATAAGTTTATTTTATTCATCAATTTAAAAGAAAAGACAAATAAAATAAAATGAATTTTTATATTAATAAAATAAAAAATGACTTATATTCTCCCACTTGATCCAAACATTATACTTGATATTTTAGCTTAATCATAAATATATGAATCATGGCGACAAGTCCTCCAATTATGAGAGAGTAGTATCTTCCATGTATCACAATATATTTATTTCTTTATTTTTTATGTTGTAACTATACTTAATGAATAAACCATATGTTTATTCTTGGTCCTAACTAAATGATTTTCTCAAATAAAATTAAGGTGCGCAATGTATATGAGAAAATATCACAATAGATAATTATTATATTAATGATAGTGTCATACAAATAAACACTACATGATGGGACCAAGCCCCATACTCGCTACATGATCCTTGAATTTCATTGGTGGCATGCCTTTAGTCAATGGATCAGCGATCATTAATTCAGTACTAATGTGTTCAATGACCACCTTTTTATCTTTAACACGTTCCCTTATGGCTAAATATTTAATGTCGATGTGCTTACTCCGACTTCCACTTTTACTGTTTTTAGCCATAAAAACAGCAGCTGAATTATCGCAAAATATTCTTAATGGTCTGGAGATAGAATCCATAATTCTGAGTCCAGATACGAAACCCTTAAGCCATACACCTTGTGAAGTAGCCTCAAAACAAGAGACGAACTCAGCTTCCATAGTAGAAGTTGCAGTCATAGTCTGTTTGACACTCCTCCATGACACAGCTCCACCGGCCATCATAAAAATGTATCCTGATGTTGACTTGCGTGAATCAACACAACCGGCAAAATCAGAATCTGAGAATCCGACCACCTCTAAATTGTTTGTTCGCCTATACATAAGCATATACTCCTTGGTTCCTTGGAGATATCTCATTACTTTCTTTGCAGCTTTCCAGTGGTCAATACCTGGGTTACTTTGATATCTACCCAACATTCCAACTACAAATGCGATATCAGGTATTGTGCAAACCTGAGCATACATCAAACTTCCGATAGCAGAAGCATATGGAATGTTCTTCATTTGTTCTCTTTCTAAATCATTCTTTGGGGTTTGGTTCAAATTGAATTTATCACCCTTCATTATGGGAGCAACACTTGGTGAACAATCCTTCATCCGAAATCTCTCTAAAACTTTATTGATATAGGTTTCCTGAGACAAGCCCAAGACACCTTGAAATCTGTCTCTATGAATCTTAATGCCAATGACATAAGATGCCTCACCCATATCTTTCATATCAAAATTTTTGGAGAGAAATTGTTTCACCTCATGAAGCAAACCCTTATCATTAGTCACAAGCAAAATATCATCCACATATAAAACAAGAAAACAAATTTTGCTCCCACTAATCTTTTGGTATATACATTGATCCATGGGGTTTTCAACAAATCCAAATGATGAAATTACTCCATGAAATTTAAAATACCATTGACGGGAAGCTTGTTTTAATCCGTATATGGATTTCTTAAGCTTACAAACTAACTGCTCACCAGCGCTAGAGATAAAACCTTCAGGTTGTTTCATATAAACCTCTTCCTCTAGATCTCCATTAAGGAACGCCGTTTTCACATCCATTTGGTGCAACTCAAGATCAAAATGTGCGACTAATGCTAAAATAATGCGTAAGGAATCTTTCTTAGATACAGGAGAAAAAGTCTCTGTGTAATCAATTCCTTCTTTCTGAGTAAATCCCTTAGCAACAAGTCTGGCTTTGTATCTCTCGATATTGCCTAATGAGTCTTTCTTGGTTTTAAATACCCATTTACAACCAATTGCTTTAGCCCCATTAGGCAATTCCACAAGTTCCCAGACATCATTGTTCTTCATGGAATTCATTTCCTCTTTCATCGCATTATACCATAAATTTGATTCTTTGCAACTTATGGCTTGGGAAAAGTCGGAAGGATCATTTTCGACTCCAAAATTATAGTCAGATTCTTGAAGATATACTACATAATCACTAGAAATTGATGATTTCTTAAACCTGGTAGACCTTCTTAATGTTGTATCATCATTATCTGTATGAGGTTCAACTTGTTGTTCATAATTACTAGGTTCATCATGAACAACTTGATCTATCAGAATATCGTCAACAACTTGTGGTTCTTCAACGATTGAACGTTCAACACTAGATTGTACTTGAGGGGTGTTATGAACAATAATCATTCTATCACTTGACGTGGAAGGTTGAATTTCTGTATGGTCAATATCAGAAATTACATTTCTAATTTGATCGCTCCCACTGATTAAGTCATATTCAAGAAACTTTGCATTTCTTGATTCCACAAATCTAGTGTTGTGAGATGGACAGTAAAATCTGTAACCTTTAGACCGCTCAGCATATCCAATGAAATGCCCACTGATGGTCCTTGGGTCCAGTTTTTTCTCTTGTGGATTATAAATCCTGACTTCAGACGGGCATCCCCATACGCGCATATGTTTCAAACTCGGTTTCCAACCTTTCCATAATTCAAATGGTGTCTTTGAGACAGCCTTGGTTGGAACTCGGTTTAATATATACACTGCCGTTTTTAAAGCTTCAATCCACAAGTTTTTAGGAAGATTGGAGTTGCTAAGCATACTCCGTACCATGTCCAATAATGTTCGGTTTCTCCTTTCTGCTACACCATTCTGATCCGGTGAACCGGGCATGGTGTACTGGGCAACAATCCCATGCTCTTGGAGAAACTGAGCAAACGGACCAGGTGCTTGTCCATCTTCAGTATATCTACCATAATATTCACCACCTCTATCTGATCTCACAATCTTTATATGTTTTCCACATTGTTTCTCTACTTCAGCCTTAAATATTTTAAAGGCATCTAATGCTTCGCTCTTGTTATGAAGCATGTAGAGATACATATATCGTGAGTAATCATCAATAAAGGTTATAAAATATTTCTGACCATGCATATCCATGTCAGGACAACATATATCTGTATGTATGATTTCTAATAAATCTGAACTCCTATTGGCACCTTTCTTTGACTTGTTGGTCTGCTTTCCCTAAATGCAATCCACACAAGTTTCAAAGTCGGTAAAATCTAGAGTACTAAGTACTCCATCTTTTACCAACCTTTTGATTCTTTCAATAGAGATATGCCCTAATCTCCGGTGCCATAGAGTCGAGGAATCCTCATTTATATTACACCTCTTTGTACCAATTTGGACATGAAAATTATTGTTAGTAGCATTGTTTTGTAAATTAATGCAATAAAGACCTTCAGACAAAATACCATTCCCAACACATTCAGATTTATTGAAAATACTAAAAAATGTCTCTGAAAATGTAAAGGAATAACCCAAAGGTACAAGTCTGGAAACAGAAATCAAGTTTCTAGAAAAACTTGGAACATAAAAAGTCTTTTCTAATTTCAAAACATAACCACTACTTAAATATAAATAACATGTTCCAACGGCTTCCACATGTGAACCCATCTTATTACCGGACAAGATGCATTGCTCACTGCCCACTGGTTTCCTTAAGTTTTGCATACCCTGTAAAGAGTTGACAACATGGATTGAAGAACCAGAATCAATCCACCAGGTGTTAATATTAACATTAACAGTATTAGATTCATAACAAACTAACGAGGTAGGATTACCTTTATCTTGAAGCCATTTTTGGAATTTAGCACATTCCTTCTTCATGTGTCCTTTCTTTTTACAGAAAAAACACTTAGCTTCTTTCTTAATATCAGCTTGAGGTGCTATTTTACCTTTCCCCTTCTGATTGTTCTTTGGTTTGCCTTTTCCTTGAGTAGCCATCATTGCACTTTCACCTTGTTCCATTAACAACCTTTCTTCTTCTTGAACACACATGGTCATGAGTTCATTAATAGACCATTTATCTTTATGTGTGTTATAGGAGATTTTGAAAGGTCCATATTGATTTGGAAGGGTGTTCAAAATATAGTGCACAAGAAAAGACTCGGAAATCTGTACCTCGAGATTCTTAAGTTGAGCCGAAATATCTCTCATCTGCATGATGTGCCCACGCACACCTCTAACACTTGTGAGCCTAAGTGAAGAGAGCTTCATTATTAGAGTGCTTGCTAAAGCCTTGTCTGAAGTGACGAACTGGTCATCAATGGCTTTAAGTAAATTTTTGACATTATCATGGTGATTTACTGAACCACGGATGCTTGCTGCTAATTTTGTCTTAATAAACATCACACTGAGGCGATTAGATCGCTCCCATTTTTCATAAAGTGCAATATCTGCTGGAGTGCTTTTGTCTGTAAGAGCAGGTGGTTCAGTTTTCCTAATAGCATCATCTATGTCCATCCACCCTAAGTGAAGGAGAACTCTTTCTTTCCATGACTTGTAATTATCCCCATTAAGTTCGGGAATGTCACTACGGATATCAGAAAAATTAACAGGTTGTGATGCTGCAAATAAAGATCACATGCTTATTAATAAATAGACTATTAATAAATATCATGTTTCACCAATGCAAATCATGATCTAATAAATCTAAGACATAAGAAATTGCCTGTGGGCTAAATTTTTAATTCAATAAGATTTATAATCATATGACAAAATATATAAAAATATTCTATCATTACTAAATAATAAAACTATCAAATAATTATTAAGTCATAATTCCTGTGGGAAAATTACGAATAATTTGATATTTTATCCTAATTAGTTATTTAAATATAATAATATTCCTGTGGGATAAAATTATTATATTAAAATAAATAATTACAATTTATGTCTAATTTCATTATGTGATCTTATACCATAACACATATTTTATTCAACTAAGATGCTGTGGCTATTCTTTGATTAAATAAAATATGTTGATCACTTAGACAATTCTATATACCATACTAAAATTTTATGAGTATATAAAACTATATAACAAAAATAGAATAAAATAAACCATATATTTTATTCACATTTTGTTTACCTAACTATACTCATAAAATAAAAGTACATGAAGTATGGACATAAAAAAATATAAATATAAATAAATACCTGGAGGCCGATGTAAAACTTAAGGATAAAAATCCAAAAGTACCATAAGTTTAAATGAAAACTAAAATGTCTCATGGATTCTAATCATCTTCAACTGTAGGACATGTTAGATTCAACACAAAAAAAAACATTTTGCAAAATTATTTTGGCTAAATTACTTTAGCCATGAACTAAGCAAAAAATATAAAAGTTTAACTAAATCAAAGCAGAGGTATGCCTAAGGCTCTGATACCAAATGTTAGAAAAATCGATCAAACTAAAATGCGGAATAAATAAATAGATCGAAAAAGAGTAGTGATACCTCCGGCCATTGATGTCTTTAGAAACTTTTCTTTATGTTTTGTTCTTCCAAACTCTCAAGCATTCAACTATAGATGGTGTATATTTTTGTGTGAATGAATTGAGTTTAGGGACCAAAACTCTAGTTTATATAGCCAAGCTCCCATCAAGCTTTTTAATGGCAATGAATTACTAGTTGTTACAACCTTTCATTTGCAAATGGTTAATAAAAAAGTGTTACAACTTTTCATTTGCATAAGATTAATGAAAAAATCATTAAGATAAAATTAGTGGATGGATTAATGTTGGATCATGAAAAGCCAAAAGTCATAAGTTTATTTTATTCATCAATTTAAAAGAAAAGACAAATAAAATAAAATGAAGTTTTATATTTATAAAATAAAAAATGACTTATAGTTGGGCCATTGTTTAGGTAGAGGATTAAGTCGAATGGATTATATAAGTACATTCAAATCAAAAGCCAATAGATACAATTGTTGCTTGTATATGTAGTGTAAACATTTATAAAGACAACTCATTGATGAAATATTTTGAAATCAAGAAAAAAAAATCTTTCACATATAATATTAAATCAAATAAATACAATTCATTGATTAAATTTTTTGTGTGAAATAAAATGAATGGGTAAAACCAGTTGTGGGCCTTAATCTTCAATGTGAATTGCGCTCATGGACATCTATCTTTCAAAATACCCCAACTTTCCATAAAATATATCCATTAGTATTTAACATATCTATATGGATCTATATATTTTTATTTTGTTATGGCTAAATTTTATATCTTATCTATACAGTTGCATATTGTTTATTAAATTATATAAGTAAACATATGCTTATATTTATTTTAAATATATTTTTGTTTATATTACAATATCGAAAGTATCTACAAGTTTATATGATTTTGGTATAGTAGTATTAAATTGATTAATTAGTATACTTGTTTTGTTATAGTTGAATTGAATTAGATTTATGAAAGATTAATATTGTTGTAGAGATATCTAAAATTAAAGTGTAGTCTAGATTTTACGAATTCTATAATTTTGATGGTTAGGTTGGGTGCATCTAGTTGAGGTAGGGTTTAAGTAAAGCAAACAATCAGCTTTATAAATCAGACCAATGATGAGACCAAATTTAAGAAAAGCCTATTTTTGGGTGCTTGTTTTGGCCAATTTAGGTGGGGTTCATGCTCATCAGTAACTACCTCTATTATAAAAAAGCTTATATACTTAATATATAAGCATATTCGGCCCAAAAGTCAAAAATCATAATGTGTTTACTTGAATATGCAGTGTGAAACCAAATAAAGGCACCTCATGGATGACACATTTGATATGAGATTAAGGAAAGACAAAAAATATCATCTATAGTAGGTGTGAAACTAAAAGAAAAAAACTCATCATTCGCAGATTTAATGTAAAACTATAACAAGACATATCATCATTAACACTTTCGGTGTGATATCAATAAACACAACTCATGGGTGTTTAACTTGGAGATAAAAACACTTTTGTAATTTTTTTTAAAATTGATTGTTTCCAAAATGTGACAAATATTGGATTTCATTATATTTGTTCTATAATAAGAGTACAATAATTAATTGCGTTATTAGTATGAGATTTTTCATTCAAGAAACATATACTTAAAGTTACACGCATGTCATAAAATTTCCCTTAATACTTAATTTTCACATTCCAATTACTTCAAAATAATAATAAACTTTATATTGATCTATAAAGAGTTAATGATACAAAGTGTATTGGTGACCAAACACTTAATAAAAAGTAAATGAATCTATTATACTTAAAAGAAAAAAATATATTATAAGTAATGAAAAAACAAAATTATACAATATTATACAATATTTAAATAAAAAAATCCAAAATGGAGATGTTAAATCGTAGTTGAAATATGCTTCAACACACCTATAAAACCTCTTTAAAGTTACAATTTCTATACCTATGTTAGAATGTTAGTTAAAGAACGAAAGAACATACAAAAATCACGGTCAACAAAACCTCATGAATAAGTTTATGTTGGAAAGTTAGATCTATTATTCTGATCCGCCATGGAAAGTTAGATCTACTATAGATATATAGGGATATTTGGAGGATAAAAATATAGATTTAACAAATTTTTATTAAATTATATTTAACTTTACTAGCGAAAATATAATTTCATAAGGGGATGTATATCATAGCATGCATCACAATAAAAAAACTTTGTGGTAAAATATTTTGACTACGATAAAATTATATTAATGTTGTATTGGGTATCACATATTCAATCAATATTCATGGACAACAAATTTAAAATGGAATCACAATCTGATTGATGATCATGATATTTCAAACGTAAACCTTAAACCATACAACTTTATGTTTGCTTTCACTTTAACCTTAACCTTAATTTGAACTTTATCCATAACATACAACTTCAATACCTTGATCATTAATTTTTTAACCATAACCTTGAAACTTGTGAATCTTGAAGCTTGAAACTTAAACCTTAAACGTAAATATTAAACTTTAACCTTTAAATAACAGAGCAATAAAAAAACTTAAACTCCCATTAAAACATCACATCTTCATGTAATATAACACCCACATGAACGGTATGCTCATGAAAGACTTTGGGTGGTAATCCTTTAGTAAGTGGATCTGCAATAATAGAGTTTGTTCCAATATGCTCTATATATATTTCTTTACTATGTACCCGTTATTTTAAAACAAGAAACTCTATGTCAATATGTTTTGTCTTAGATGACCTCCTATTGTTGTTTGAATATAGAACTGCTGATTTATTGTCATCATATAACTTTAGTGGTCTTTCTATATTTTATAAATGCGCACCCTATTGACAAAATTTCGAATCCATATTCCTTGATTAGATGCGTCATACCATGCTACAAATTATGCTGCCATAGTGGAGGAAGCTACAGGTGATTGTTTGTCAATCTTCCACAACATAGCCCCTCCAACTAAGAGATATATATAGCCATATGTAGATTTTTTACTATCTTGGCATCCCGCAAACTTAGAGTATGAATACCCAATAATCTTCAACTGATCTGATTTCTTATATGTGAGCATAAAATCTTTTGTTCTCTTCAATTATCTCATTACCCACTTGTCTGCTTTCCAATGTTCTATACCAGGATTGCTAAGATATCTACTTAACATGCTAATAATTTAAGCAATATCCAGACGTGTACACACTTGAGCATACACTAGACTCCCAACTGCTGATGCATAGGGAATCTTTTGCATTTATTGAACTTCAAGGTTATTATTAGGGCATTTACTTAAAGTGGACCGATGTCGTTTAAATAATTATCATTAAAAACCGGACCAATGTCGGATCTATATAAAGAAAAGCCTCTTTTTGGGCATTTGTTTTGCCCTGTTTTGGTTGGGTTCATGCTCAACCGTAACTACCACCACTAAAGAAGAGTTTACATACGAAATATATAAGCATTGGATATGACCCGTGCCTAAACATATTTTAAAACAATTTAATTAAATTTTACAAATATTATAATAATAAAAAGGGAGAGTGAGATGATGTTAAATTTTATAATATATGAGAAGATTTTAAATTAAAGGGAATTATGAGAAGTTTGTGTTATTTTTTAGTTTTAATAGGAAGAGTTAGGTTTGTCCTACTTTATTATATAAATACTCGAACAAAAAGTAAAACAAAACATTGTGTCGCATTTATATTACGTGTATCGATGACATATTTGGTATGAAATAAAATAAAGAAAATAAAATCCCAATTATGTTAGGTGTGAAACCAAAGAGAAATAACTCAGTATTCGTAAATTTAACATAGAGTTATAACATGACATATAATTTATCTCATTTTACATTTGGAATCAATGAAACAAAGCTCATCACGTGTTTATATTGGACAAAATATAACTATTATTCTTCTTTTATTCAAGATCTCTTCTTACTCCTTAACACAAACCTTAACATGAACCCCTTACAATTTATATATCTATTTTAGAAGGGTACACCAAGAACAAAAGAACATAAAAAATTAAGGAACAACAAAACCTCATGAACAAGTTTCTCTTGGAAAGTTACATATATTGTAGATATATATGAACATTTGGGGGATTAAATTATAGATTTTTAAAAGTTTGATTAGTTTATATTTAACTTTGCCGGTAAAATTATTCTATACAATTCAAAATAAGTTGTAATTTAGTGCCTAACATAATTTGTTTGTGTATTATAACATTCATACAAATATAAAGCTATTGTAGTAAATACACATTTAGAGGCCTCAAAATTATAAAATAATATTTTTAAAGGCCTAACTAAATTTTTTTTTCATTTAAGACATGGTTGTTTAATTTTGGTTTAAAATATATTCAAATATTTCATATATTCACTTTTCTACAATTCTCTGAATACACTATTTTTAATTTTTTTATTGCATTATAAATCCCTACAATTATACATATTGTTTAGATTTTATTTCAATGTCTTTCTTTCTTATGGTTCGTGTTATAATTCAGTGGGCACTGTTTTTAATTAATTTTTTGTCTTTTGTTTATTGGATTGTTATCTGTAAATAAATAAGAACATCAATTCGTACATACAACCACATAAGTTCATCTATATAAATGAGTATACACCCACAAAAATGATGATTCTTACCATACCTACAAAAAATGCAAAATTGTGGCCATTTTCCCACAAAAATACTTAATCAAACCAAAAAATATAACTTTTTACATACAAAATTACAGATCTATTCACACAAAAGTACAAATCTATAAACCAAAAAATACAGATCTATAGCTACGACATACCGACCTATACAAACAATAAACAGGATCTGTACCCATGAAATTAAAACCTTAGAGTTTTCTACTAGAACATGTAAAAAACAATTAAATAGAATTTTTTTCATTTTTTATTGTTAAAAATAGATTTTTGTAAACCTTTAATTCCCTAAATTCACCATAGATATAAGGAACGAAATATAAAGAGAAAGATAGAATACAAATAATTTTAGAATATTAGAATAAAGAGGGTTTGTTCTATAAGAATTGAAAGAATAGAGGGAGAAACAGGTTCGGTAGAACCTGATAAAGAAAACATGAAAAAAATGAATAGAAGAATATGCATAGTAATGTATGGGGGCATAACAATAATAAGTCATGGCTTGGTTATAATTGGACGAGATAGAAAAAACTAGTTAGTCATGAGCCTTTAAATATAAGACTCAAGTGTCTCAAGGTCTTTCTTATTGTTTTACAGTAATACAATACTATGAATCAATAAAATTGTAGTAGTGTTTTGATGGATATTAAAAATTCTATAAATATCTATTTGCAACAAATTTTAAATGAATTGACAATCTGATCGATATCCATATCATTTCATCACAATCATTTAATTTCAAGAGATATATATTGTGATAAAATGAAATGAACACGATTGGATTGTAATCATTTGTGTTTCCTAGAAATTTAAAATAACCATAATTTTGTGTTGTTGCAATTTTTAATAATAGAGATGTATAGAAATAGGTGTTATGTTGATAAAAAATATGAATGAATAGCCTTTATTTATATATGACGAGAGGGGTAAAATAGGAACGAATTAGAAGCTTCCGAATTTCAAAAACCATAAATTTTATTAATGCAACAATATATATCCCCTTATCTCCAACGACTGGGATAACTCCAAAAAATATATAATTAATGATATGGAATTCACTACTATTTAATTATTTGTCATATTTTATACCTATTATCTTTATAATCTCATATAATTAATGTATTGGTATGTTTTATCTTCTTATTTTATTTATCGATCAAATATATAAATACATATTTTATTTATTATTACTTAAAAAATTTATACCTTATAATGAATTTTTTCAGTCTGGTTCAATTTTAAAGTCATAATGTAGTATGCAATATTTATAGACCGTAAATATCTATATTGCATATCTTGTGGTGTTCAAAGGTCGTAAATATTCATACATAACATACAATCAAAACCTCTTTAGAACACTTAAATTCTTCAGTATAAAAGATATATCAGATTTATCCCTTAATCTCCAAAGTTCGGGATCGATCTGGAAAAGGTAAATTGATATAATCGGACCCAAAGTTGTTCAATTATATAATATATTTATACATATTATATTATAAAAATCCCATAAAATCATAATACCATATTTATAATCACATAAAAAATAATTTGCAAGCCCCACAATCTTCTGTTTTTATTATCAAAATAATTTACATATCTACCAAATATATAAGAGTTCATTTTTCATATATATATATATATATATCTTAATGGTTAATGAATATGTTAATTTTAGTATGGTTTTTAAGCCATAATATAAATGAAACAAAATAAAAAAGTTACTAGTTAGATTTTACTTGTGTAACTTAGGTGGTTCAGGTGACATTGTTGAGGGTGAGTTTAAGTTAAGTAAACTAAACTTTAAAAGAATTAGCTTAAAACAAATTTGACTGATGATAGTTTAAACTAGAAAAAAATCATGTTGGGCCATTGTTTAGGTAGAGGTTTAAGTCCAATGGATTATATAAGTACATTCAAACCAAAAGCCAATAAATACAATTGTTTCTTGTATATGTAGTGTAAACATTTATAAAGACAACTCATTGATGAAATATTTAGAAATCAAGGAAAAAAAATCTTTCACATTCAATATTAAACCAAATAAAGACAATTCATTGATGACATTTTTTTTGTGAAATAAAAGGAATGGGTAAAACCAGTTGTGGCCCTTAATCTTCAATGTGAATTAGCTCATGGACATCCGATCTTTCAAAATACCCCAAATTTCCATTAAATATATCCATTGGTATTTAACATATCTATATGGATCTACATATTTTTATTTTGATATGGCTAAATTTTATATCTTATCTATACAGTTGCATATTGTTTATTAAACTATATAAGAAAATATATTCTTATATTTTTTTAAATATATTTTTGTTTATATTACAATATCAAAAGTATCTTCAAGTTTATATGAGTTTTGTATAGTATTATTAAATTGCTTAATTAGTAAACTTGTTTTGCTATAGTGGAATTGAATTAGATTTATGAAAGATAAATATTGTTGTAGAGATATCTGAAATTAAAATGGAGTCTATTTTTAGATTTTAAGAATTCTATAATTTTGGTGGTTAGGTTGGGTGCATTGAGTTGAACTAGGGTTTAAGTAAAGCAAACAATCAGCTTTATAAACCAGACCAATCATGAGACGAAATTTAAGAAAAGCCTATTTTTGGGTGCTTGTTTTGGCCAATTTAGGTGGGGTTCATGCTCATCAGTAACTACCCCTATTATAAAAGAGCTTATATACTAAATATATAAGCATATTCAGCCGAAAAGTCAAAAATCGTAATGTGTTTGCTTGAATATGCAGTGTGAAACCAAATTAAGGCACCTCATGGATGACACATTTGGTATGAAATTAAGGAAAGGCAAAAAATATCATTTATAGTAGGTGTGAAACTAAAAGAAAAAAACTCATCATTCACAGATTTAATGTAAAGTTATAACAAGACATATCATCAATCACACTTTCGGTGTGAAATCAATGAAACACAACTCATGGGTGTTTAACTTGGAGATAAAAACAATTTAATAAATTTTTTTTCAAATTGGTTGTTTCCAAAATATGACAAATATTGGATTTCGTTACATTTCTTCTATAATAACACTACACTAATTAATTACGTTATTAGTATGAGATTTTTCATTCAAGAAACATATACTTAAAGTTACACGTATGTCATAAAGTTTCCCTTAATATAAATCAACTTAATTTCACATTCCAATTACTTCAAAATAATAATAAACTGTTTATATAGATCTATAAAGGGTGAATGATACAAAGTGTATTAGTGACAAAACATTTAATAAAAAGTAAATAAATCTATTATACTTAAAAGAAAAAAATATATTATAAATATTGAAAAAACAAAATTATACAATATTATACAATATTTAAACAAAAAATTTCTAAAATGCAGATGTTAAATCTTTCTTGAAATATGCTTCAACACACCTATAAAACCTCTTTAAAGTTACAATTTATATACCTATGTTACAAAGTTACTTAAAGAATGAATGAACATACAAAAATCACGATCAACAAAACCTCATGAATAAGTTTATGTTGGAAAGTTAGATCTATTATTCCGATCCGCCATGGAAAGTTAGATCTACATTAGAATATAGGAATATTTGGAGGATAAAAATATAGATTTACAAATTTTTGATTAAATTATATTTAACTTTACTAGTGAAAACATAATTTCATAAGAGGATGTAAATTATAACATGCATCACAATAAAAAAAAATTGTGGTAATATCTTTTGACTACGATAAAATTATATTAATGTTGTATTGGGTATCACATATTCTATCAATATTCATGGTCAACAAATATAAAATGGAATCAAAATCTAATCGATGATCATGATTTTTCATCAGAATCAGCTATCTTTAGGAGATATATGTTGTTATGAAATGTCATGACCACGATTGGATTGTAGTTATTTAAGTTTCCTAGAAGTTTAGAATTACAATAATTGGTATACCTTTAAAACTGGATTTCTGCTAAAAAAAATATATAGATAATTATTGTGTTGATGAAAAATATGAATAATTAACATCTATTTATAGGTGAGGAAATGTGTAAAATAGAAATGAACTAGAAACTTCTGGATAACTAAATATATATACTAGGTATGAACCCGTGCCTGAAGGCACTCTTACAATATTGATTTTGAAAAAATAATTTACACAGAATAAACGAATAATTCTTGAAATAAAAATAAAATGATAAAAATTCAACCAAGCGCAAAAAGTAGGATGATGTTTTCACAAACAATTACATAAACCATAAATCAATTAACCAAGATATACTCTTATAAAAACTAATAATTTTGTTAACAAGGCTAAAACCCCTACAACACTACGAAACAGATAGTATAAATTAAAAAATTTGATAAAAAAACGTGAAATAAAAACCTTCTAACAGATTCTCCATATGCATCTATACCCTATAAAATTCAAAATATGCAGTAAAAGAGAACATTACTCACTCCAGAGCAGATGCAAACAGTGGGACCCACATACTTTTTTTAAGCAAAATAAATTCATAATTTATACCATGAAAACAAAAGTATATAATACAAATGTTTTATACATAGTTTTGATAATGTAAACTAATGAAAACAAAACATTATTCTTGACTCAACCTCAATAATCCAACATGATTTATATCCATACCATTTGAAATACAACTGAAAAAATAGCACCAAACTTAAACAGTTCCATATCACTTGCTGAGGAATAGTTCTGTGCATTGTTTTACTGTATCTTCTGGGCTAGTTACTGTCAACAACAAAATAAATATATAATCAGTTAACTAACAAACAATAAGTAAGAAATTCTTATTTAGTATAAAGACCACACATAGTTAATGAAATGTAAATCTAACCTGTGTGACCCACAGTTCTCTCAGATTCATATATCTCATGATCATTTCCTCCTTGTTCATACAAAAGGTCACACAAAATTAGTAAACCAAAATTCTCTAATTTAATTGGGAAAGAAAATAGTAAATTAAAAAGTAAATGGTGAAATTAAGTTTACCTTGTAAGTCTTATCTCCAAAGAAGTGTATTTCCTGAAACTCATCAAGGTATCTCAAACAGTATGTCTTATCCCATCCCTGAGGGAAAACCTGTGAAAATTACTCCAATTATTATCACTTTTATTAATTAATCGAGTATGTATTAGAAAAATACTAACATCAAAGCTGATTTGGCCACCAATAGAAAAAGTAAGATTAAGGTGTGCGAACTTTTCACGAAGTGCAGACACCATTTTTGGCCGTATGTTCTGAACCTGAAATGTTGTTAATTTATATGAAGCTCTCATTAGAGAATTAAAAGTATTAAAAAATTGGATTTGATTATTAATACCTTGTCGTATCTTTCAAACTCATCTCGCTCTTCCTGACTACAATTTCTCCCGATTGGTGAAACATTAAGCATACCATTACGAAACTCAATAAATGTTCCGCTTTTGATTGGAATATCCAAGTCAGCAATATAATGGAGTGAAAAGTTAATGATTTCCTTGAGTTTATCATCTCCAAGATGGGTCTTCAAACTCTGACAACCAATAAGTTTCCCCTCCTTGTAAGCTATTCTCATTTGTAACTGTAACTGTTTTCTCGAGCTGCTCTGCTATCTTCACAAAGTCAGAACCTCCAACAATACCAACAGTAACAACCTTCCTTAGTTCCTTCATAAACTCCACCATTTTTGGAGTCACATCCTTTCCGGGAGCAGTAAGGGTACCATCGACATCAAATAGTGCAATCACACCAGGCTTCAATGCCAACATCTTACTCTCAAAATTGTACGTGGGTAATAAATGGAGAAATAGTGTGGAATTTTACTACTTATGCCATTTCTTTTCTCATTTACTCCATTTCCATTGCATTTTTTTTACACGTCAAAAATTCTAACGCAATTGTTTATTGAAAAAACAGGGACCAAAGGTGCAATCAATTAAATCAATTTACCAGAATAAAATCGGAGATCTCTCTGCTGCTGGAGAGGTAAAAACCCTCAAGGCTCAAAGTCATCGTTTCATTCACCCTTAGAATCTTTCATTTGACTCAACCTGTTATAATCATATCATAAAATAATAATTTAAAATTGAAAAAATTGATTTAAGCAAAGAGTTATTGAATGATAGATCTTACAAAGGATTTCACCATGGCTCTCCAGCAGCAGAGCCTCGATCTCCAACTACAAAGCGAAATTCTTCACATGTGATTGGAGGGCATTTCATTCCTCCAACTACAAAGCAAAATTCAGCCATTGCACGATGATATTGAGCTCCTCCATATAGACGCATAATTGCATTCTAAATAAAATTAAAATTTTAAAAATATTATTTATCGAATTGAAAATCAAGAATGTAAAGATAAAGCTAAAATAATCATTAATTTAATGCTTACAGAGATTAACTTGTGGGGGAACTGAAGACCATCTGTGCCAATAAATGCGCCTGCATTTACTCTCTCATCTTGTAATGTTTCACCTGTGATATAAATATATATTAATTGTGAGAGACATTTAATTATTTAAGGGTAGATTTATGTGAGACACAATACAGTAATTTAATGCTAAGAGATATATGAATGAATGAATGAATATAAGTACCAAATTTATGTGGTGGTGCTACAACTGTCCCTTTCAACAGAAGCGATAACTTGGTGAAAAGGGAAATTTTAATTAGAATACAAAAAAAAAATCCCAAAAATTAATTAACTAAGTGGACATAGTGGTTAATAAACCTTAGTCAGAAACAGATCATGAAAAGATCTTCCCTTCTCCTTCAGTTTCGTTTCATCCAAGTGACTGTTGCAAAAATAATAATGAAAGCCATAATCAAATATCAACTAAAAAAAAAGAACAATTTTATTTATTTTTATTATGAAAACCTGAGTTCTTGATTTATTTCATTTAACTTCCTTGTTCTACTCAGAAACTCTCGTTCAAGAAGTGGAATAATCATCGGTACACTCTTCATATACCTTGCAATAATATATATCCATCCCAAGTTTTCAAATTACATAATCTACTCAATCGTAATAACATTACACAATTTCGACACCTTTCTAAAAGCATATCTTCCAAAAATCGCCTAAGGCTACTTACACCTATCCATCCTCATCAGCATCTTTGTATATCTCCCGAAAGAATTTGTTCAAAGCTGCATCTCCATCCAATTTTTCATCTTTTTCATGTTAGTTGAGAATCAAATAAAAAAATGCAGTATAAGAAAAATACTTACTCTAATAGGAAAAGGCTGTGCATCACTTTTTACGGTCATATTAATGGCCTTTGGGATTTATATAAAAATATGATAAATATACTTCAATCAGATAATTCTGTAAAAATATAAAAATGATGAAATTAGGTTAAAAATAATTTTAATTTTTTACCTTAATTTGGATTCTTCGCAAGCGGTTTATGAAATGGTGAGAATTAATTTGTGAAGGAGAGCGGCGCGGGAAGGAGATGGGTTTGTCTGGGAGTGGCTGCGCTTGATGGAGAATGTGCGACCTGAGTGTGAATGTGAAGAGATGGCGGCGCATCGGAGCTGGAGATGTGGAGGGGGAGGGTTCTTCGATTTCTCGATGATGCCAAGTGGTGCGATGGTGGATGCTTGGTTATGCTATTATCGGAGCAGGAGATTGGACTTGTGGAGGGTTCTTCGATTCGCTTGGTGGGAGAGACGAAGTGGTAGTGGCGGCGGTGGAAAATGGTTGTAGCGGCGGTGGAAAATGTGAAGAGATGGCCGCGGTGGAAAATGATCGAGCTGGAGATGTGGAGGGGGAGGATTCTGAAGTGATTTCTATATTTCGGGCCGTTGGCCCTTCTCCAATATTTTATATATATATATATATATATATATATATATATATATATATATATATAATTTTTTAATCAATGGTCATAAATATCAGTACATAAAAGATGACAGATTTATCACTTAACAAAAGACTACCACTATTTAATTCTATTTTATTTTTATACCTATTATATTCTGAAATCTCATAAAAATAGTACTATTATAGTTATAATCCCATAAAATTATTGTGTTGGTCCATTCTATCTAATTATAATGATTCACTTACTTTTTTCATCCATCAAATATATATATATATACATTTTTTTATTTCATACCAAATATATAGACCTTGAATGTGGAAATATTTTCAAGTTGGTTCAATTTTTAAGCAAAAATATATATGAAGTAAGTGATTGAACATGGAAATATCTCATTTGTTTATCTTTTTATGGATATAATAAATGATACTATAGTACATAAACTTTTTAGACCAAATATATCTATATTATATAACATGCATGTGTTGACCAAAGGTCATGATACTATATTGTAATGCATATTCATTCTTTACCAGTATGGATTTTCAATATAAAAGATGAACACGATCGTTTGTGAACCCTTATTTCTCTAATTCACATTAATTTCAATATTATTTTTAACTAATAAAATAAAACTTAGTTGTTTCTTATTCCACTCCATTAGATATGTTAATGTTCTAAGTGTGTCCATGCTATACAACATAACTTATTTTAAAGGCTCACATAGGGGATATTGGTTTGTTTCTCTTTAATACTCCCTCCGTTTCAAAATGTTTGTCCACTTACTAAAAATGTAGTTTCAAAATGTTTGTCCACTTAGAATATCAAGACATTTTTTCCTTATTTTTTCCACTATTACCCCATTAAAAAATTAAAATTGATGTTTCCAATACACATTTAAAATATCAAGATACTTTATGAAGGGTACTTTTGTAATTGGGAGTGTAATAATTACTTTTCTTAATTTGTGTGAAAAGCAAAGTGGACAAACATTTTGAAACAGAGGGAGTAGAATTCTTTTTACCTTTTCCATGACCCATAAAACAATGAATCTTGAATTTTGAACCACGAACAATAAAATTTTGATTAATTTCTAGATAAATGCATAAAAAAATACAACAAATAATTTATAATCATAAAGCTAATATGTACTAGAAATTAAACATCATGAACCATAAATTTAAAAATTCGTGCAAACGTTATAAAACAAATGTATTATAAGAATAAATGATTATGTACAAGAAAATAAAGATCATGAACCATTAATTTAAAAATATTTGGACATGATTTAATATTAAAAAAACCACATTAACCCTATGCATAACATTAAATCAACCTTAACCATATACTTAAATTTAAAACTAGAGTCGTAAACATTTGCCTTAACACTAAACTACAAACTTTACATTAGACCTTGAAACTTAACTTTCATCATAAAGTTAAACTTGACCTTAATTTTAACTTTAACACAAACCCTAACCTTATCCTTACCTTTAAGATTTCAACCGCAATTCTAATCTTAATCAAATAAAGATTCATTGTGCTAATATTTAACGTCAAACCTTAAACCTTAAAACATTAAACTTAACCTCAATCTTATCCTTTAATGTTTAAACTTTAATTCTACACATAACCAAATGAAGATTTATCGTGCTTATACTGAACCTTAGACCTTAAATTTTAATAACCTTAGACTTAAATGTTAAATATTAAACCTTGAAAGTAACCTTATTCTTGACGTAAACCATTACATTACCCCTTAGATTTAACCTTAGTCGTAACCGTAAACCAAAATTTAAACTTTAACATTGACCTTTAACCTTCACATTAATAGTAACCCTAACCTTAACTATAACATTAACTGTAACCTCCTCTCAACCTTAAACTTAACCTTAACCTTATCCTTTAATGTTTAAACTTTAATTCTACACATAACCAAATGAAGATTTATCGTGCTTATACTGAACCGTAGAACTTAAATTTTAATAACCTTATACTTAAATGTTAAATATTAAACCTTGAAATTAACCTTATTCATGACGTGAACCTTTACATTACCCCTTAGATTTAACCTTAGCCATAACCGTTAACCAAAATTTAAACTTTAACCTTGACCTTTAACCTTCACATTAACAGTAACCCTAACCTTAATTATAACCTTACATGTAACCTCCTCTCAGCCTTAAACTTAACCTTAGCCTTAACCTTATTCTTAGCGTTAACTTTACCTTTGATTAACTCTATCCCTAGCCTTAGCCATTGCCTTTGCTTTGGCCTTAACCTTTGTCTTAATCTTAACCTTCGTCTTAGCCTAAGCCTTAGTCAAAACCTTTGTCTTTACCTTAGCCTTATCCTTATCGCTAGACTTAGCCCTGGCCTTAGCCTTAACGGTAAACTTAAACTTAACCTTAACCTTAGACTTAAAAATAAATTTAACATAGTATTAACTTTAAAATTAACCTTAACATTAACCTTAACATTAACCTTAACTACAACCCTTTAATCTTTAACTTTAACCTTAACCTCAACTCCTTAACTATTAATTTTAACAACATCCTTAACCCTATATCGTAACATTTTAACCTAAAATTAACATTGACCTCTGTCTTACACATAAACTTAAATTTTGACTTAACCACGACCTTAACATTAAACTTAATCATAAACTTAACGTCAACCATAACCTTAACCTTTCCCGTTAACATTTAACTTAACCTTAAAATAAATCATAATCTTAACCTTAAACTTAACCTTAAGATTAAATCTTTTACCTTAAACCTTACACCTTAAACGTAAAACTTAAACCATACAACTTAGTTTTTGCTTTCACTTTAACCTGAACCTTAATATTAACATAAAACTTAACTTAACCTTAAATCTTATACCTTAAACTTTAAATCTTAAACATAAGCCTTAAACCATACAACTTTATGTTTGCTTTCACTTTAACATTAACCTTAACCTTAACTTTGAACTTTATCCATAACGGTAACCTTCAATTTACCTTCACCTTCATCTTAACTTTTAAAACTATAACCTTGAACCTTCTGAACCTTGAACTTTGAAACTTAAACCTTAAACGTAAACATTAAACCTTAAATTTAACCATTACCTTAACCTTTAAATTTACATTTTACTTTCCATAAACCTTGAAATTTAACCGTAACCTTAACTTTAATCTTGAAGTTTGCCTTTTACATTTCCTTAAACGTTGAACTTTAAATCTTAAACTTAACCTTAACTTTAACTAAATGAAGATTCATCGGGCTAATTTTCCAAGTTAAACCTTATACCTTAAACATTAAATCTTAAACCTTAACTTAAACATTAATCTTAACCTCAACCCTAACCTTAACCTTATATCTAATTTTTATTGTGCGCGTGACTTTATGAATTATTTATCTTTTACAAATATATATATATATATATATATATATATATATATATATATATATATATAACAAACAAAAACATTAAACGACACATATCATCCTCATAAATGATGGTCACTATTATTTATTTCACATTAATGTAACAATTTACATAAATTTCATTAATTTGTTTACTAGTAAGAGGAAACCAAATGTCCCTTCTCCCACTCCATTAGTCATTGGAAGGTTTCACGTTCTTGCCACCCTATACAATCCTCTATATTAAAGTCATACAGTCGGGTTGGATATCTGACTTACACTCAGCAGACTTGGGTTTGATCCCATCAATGGAACAAAACTTATTTTAAGATCTCACCAAGGGGACCTGGGTTCGATTCCCAATAATATAAGAATCTTTTACTTCTTCCATGCCCGTAAAACATGAACCTTCAACACTAACCTTTATTTTACATGTAGTATGGTCTGAACATGGCGATTTTCAACTGCTCTAATTGACATAAACTCTCATTAAAACATCACATCTTCATGTAATGTAACACCCACATGAATGGTATGCTCATGAAAGACTTTGGGTAGTAATCCTTTAGTAAATGAATCCGCAATCATAAAGTTTGGTCCAATATGCTCTATATATATTTCTCCACTACAAACTTGTTATTTCACAACAAGAAACTTTATGTCAATAAGTTTTTTCTTAGATGGGCTCCTATTGCTTTTTTAATATAGAAGTACTAATTTATTGTCATAATATAACTTTAGTGGTCTTTCTACATTTTCTAAAATACGTAGACTAGCGAAAAAAATTTCAGGCCATATTCCTTGATTAGATGCCTCATAACATGCTACAAATTCTACTGCCATAGTGGAGGAAGCTACAACTGTTTGTTTGGCCCTCTTTCACGAAATAGGCCCTATATCTAAGAGATATATATATAGCATGATGTAGATTTCATACTATCTTGGAATCCTGCAGAATCAGAGTCTAAATACCCAATAATATCCAACTGATCATAAAATCTTTTGTTCTCTTCAAGTATCTCATTACCCGCTTGGCTGCTTTCTAATGTTCTATACGAGGATTGCTTAAATATCTGCTTAACATGCCAATGATGTACGCAATATCCGGATGTGTACACACTTCAGCATACATTAGACTCCCAACTGCTAATGCATAGGTAATCTTTTGCATTTCTTGAACTTCAAGGTTTTTTTAGGGTATTGACTTAAACTGAATTTTTCTCCTTTATGGACAGGGGTGTCACCTGGCTTACTGTCTCGCATGCCAAATATTTTATGTACTTTATCAATATAACCCTTTTGTGATAATCCAACAATGCCTTGAGAATGATCATGGTATATTTGGATTCTCAATAAAAAAGAGACGTCTCAAAGATCTTTCATCTCAAAATTCTTTGAAAGAAATTTCTTAGTTTCCTGCAAAATGCTTATATCATTAGTTGCAAGAATTATGTTATGTCATCAACATACAAAACTAGGAATTTGAAATTACTCCCACTTAACATGTGATACACACAATCATCATCTGCATTTATCTCAAAACCAAATGAGATAATGACTTGACGAAACTTGTAGTACCAATGACGAGAAGCTTGCTTGAGTCCATAGAGGGATTTAGTTAACTTGCAAACCATATTCTATGAATCTCCCGAAAAAAAGTTTTTTGGTTGTACCATATAAATCGTCTCATCAATTTCTCCATTTAAGAACACTTTCTCAACATCCATCTGATGTAACTCAAGATCAAAATGATCAACCAATGCAATAATTGTCCAAAAAGAGTCCTCTCATTAAAGCCAGTGCCTTCTTTTTTAGTAAAGACTTTAGCTACAGGTCTAGCCTTATACCTTTCCACATTACCATTCGCATCCCTTTTGGTTTTAAATATCCACTTACGACCAATTGGTTTTGCACCTTGTAGTAAAGGACAAGTCCCCAAACCTTATTGTCTTGCATAGACGCTTACTCATCATGTATTACTTCAATCAACTTTTGAGAGATAGAACTTTTCATGGCATGATGAAGTTGACTAGATCATCTATTACCGTGCAATTTTCTTCTTCATGTTCTTGGAGATACCCAATATAATCATATGGACTTGCATTTCTCCTTTCTCTGGTGGATCATCTTATTGGCACTGGTCGTTGAGGTTGTTCTTCTTAAATAATTATTTCATCTTGAATAGGAAGTTGTTCAACGTTAACTTGTTGAGGTCCCGTATCGACTTCTTGATCAATGACTTGTATAGGAACTTATTTTAAAGGCTCACGTAGGGGATATTGGTTCATTTCCCTTAGATAGAAAAAACTTTACCTTTTCTATTTCCCATAAAACAATGAACCTTGAATTTTGAACCACGAACAATGATTTTTTTTTTAATTTCTAGAAAAATGGATACAAGAAAAATACAACAATTGTTTTATAATCATAAAAATAATGTGTACTAGAAATTAAAAATCATGAACCATAAATTTAAAAAAATGCTTGCAAGTAAATAAAACAAATATATTATAAGAATAAAAAAATATGTACAAGAAAATAAAGATCATGAACAATTAATTTAAAAATATTTGGATATATTTTAATATTAAAAAAGCACATTAACCTTATGCATAACATTAAATCAACCTTAACCATATACTTAAATTTAAAACTTGAGCCATAAACATTCACCTTAACACTAAACTACAAACTTTACATTAAACCTTGAATTTAAACTTGAAACTTAACTTTCATCATAATATTAAACTTAACCTTTGATGTCTTCCCAAATGTGATGATTTAATCTTAGTTGGAGACATCATTGTTAGTATTTTAGGAAGTCTAGTAGTCGATTTTCCCATGATTTATTATACTTTCCTATTTCTTGTCTTGATTTAATTATTTATTATTTTTAGAGCATATTAGGTTTAATTTATTTATTTAGTGTGAAGCTTTCGAGATATATACAAAGTAATTAAATGTAAAATCAATTCTAAAGAGATAAAGTAAAAAAGATATGCGTGGAAACTAGAGATAAATGAAAGAAAAGATAAGATATGGAAAGATAAAGTTGTCAAATAAATCTAAATTCCAGCACCCACGACCATAAAAGTTATCATAACTCAAGATTGGATAGGATTTTGGAATAATGGTCTGCAGCAAAGTTATAGAGCTTTCCGAGGCGATCAGTTTCTATATGATGAAAATATCAATTGGATTTGGAACGAAGAAATTATGGCCAAAACAAAACAGCGGAAAATTATTACCTTTTCTATATTTCAGGATTACGAATTTGAGTTGGGCTTGGAGTCCAAGTTATTTTTCTTCCACTCCAAAAAACGAATTAGATCTTCTAAACACCTATAAATGAACCCCTTAAACCTTTGTAAAATCATTCTTGTCTCCCATAAATTAGTCCTTATGTTTTATATCATTAGAATTATTGAAGAGAGTAAAATGAAATCTATGTATCATTCTTTTAGTTTATTTCCTTCAGGTATGAACTATTTTTCACATAACTTTGGTTTTGCATTATGTGTAGTCTATGAATTGTATTTTATTTCGATTCAAGTTTCTTGGGGAATTATATGTTTTAAATTAATTCTAGTTACTTAACCATATATTTTCTTTATGTGCTTTAATTTATTTTCTGTCTTATTCCTGATCAATTTAAGACTTTGTTAATAGTAGTTAGATGGTGGGCCAGAAGGGGTGTCTAATTATTGAAACACCACATAAATATCTAGAATAAGGAATTGGTCTTGACAACACCAGCCTAACTAGAAAGTCATTAAGGTTTATTTTCATAACCAAACATCATTAGTAGGGAAGATTGCAGTTAGGACCCTTGTGGTGCAGGATAACCCTTTTTGAGTCCCCTAGTGATTGTAAGGTTTCCATCCTTGTTTGTTCTCCGGGGATAGGGGGAATTTAGAATCCTGATTACATATCTAAAAGCTATTATCTCCCTTATAAACTAAATTGATTGAAAAAACTTGAAAGATTAGTGTATACTAGCAAACCTAAGATATACTCACTCTTTTATTTTTTGGATTGTTATCTGCACAAAAATAAGAACATTAATTCATACATACAACCACACAAGTTCATCTATATAAATGTGTACATACCCACAAAAATGAATATTCATACCCCGAAAAAATGCAAAATAATAGGTATATACCCACAAAAAATGCAAAATAGTGGGTATTTAACCACAAAAATATAGATTATTAACCACGAAAATACAAAATTTTACCTAAAAAATAAAAAAATTTACACACAAAATTACAGTTCTATACACACATGGAAGTACAGATATATACCCACATAAATACAAATCTATTCCACCAAAAAAACTTATATATAACCACAACATACAAATCTATACACACAATATACAGATTTATACCCATGAAATTAAAACCTTAGAATTTTCTACTTGAATGTGTAAAAAACAATTAAATAGAAATATTTTAGTTTTTTACTGTTAAAAATGGATTTTTGTAAAATTTCAATACTCTAAATTCACCATAGATTTAATGAATCAAAAAGAAAGAGAAAGATAGAATAAAGACAATTTCAGAATATAAGAATAAAGAGGGCTTGTTCTATAAGAATTGAGAGAATAGAGGGAGAAGAAGTTTCGGGAGAACCCGAAAAGGTAGAAATGAAAAAAAAAGGAATTGAAGAATATATATAGTAAAGTATGAGGGTAAAACAATAAGAAGACATGACTTGGTTATAATAGGATGAGATAGAAAAAACTAGTTAGTCATAAGCCTTTAAATATAAGACTCAAGTGCCTTAAGGTCTTCCTTATTCTTTTACCGTAGTAAAATACTATGAATCGATAAAATTGTAGTGGTATTTTGATGGGTATTACGAGTTCTATAAATATTTATTGGCAACAAATTTTAAATGAATTCACATTTGGATTGATATTAATTGCATTTAATTACAATCGTTTAATTTCAAGAGATATGTATTGTGATAAAATGACATGAACACGATTGGATTGTAATCATTTTTGTTTCCTAGAAGTTTATAATAACCATAATTTTGTGTTGTTGTAATGTTTTATAATATAGATGTATAGAATTAGGTGTTATGTTGATAAAAAATATGAATTAATAACCTTAATATATATATGACGAGAGGGGTAAAATGGGAATGAACTAAAGCTTTCGGATTTCAAAAACCGTCAAATTTTATTAATGAAACAATATATATCCCCCTTATCTCCAACGACTAGGATAACTCTAAAACATATAAACCCTAACCTTATCCCTAACTTTAAGATTTCAACCGCAATTCTAATCTTAACCGAATAAAGATTCATTGTGCTAATATTTAACGTCAAACCTTAAACCTTATAACCTTAAACTTAACCTCAACCTTATCATTTAAGGTCTAAACCTCAATTCTACACATAACTAAATGAAGATTTATCGTGCTTATATTGAACCTCAGACCTTAAATTTGTATAACCTTAGACTTAAACGTTAAATATTAAAGTTTTAAATTAACCATATACTTGACGTAAACCTTTACATTACCCCATATATTTAACCTTAACCTTAACCATAAAATAAAATTTAAACTTTAACCTTGACCTTTAATCTTAACCTTTAACCTTCACATTAACTATAACCCTAACCTTAACTATAACCTTAACCGTAACCTCATATCAACCTGAAACTTAACCTTAACCTTAGTCTTAGCCTTAGCTTTAGCCTAACCATTTTCCCTATTTCTAGCCCTAGACATTGCCTTTGATTTACCCTTAACCTTAGTCTTAGTTCTAGCCTTAGCCTTAGTCAAAACTTTTGTCTTTACCTTAGCCTTATCCTTATCGCTAGACTTAGCTCTAGCCTTAGCCCTAATGGTAAACTTAAACTTAAAAATAAATTTAACATAGGATTAACATTAAAAAATTAATCTTATAATTAACCTTAACCTTAACATTAACCTTAACCTTATAATTAACATTAACCTTGACCTTAACCTTAACATTAACCTTAACTATAACCCTTTACTCTTTAACTTTAACCTTAACCATAACCCCTTAAATATTATCTTTACGAACATCCTTAACCCTATATTTTAACATTTTAAACTAAAATTAACATTAACCTCAGTCTTACACTTAAACATAAACTTTGACTTATCCACAACCTTAACATTAAACTTAACCTTAAACTTAACCTAAACCATAACCTTAACCTTACCCGTTAACATTTACCTTAACATTAAAATAAAATATCATCTTAACCATAAACTTAACCTTAAGCTTAAATCTTTTACCTTAAAACTTAAACCATGAAACTTAGTCTTTGCTTTCACTTTAACATAAACGTTAATCCTAACATTAAACATAACCTTAACCTTAAATCTAACACATTATACTATAAATCTTAAACGTAAACCTTAAACCATACAACTTTATGTTTGGTTTCACTTTAACCTTTACCTTAACCTTAACTTTGCACTTTATCCATAACATAAAACTTCAATACCTTTATCTTAACTTCTTTAACCATAACCTTGAAACTTGTGAACCTTGAATCTTGAAACTTAAACCTTAAACGTAAATATTAAACCTTAACTTTAAAATTAACTTTAACCATTCCTTAACCTTTAAATTTACCTTTTCCTTTCCATTAACCTTGAACATTAACCTTAACCTTAACTTACATCTTGAAGTTTGCCTTTAACATTTTCTTAAACGTTGAACTTTAAACCTTAACTTTAACCTTAACTTTAACCAAATGAAGATTCATCGCGCTAATATTCCAACTTAAACATTATACTTTAAACATTAAATCTTAAACCTTAACTTAAACCTTAAATCTTAACTTTAATCTTCACATTATATCTAATTATTATTGTGCGTGTGGCTTTTTGAATTATTTATCTTTTACATCAAATAAATGACAGACACTATTATTTATTTCACCTTAATGTATAAATTTGCATTAATTTCAATAATTATTTTACTAGTAAGTGGAACCCAAATGTCCCTTCTCCCACTCTATTAGTCATTGGAAGGTTTCACGTTCATTCCACCCTATACAATCCTCTAAATTAATGTCATCCAGTCGGGTTGGATATCTGATTTTCAATCAGAAAACTTGGGTTTGATCCCCATCAATGGAACAAATCTTGTTTTAAGTTCTCATCAAGGGGACTTGGGTCTGGATCATAATAATATAACAAACTTTTACTTCTTCCAGGCCCGTAAAACATGAACCTTCAATCTTAACCTTGATTTTACAGGTAATATGGTCTGAACTTGGCTATTTCCAACTAGTCCAATTTAAACCTTAGTGATATTAAACAAAACCGTACTGGCAGAGTGTAAAAGAACTAGACGCTTTACTTCTACGTAAAATATCCAAATACATAATAATCCTAAATTAAAAAAACAGAGCAATAAAAAAACTTAAACCCCCACTAAAACATCACATCTTTATGTAATATAACACCCACATGAATGGTATGCTCATGAAAGACTTTGGGTGGTAATCCTTTTGTAAGTGGATCTGCAATCATAAAGTTTGTTCCAATATGCTCTATATATATTTCTCTATTATGCACCCGTTATTTTAAAACAAGAAACTCATTGTCAATATGTTTTGTCTTAGATGACCTCCTATTGTTGTTTGAATATAGAAGTGCTGATTTATTGTCATCATATAACTTTAGTTGTCTTTCTACATTTTTTAAATACGCACCCTAGTGACGAAATTTCGAATCCATATTCCTTGATTAGATGCCTCATACCATGCTACAACTTATGCTGCCATAGTGGAGGAAGCTACAAGTATTTGTTTGGCACTCTTCCACAAAATAGCCCCTCGAGCTAAGAGATATATATAGCCATATGTAGATTTTCTACTATCTTGGCATCCCGCAAACTTAGAGTCTGAATACCCAATAATCTCCAACTGATCTGATTTCTTATATGTGAGCATAAGATCTTTTGTTCTCTTCAAGTATCTCATTACCCACTTGTCTGCTTTCCAATGTTCTATACCAGGATTGCTAAGATATCTACTTAACATGCCAATAATTTAAGCAATATCCAGACGTGTACACACTTGAGAATACACTAGACTCCCAACTGCTGATGCATAGGGAATCTTTTGCATTTATTGAACTTCAAGGTTTTTATTAAGGCATTTACTTAAAGTGGACCGATGTTGTTTAAATAATTATCATTATAAACCGGACCAATGTCAGATCTATGTAAAGAAAAGCCTCTTTTTTGGCATTTGTATTGACCTGTTTTGGTTGGGTTACCACTACTAAAGAAGAGTTTATATACGAAATATATAAGCACTGGATATGACCCGTGCCTAAATATATTTTAAAACAATTTAATTAAACTTTTACAAATATTATAATAATAAAAAGGGATAGTGATGTGATGTTAAATTTCATAATATATGAGAAGATTTGAAATTAAAGGGAATTATGAGAAGTTTGGGTGGTTTTTTTGTTTTAATATGAAGAGTTAGGTTTGTCCTACTTTATTATATAATTACTCGAACAAAAAGTAAAAAAAAAACATTGTGTCCCATTTATATTAGGTGTATCGATGACATATTTGGTGTGAAATAAAATAAAGAAAATAAAATCCCAATTATGTTAGGTGTGAAACCAAAGAAAAATATCTCACTATTTGTAAATTTAACGTAGAGTTATAACATGACACATAATTTATCATATTTTTTGTTTGGAATCAATGAAACAAAGCTCATCGATGGAGATCTGTTGAAAAATTATTCTATACAATTCGAAATAAGTTGTAATTTAGTGCCTAACATAATTTGTGTGTATATCATAACATTCATCAAAATAAAAAACTATTGTAGTAAATACACATTTAGAGGCCTCAAAATTCTAAAATAATATTTTTAAACGCCTAAATAAATTTTTGTTTTCTTTTAAGACGTGGTTGTTTAATTTTGGTTTAAAATATACTCAAATTTCATATATTCACTTTTCTACCATTCTCCCAGCACACTATTTTAATTTTTTTTATTGCATTTTAAATCCCTACAATTATACCTATTGTTTAGATTTTATTTCAATGTCTTTTTTTCGTATGGTTTCGTGTTATAATTCAGTGCGCACTGTTTTTAATTAATTTTTTATCTTTTGTTTAATGGGTTGTTATCTGGAAAAAAATAAGAACATCAATTAGTACATACAACCACACAAGTTCATCTATATAAATGAGTATATACCCACAAAAATGAAGATTCTTACCATACCTACAAAAAATGCAAAACTGTGGGTATTTACCCATAAAAATACATATTAATACACACAAAAATACATAATCAAACAAAAAAATATAATTTTTACATACAAAATTACAGATTTATTCACACTAAAGTACAAATCTATACCCAAAATACAGATCTATAGCCACAACATACCAATCTATACAAACAATATACAGAGCTGTACCCATGAAATTAAAACCTTAGAATTTTCTACTAGAATATGTAAAAAACTATCAAATAGGAGTTTTTTTCATTTTTTACTGTTAAAAATGGATTTTTGTAAACCTTCGATGCCCTAAATTCACCATAGATATTAGGAAAAAAATATAAAGAGAAAGATAGAATAGAAATAATATCAGAATATTAGAATAAAGAGGGTTTGTTCTATGAGAATGGAGAGAATAGAGGGAGAAACAGGTTCGGTAGAACCTATAAAGAAAAAATAAGAAGTCATGGCTTGGTTATAATTCGATGAGATAGAAAAAACTAGTTAGTCATGAGCCTTTAAATATAAAACTCAAGTGACTCAAGGTCTTTCTTATTCTTTTACGTAGTAAAATACTATGAATCAATAAAATTGTAGTAGTATTTTGATGGATATTAAAAATTCTATAAATATCTATTTGCAATAAATTTTAAATGAATTGACAATCTGATCGATATCCATATCATTTCATCACAATCGTTTAATTTCAAGAGATATATATTGTGATAAAATGACATGAACACGATTGGACTGTAATCATTTGTGTTTCCTAGAAATATAAAATAACCATAATTTTGTGTTGTTGCAATTTTTAATAATAGAGATGTATAGAAATAGGTGTTATGTTGATAAAAAATATGAATGAATAGCCTCTATTTATATTTGACGAGAGGGGTAACATAGGAATGATGTAGAAGCTTCCCGATTTCAAAAACCATCAAATTTTATTAATGCAACAATATATATCCCCTTATCTCCAACGACTGGGATAACTCTAAAAAATATATAATTAATGATATGGGATCCACTACTATTTAATTATTTGTCATATTTTATACCTATTACATTTATAATCGCATATAATTAATGTATTGGTATGTTTTATCTACTTATTTTATTTTTCGATCAAATATACAAATACATATTTTATATATTATTACTTTAAAAAATTTATACCTTATAATGAATTTTTTCAGTCTGGTTCAATTTTAAAGTCATAATGTAGTATGCAATATTTATAGCTTGTAAATATCTATATTACATATCATGTGTTGATAAAAGGTCGTGAATATTCATACATAACATACAATCAAAACCTCTTTAGAACCCTTAAATTATTCAATATAAAAGATATATCAGATTTATACCTTAATCTCCAAAGTTCGGGATCATCTGGAAAAGGTAAATTGATATAATAGGACCCAAAGTTGTTCAAATATATAATATATTTATACATATTATATTAGAAAAATCTCATAAATTCATAATATCATATTTATAATCACATAAAAAATAATTGTGCAAGCCCCACATTTTTCTGTTTTTATTATCAAAATAATTTACTTATGTACCAAATATATAAGAGTTCATTTTTCATCATATATATATATATATATATATTTTAATGGTTAATGAATATGTTAATTTTAGTATGGTTTTTAAGCCATAATGTAAATGAAACAAAACAAAAAAGTTACCAGTTAGATTTTACTTGTGTAACTTATGTGGTTCAGCTGACATCGTTAAGGTTTAAGTTAAGTAAACTAAACTTTAAAAGATTTAGCTTAAAACAAATTTGACTGATGATAGTTTAAACTAGAAAAAAATCATGTTGGGCCATTGTTTAGGTAGAGGATTAAGTCGAATGGATTATATAAGTACATTCAAATCAAAAGCCAATAGATACAATTGTTGCTTGTATATGTAGTGTAAACATTTATAAAGACAATTCATTGATGAAATATTTTGAAATCAAGAAAAAAAAATCTTTCACATATAATATTAAACCAAATAAATACAATTCATTGATTACATTCTTTGTGTGAAATAAAATGAATGGGTAAAACCAGTTGTGGGCCTTAATCTTCAATGTGAATTGCGCTCATGGACATCTATCTTTCAAAATACCCCAACTTTCCATAAAATATATCCATTAGTATTTAACATATCTATATAGATCTATATATTTTTATTTTGATATGGCTAAATTTTATATCTTATCTATACAGTTGCATATTGTTTATTAAATTATATAAGAAAACATATGCTTATATTTATTTTAAATATATTTTTGTTTATATTACAATATCGAAAGTATCTACAAGTTTATATGATTTTGGTATAGTAGTATTAAATTGATTAATTAGTATACTTGTTTTGTTATAGGTGAATTGAATTAGATTTATGAAAGATTAATATTGTTGTAGAGATATCTAAAATTAAAGTGTAGTCTAGATTTTACGAATTCTATAATTTTGATGGTTAGGTTGGGTGCATCTAGTTGAGGTAGGGTTTAAGTAAAGCAAACAATCAGCTTTATAAATCAGACCAATGATGAGACCGAATTTAAGAAAAGCCTATTTTTGGGTGCTTGTTTTGGCCAATTTAGGTGGGGTTCATGCTCATCAGTAACTACCTCTATTATAAAAAATCTTATATACTTAATATATAATCAAATTCGTCCCAAAAGTCAAAAATCATAATGTGTTTGCTTGAATATGCAGTGTGAAACCAAATAAAGGCACCTCATGGATGACACATTTGATATGAAATTAAGGAAAGACAAAAAATATCATCTATAGTAGGTGTGAAACTAAAAGAAAAAAACTCATCATTCGCAGATTTAATGTAAAACTATAACAAGACATATCATCAATCACACTTTCAGTGTGAAATCAATGAAACACAAGTCATGGGTGTTTAACTTGGAGATAAAAACACTTTTTTAATTTTTTTCAAAATTGATTGTTTCCAAAATGTGACAAATATTGGTTTTCGTTATATTTGTTCTATAATAAGAGTACCATAATTAAATGCGTTATTAGTATGAGATTTTTCATTCAAGAAACATATACTTAAAGTTACATGCATGTCATAAAATTTCCCTTAATACTTAATTTTCACATTCCAATTACTTCAAAATAATAATAAACTTTATATAGATCTATAAAGAGTGAATCATACAAAGTGCATTGGTGACCAAACACTTAATAAAAAGTAAATAAATATATTATACTTTAAAGAAAAAAATATATTATAAATAATGAAAAAACAAAATTATACAATATTTAAATAAAAAAAATCCAAAATGGAGATGTTAAATCGTTCTTGAAATATGCTTCAACACACCTATAAAACCTCTCTAAAGTTACAATTTCTATACCTATGTTAGAATGTTAGTTAAAGAACGAAAGAAAATAAAAAAATCACGGTCAACAAAACCTCATGAATAAGTTTATGTTGGAAAGTTAGATCTATTATTCTGATCCGCCATGGAAAGTTAGATCTACTATAGATATATATAGATATTTGGAGGATAAAAATATAGATTTAACAAATTTTTATTAATTATATTTAACTTTACTAGTGAAAACATAATTTCATAAGGGGATGTATATCATAGCATGCATCACAATAAAAAAACTTTGTGGTAAAATATTTTGACTACGATAAAATTATATTAATGTTGTATTGGATATCACATATTCAATCAATATTCATGGACAACAAATTTAAAATGGAATCACAATCTGATTGATGATCATGATATTTCAACCGTAAACCTTAAACCATACAACTTTATGTTTTCTTTCACTTTAACCTTAACCTTAACCTTAATTTGAACTTTATCCATAACATAAAACTTCAATACCTAGATCTTAATTTTTTTAACCATAACCTTGAAACTTGTGAACCTTGAATCTTGAAACTTAAACCTTAAACGTAAATATTAAATCTTAACCTTAAAATTAACTTTAACCATTCCCTTAACCTTTAAAGTGACTTTTTCCTTTCCATAAACCTTGATCTTTAACCTTAACCTTAACTTTCATCTTGAAGTTTGCCTTTTACATTTCCTTAAATGTTGAACTTTAAACCTTAAATTTAACCTTAACTTTAAACAAATAAAGATTCATCGCGCTAATATTCCAACTTAAACATTATACTTTAAACATTAAATTATAAACCTTAACTTAAACCTTAAATCTTTACTTTAAACTTAACATTATATCTAATTTTTATTGTGCGTGTGATTTTTTGAATTATTTATCTTTTACAACAATATATATACATGTAATAAATAAATAAATTACACGACACATATCATCCACATAAATGACGGACACAATTATTTATTTCACCTTAATGTACAAATTTGAATTAATTGCAATAATTGTTTTACTAGTTAGTGGAAACCAAATGTCCCTTTACCCACTCTATTAGTCATTGGAAGGTTTCACGTTCATTCCACCCTATACAATCCTCTAAATTACTATCATCCAGTCTGGTTGGATATCTGACTTTCAATCAGCAAACTTGGGTTTGATCCCCGTCAATGGAACAAAACTTATTTTAAGTTCTCACCTAAGGGACTTGGGTCTAGATCCCAATAATATAACAACCTTTTACTTCTTCCAGGCCCGTAAAACATGAACCTTCAATATTAACCTTGATTTTACATGTAATATGGTCTGAACTTGGCTATTTCCAACTAGTCCAATTTAAACCTTAGTCATATTAAACAAAACCGTACTGGCAGAGTGTAAAAGAACTAGACGCTTTACTTCTACATAAAATATCCAAATACATAATAATCCTAAATTAAAAAAACAAAGCAATAAAAAAACTTAAACCCCCACTAAAACATCACATCTTTATGTAATATAACACCCACATGAACGGTATGCTCATGAAAGACTTTGGGTGGTAATCCTTTTGTAAGTGGATCTGCAATCATAAAGTTTGTTCCAATATGCTCTATATATATTTCTCTACTATGTACCCGTTATTTTAAAACAAGAAACTTTTTGTCAATATATTTTGTCTTAGATGACCTCCTATTGTTGTTTGAATATAGAACTGCTGATTTATTGTCATCATATAACTTTAGTTGTCTTTCTACATTTTTTAAATACGCACCCTAGTGACGAAATTTCGAATCCATATTCCCTGATTAGATGCCTCATTCCATGCTACAAATTATGCTGCCATAGTGGAGGAAGCTACAAGTGATTGTTTGTCAATCTTCCACAAAATAGCCCCTCCAACTAAGAGATATATATAGCCATATGTAGATTTTTTACTATCTTGGCATCCCGCGAACTTAGAGTCTGAATACCCAATAATCTTCAACTGATCTGATTTCTTATATGTGAGCATAAAATCTTTTGTTCTCTTCAATTATCTCATTACCCACTTGTCTGCTTTCCAATGTTCTATACCAGGATTGCTAAGATATCTACTTAACATGCTAATAATTTAAGCAATATCCAGACGTGTACACACTTGAGCATACACTAGACTCCCAACTGCTGATGCATAGGGAATCTTTTGCATTTATTGAACTTCAAGTTTTTTATTAGGGCATTTACTTAACGTGGACCGATGTCGTTTAAATAATTATCATTAAAAACCGGACCAATGTCGGATCTATATAAAGAAAAGCCTCTTTTTGGGCATTTGTTTTGACCTGTTTTGGTTGGGTTCATGCTCAACCGTAACTACCACTACTAAAGAAGAGTTTACATACGAAATATATAAGCATTGGATATGACCTGTGCCTAAAGATATTTTAAAACAATTTAATTAAACTTTTACAAATATTATAATAATATAAAGGGAGAGTGAGATGATGTTAAATTTTATAATATATGAGAAGATTTTAAATTAAAGGGAATTATGAGAAGTTTGTGTTATTCTTTAGTTTTAATAGGAAGAGTTAGGTTTGTCCTACTTTATTATATAAATACTCGAACAAAAAGTAAAACAAAACATTGTGTCGCATTTATATTACGTGAATCGATGACATATTTGGTGTAAAATAAAATAAAGAAAATAAAATCCCAATTATGTTAGGTGTGAAATCAAAGAAAAATAACTCACTATTTGTAAATTTAACATAGAGTTATTACATGACATATAATTTATCTCATTTTACATTTGGAATCAATGAAACAGAGCTCATCACGTGTTTATATTGGACAAAATATAACTATTATTCTTCTTTTATTCAAGATCTCTTCTTACTCCTTAACACAAACCTTAACATGAACCCCTTACAATTTATATATCTATTTTAGAAGGGTACACCAAGAACAAAAGAACATAAAAAATTAAGGAACAACAAAACCTCATGAACAAGTTTCTCTTGGAGAGTTACATATATTGTAGATATATATGAACATTTGGGGGATTAAATTATAGATTTTTAAAAGTTTGATTAGTTTATATTTAACTTTGCCGGTAAAATTATTCTATACAATTCGAAATAAGTTGTAATTTAGTGCCTCATATAATTTGTCTGTCTATTATAACATTCATACAAATATAAAGCTATTGTATTAAATACACATTTAGAGGCCTCAAAATTATAAAATAATAATTTTAAAGGCCTAACTAAATTTTTGTTTTCATTTAAGACATGGTTGTTTAATTTTGGTTTAAAATATATTCAAATATTTCATATATTCACTTTTCTACCATTCTCTGAATACACTATTTTTTATTTTTTTATTGCATTATAAATCCCTACAATTATACATATTGTTTAGATTTTATTTCAATGTCTTTCTTTCTTATGGTTCGTGTTATAATTCAGTGGACTCTGTTTTTAATTAATTTTTTGTCTTTTGTTTATTGGATTGTTATCTGTAAATAAATAAGAACATCAATTCGTACATACAACCACACAAGTTCATCTATATAAATGAGTATTTACCCACAAAAATGATGATTCTTACCATACCTACAAAAAATGCAAAATTGTGGGTATTTTCCCACAAAAATACATATTAATAAACACAAAAATACTTAATCAAACCAAAAAATATAACTTTTTACACACAAAATTACAGATCTATTCACACAAAAGTACAAATCTATACCCCAAAAATACAGATCTATAACTACGACATACCGACCTATACAAACAATAAACAGGATCCGTACCCATGAAATTAAAACCTTAGAGTTTTCTACTAGAACGTGTAAAAAACAATTAAATAGAATTTTTTTTATTTTTTATTGTTAAAAACGGATTTTTGTAAACCTTTAATTCCCTAAATTCACCATAGATATAAGGAACGAAATATAAAGAGAAAGATAGAATACAAATAATTTTAGAATATTATAATAAAGAGGGTTTGTTCTATAAGAATTGAAAGAATATAGGGAGAAACAGGTTCGGTAGAACCTGATAAAGAAAACATGAAAATTGGACGAGATAGAAAAAACTAGTTAGTCATGAGCCTTTAAATATAAGACTCAAGTGTCTCAAGGTCTTTCTTATTCTTTTACAGTAATACAATACTATGAATCAATAAAATTGTAGTAGTGTTTTGATGGATATTAAAAATTCTATAAATATCTATTTGCAACAAATTTTAAATGAATTGACAATCTGATCGATATCCATATCATTTCATCACAATCGTTTAATTTCAAGAGATATATATTGTGATAAAATGACACGAACACGATTGGATTGTAATCATTTGTGTTTCCTAGAAATTTAAAATTACCATAATTTTGTGTTGTTGCAATTTTTAATAATAGAGATGTATAGAAATAGGTGTTATGTTGATAAAAAATATGAATGAATAGCCTTTATTTATATATGACGAGAGGGGTAAAATAGGAACGAATTAGAAGCTTCCGGATTTCAAATACCATAAATTTTATTAATGCAACAATATATATCCCCTTATCTCCAACGACTGGGATAACTCCAAAAAATATATAATTAATGATATGGGATTCACTACTATTTAATTATTTGTCATATTTTATACCTATTATCTTTATAATCTCATATAATTAATGTATTGGTATGTTTTATCTACTTATTTTATTTATCGATCAAATATATAAATACATATTTTATTTATTATTACTTAAAAAATTTATACCTTATAATGAATTTTTTCAGTCTGGTTCAATTTTAAAGTCATAATGTAGTATGCAATATTTATAGACCGTAAATATCTATATTACATATCTTGTGGTGATCAAAGGTCGTGAATATTCATACATAACATACAATAAAAACCTCTTTAGAACACTTAAATTATTCAGTATAAAAGATATATCAGATTTATCCCTTAATCTCCAAAGTTCGGGATTGATCTGGAAAAGGTAAATTGATATAATCGGACCCAAAGTTGTTCAATTATATAATATATTTATACATATTATATTATAAAATTCCCATAAAATCATAATACCATATTTATAATCACATAAAAAATACTTTGCAAGCCCCACAGTCTTCTGTTTTTATTATCAAAATAATTTACATATCTACCAAATATATAAGAGTTCATTTTTCATCATATATATATATATATATATATATATATATATATATATATATATATATATATATATATATCTTAATGGTTAATGAATATGTTAATTTTAGTATGGTTTTTAAGCCATAATATAAATGAAACAAAATAAAAAAGTTACTAGTTAGATTTTACTTGTGTAACTTAGGTGGTTCAGGTGACATTGTTGAGGGTGAGTTTAAGTTCAGTAAACTAAACTTTAAAAGAATTAGCTTAAAACAAATTTGACTGATGATAGTTTAAACTAGAAAAAAATCATGTTGGGCCATTGTTTAGGTAGAGGTTTAAGTCGAATGGATTATATAAGTACATTCAAACCAAAAGCCAATAGATACAATTGTTTCTTGTATATGTAGTGTAAACATTTATAAAGACAACTCATTGATGAAATATTTAGAAATCAAGGAAAAAATATCTTTCACATTCAATATTAAAACAAATAAAGACAATTCATTGATGACATTTTTTTTGTGAAATAAAATGAATGGGTAAAACCAGTTGTGGCCCTTAATCTTCAATGTGAATTAGCTCATGGACATACGATCTTTCAAAATACCCCAAATTTCCATAAAATATATCCATTGGTATTTAACATATCTATATGGATCTACATATTTTTATTTTGATATGGCTAAATTTTATATCTTATCTATACAGTTGCATATTGTTTATTAAACTATATAAGAAAACATAATCTTATATTTTTTTAAATATATTTTTGTTTATATTACAATATCAAAAGTATCTACAAGTTTATATGAGTTTTGTATAGTATTATTAAATTGTTTAATTAGTATACTTGTTTTGCTATAGTGGAATTGAATTAGATTTATGAAAGATAAATATTGTTGTAGAGATATCTGAAATTAAAATGGAGTCTATTTTTAGATTTTACGAATTCGATAATTTTGGTGGTTAGGTTGGGTGTATTGAGTTGAACTAGGGTTTAAGTAAAGCAAACAATCAGCTTTATAAACCAGACCAATCATGAGACGAAATTTTAGAAAAGCCTATTTTTGGGTGTTTGTTTTGGCCAATTTAGGTGGGGTTCATGCTCATCAGTAACTACCCCTATTATAAAAGAGCTTTACACTAAATATATAAGCATATTCGACGGAAAAGTCAAAAATCATAATGTGTTTGCTTGAATATGCAGTGTGAAACCAAATTAAGGCACCTCATGGATGACACATTTGGTATGAAATTAAGGAAAGGCAAAAAATATCATTTATAGTAGGTGTGAAACTAAAAGAAAAAAACTCATCATTCACAGATTTAATGTAAAGTTATAACAAGACATATCATCAATCACACTTTCGGTGTGAAATCAATGAAACACAACTCATGGGTGTTTAACTTGGAGATAAAAACAATTTAATAATTTTTGTTTTCAAATTGATTGTTTCCAAAATATGACAAATATTGGATTTCGTTACATTTCTTCTATAATAACACTACACTAATTAATTACGCTATTTGTATGAGATTTTTCATTCAAGAAACATATACTAAAAGTTACACGTATGTCATAAAGTTTCCCTTAATATAAATCAACTTAATTTTCACATTCCAATTACTTCAAAATAATAATAAACTGTTTATATAGATCTATAAAGGGTGAATGATACAAAGTGTATTAGTGACAAAACATTTAATAAAAAGTAAACATTTATAAATATTGAAAAAACAAAATTATACAATATTATACAATATTTAAACAAAAAATTTCTAAAATGCAGATGTTAAATCTTTCTTGAAATATGCTTCAACACACCTATAAAACCTCTTTAAAGTTACAATTTATATACCTATGTTACAATGTTACTTAAAGAACGAATGAACATAAAAAAATCACGATCAACAAAACCTCATGAATAAGTTTATGTTGGAAAGTTAGATCTATTATTCCGATCCGCCATGGAAAGTTAGATCTACATTAGAATATAGGAATATTTGGAGGATAAAAATATAGATTTACAAATTTTTGATTAAATTATATTTAACTTTACTAGTGAAAACATAATTTCATAAGGGGATGTATATCATAACATGCATCACAATAAAAAAAAATTGTGGTAATATCTTTTGACTACGATAAAATTATATTAATGTTGTATTGGGTATCACATATTCTATCAATATTCATGGGCAAAAAATATAAAATGGAATCGCAATCTGATCGATGATCATGATATTTCATCACAGCCAGCTATCTTTAAGAGATATATGTTGTTATGAAATGTCATGACCACGATTGGATTGTAGTCATTTAAGTTTCTTAGAAGTATAGAATTACAATAATTGGTATACCTTTAAAACTGGATTTCTGCTAAAAAAATATATGAATAATTATTGTGTTGATGAAAAATATGAATGATTAACATCTATTTATAGGTGAGGAAATGTGTAAAATAGAAATGAACTAGAAACTTCTGGATAACTAAATATATATACTAGGTATGAACCCGTGCCTGAAGGCACTCTTACAATATTGATTTTGAAAAAATAATTTACACGGAATAAACGAATAATTCTTGAAATAAAAATAAAATGATAAAAATTCAACCAAGCACAAAAAGTAGGATGTTTTTTTCACAAACAATTACATAAACCATAAATCAATTAACCAAGATATACTCTTATAAAAACTAATAATTTGGTTAACAGGGCTAAAACCCCTACAACACTACGAAACAGTTAGTATAAATTAAAAAAATTGACAAAAAAAAGTGAAATAAAAACCTTCTAGCAGATTCTCCATATGCATCTATACCCTATAAAATTCAAAATATACAGTAAAAGAGAACATTACTCACTCCAGAGCAGATGCAAACAGTGGGACCCACATACTTTTTTTAAGCAAAATAAATTCATAATTTATACCATGAAAACAAAAGTATATAATACAAATGTTTTATACATAGTTTTGATAATGTAAACTAATGAAAACAAAACATTATTCTTGACTCAACCTCAATAATCCAACATGATTTATATCCATACCATTTGAAAGACAATTGAAAAATAGCACCAAACTTAAACAGTTCCATATCACTTGCTGAGGAATAGTTTTGTGCATTGTTTTATTGTATCTTCTAGGCTAGTTACTGTCAACAACAAAATAAATATATAATCAGTTAACTAACAAACAATTAGTAAGAAATTCTTATTTAGTATAAAGGCCATACATAGTTAATGAAATGTAAATCTAACCTGTGTGACCCACAGTTCTCTCAGATTCATATATCTCATGATCATTTCCTCCCTGTTCATACAAAAGGTAACACAAAATTAGTAAACCAAAATTCTCTAATTTAATTGGGAAAGAAAATAGTAAATTAAAAAGTAAATGGTGAAATTAAGTTTACCTTGTAAGTCTTATCTCCAAAGAAGTGTATTTCCTGAAACTCATCAAGGTATCTCAAATAGTATGTCTTATCCCATCCCTGAGGGAAAACCTGTGAAAATTACTCCAATTATTATCACTTTTATTAATTAATCGAATATGTATTAGAAAAAAACTAACATCAAAGCTGATTTGGCCACCAATAGAAAAAGTAAGATTAAGGTGTGCGAACTTTTCACGAAGTGCAGACACCATTTTTGGCCGTATGTTCTGAACCTGAAATATTGTTAATTTATATGAAGCTCTCATTAGAGTATTAAAAGTATTAAAAAATTGGATTTGATTATTAATACCTTGTCGTATCTTTCAAACTCATCTCGCTCTTCCTGACTACAATTTCTCCCGATTGGTGAAACATTAAGCATACCATTACGAAACTCAATAAATGTTCCCCTTTTGATTGGAATATCCAAGTCAGCAATATAATGGAGTTAAAAGTTAATGATTTCCTTGAGTTTATCATCTCCAAGATGGGTCTTCAAACTCTGACAACCAATAAGTTTCCCCTCCTTGTAAGCTATTCTCATTTGTAACTGTAACTGTTTTCTCGAGCTGCTCTGCTATCTTCACAAAGTCAGAACCTCCAACAATACCAACAGTAACAACCTTCCTTAGTTCCTTCATAAACTCCACCATTTTTGGAGTCACATCCTTTCTGGGAGCAGGGTGCCATCGACATCAAATAGTGAAATCACACCAGGCTTCAATGCCAACATCTTACTCTCAAAATTGTACGTGGGTAATAAATAGAGAAATAGTCTTTAATTTTACTACTTATGCCATTTCTTTTCTCATTTACTCCATTTACATTGCATTTGTTTTACACGTCAAAAATTCTAACGCAATTGTTTATTGAAAAAACAGGGACCAAAGGTGCAATCAATTAAATCAATTTACCAGAATAAAATCGGAGATCTCTCTGCTGCTGGAGAGGTAAGGCTCAAAGTCATCGTTTCATTCACCCTTAGAATCTTTCATTTGACTCAACCTGTTATAATCAAATCATAAAATAATAATTTAAAATTGAAAAAATTGATTTAAGAAAAGAGTTATTGAATGATAGATCTTACAAAGGATTTCACCATGACTCTCCAGCAGAGCGAAATTCTTCACATGTGATTGGAGGGCATTTCATTCCTCCAACTACAAAGCAAAATTCAGCCATTGCACGATGATATTGAGCTCCTCCATATAGACGCATAATTGCATTCTGAATAAAATTAAAATTTTAAAAATATTATTTATCGAATTGAAAATCAAGAATGTAAAGATAAAGCTAAAATAATCATTAATTTAATGCTTACAGAGATTAACTTGTGGGGGAACTGAAGACCATCTGTGCCAATATAGATTAATGTTTGTAATGTTTCCCCTGTGATATAAACATAGATTAATGGTGAGAGACATTTAATTATTTAAGGGTAGATTTATGTGAGACACAATATAGTAATTTAAAGCTAAGAGATATATGAATGAATGAATGAATATAAGTACCAAATTTATCTGGTGGTGCTACAACTGTCCCTTTCAACAGAAGTGATAACTTGGTGAAAAGGAAAATTTTAATTAGAATACAAAAAAAAAAAAATCCCAAAAATTAATTAACTAAGTGGACATAGTGGTTAATAAACCTTAGTCAGAAACAGATCATGAAAAGCTCTTCCCTTCTCCTTCAGTTTCGTTTCATCCAAGTGACTGGAGCAAAAATAATAATGAAAGCCAAAATCAAATATCAACTAAAAAGAATGAACTATTTTATTCATTTTTATTATGAAACCTGAGTTCTTGATTTATTTCATTTAACTTCCTTGTACTGCTCCGAAACTCTCGTTCAAGAAGTGGAATAATCATCGGTACACTCTTCATATACCTTGCAATAATATATATCCATCCCAAGTTTTCAAATTACATAATCTACTCCATCGTAATAACATTACACAATTTCCACACCTTTCTAAAATCATATCTTCCAAAAATCGCCTAAGGCTACTTACACCTATCCATCCTCATCAGCATCTTTGTATATCTCCCGAAAGAATTTGTTCAAAGCTGCATCTCCATCCAATTTTTCATCTTTTTCATGTTAGTTGAGAATCAAATAAAAAAATGCAGTATAAGAAAAATACTTACTCTAATAGGAAAAGGCTGTGCATCACTCTTACTGTCATATTAATGGCCTTTGGGATTTGTATAAAAATATGATAAATATACTTCAATCAGATAATTCTGTAAAAATATAAAAATGATGAAATTAGGTTAAAAATAATTTTAATTTTTTACCTTAATTTGGATGCTTCGAAAGCGGTTTATGAAATGGTGAGAATTAATTTGTGAAGGAGAGCGGCGCGGGAAGGAGATGGGTTTCTTCGATTAACGGCGAATTTCTTGTCCGGAGAGAGTCCGGGAGTTGCGGCGCTTGATGGAGAATGTGCGACCTGAGTGTGAATGTGAAGAGATGGTGGCGCATCGGATCTGGAGATGTGGAGGGGGAGGGTTCTTCGATTCGCTTGGTGGGAGAGACGAAGTGGTAGTGGCGGCGGTGGAAAATGGTCGTGGCGGATCGGAGCTGGAGATGTGGAGGGGGAGGATTCTGAAGTGATTTCTACATTTCGGGCCGTTGGCCCTTCTCCAATATTATATAGATATATATATATATATAATTTTTTAATCAATGGTCATAAATATCAGTACATAAACGATGAAAGATTTATCCCTTATCAAAAGACTACCACTATTTAATTATATTTTATTTTTATACCTATTATATTCTGAATCTCATAAAAATAGTACTATTATAGTTATAATCCCATAAAATTATTGTGTTGGTCCATTCTATCTAATTATAATGATTCACTTACTTTTTTCATCCATCAAATATATATATACTAGGTATTGCCCGTGCCTGAAGTCACTGCGGAAAAAAAATCAATTCATCGTCAATTTTACTTACTTTGAGTTGCCACGTTGAGAAAAATTTATTCATCGTTAATTTTGCTTTAAAGTACTTGGGAAATATCTTTTCAATGAGAAAAATTAAATAAATATTAATTTTCTAATTTAAAATCCAGGATCATCCCTAATTGTTTCAATCCCCTTCAAAAATAGATTTTTGAAAAGGTATAAGTAACAGATTTTTGGAAAGGTATAAGTAGACAGGTGAACATTATCTGTTTCATGTTTTTAACTCCTTCGATCTCTTGGCTCACTTTCACTATTGTTGTTTATCTTTTTTAATTTTCTTGTATGCACACCTCAAAATTTTAGAGAGTATCTGTAGTTTTCTTTTGTTCTAGACTGCGTAATTACTGCACATTAAAGTTTAGATGAGACATTTTAGTTACACTATTCATTGTCGCGTACTATACAAAAAATTCAATTTAATGTAAACTGAATACATCCTGCCCTGAAGAATTTATAATTCCATAAACCATTGATTCAAATTTAAATATTATGAGAAATTTAGTGTTAAAAAAATAAAGATTCAGTAGCATCATGATAATTTTTTAAGGCCAATTTTTTTGCATAAATTGGTGTTTTACTAATGTTAAACTATCTGCGTTTTAGGCCAAGTACGTATGTGAACCAATAGCGTTATTATTTAACTCTTAGTTCCTGTTGGACATATACTTCAAAAAATTGTTGAAAACAAAATATTTAAGGCCACACACCAATAATTAGCAGCTACGGAAGGAAGGCAAAAGGTGTATCAAGCTGCTGCTAGCCTGCTATACAATTTATTGGAGTAGGTTGAACTTAAAGGTGAATTCAGAAGTTTCAGTCCTTATATTTTGATTTATTTAATTCAAGGACCTTTTATGTGAAACCTACTCCTATTTTTTGCTTCAATATTAAGTCAGCGAAAAAATTATAGCTACAGATTTTGCAAGCTTTTTCTCTTAAATAGGGACCTGCTGTGCAATATTCTCCTATGCTACGGATCTTATTAAGAGACATTTGTAACTCAAAAGCTTGCTAAGAAAAGCTTCCTGACCCCTTTCTAGGTATTGGCAGAAGTTGGAGCAAATTACATATCAGACTTTTGCTACATCAAAAAAAGATCAAAAAATATTGAAGTTTAATATATAATAAATTCAAAATTGCTGTAAAAGAATAAACACATTCTCCAACTCCTTCAAAGTAAAACGTCAACCTATAAAAAAAAGGTGACAACATCAAATTGTTTTTCTAGGAACCAAAGTTTCTTCGTCTATCAACCATGGACACCATAAAGAATTGAGGAAAATATGCAAAATATTTCATTTCAGTTTTTATCCGTCACGTACTGAGCCCAGAAACTCTTCTTTCCTATGGAAAGACTATACTGCTGCTTGAAGGGCTGCAGAAAAAAATAAACAAAAATTATCCGGTGATGTAATGTATTTGTCTTGTATTGAAAGTTTCAAGTATATTTTAGTCACTCACTTGTTACTATTTTCAGATTAATAACTGCAAAGGTCGCAAGGCTGAAATGTAGAAATTGAATTAAATGCTATAAACACACACCATATCAGAAACATTGCAATACATAAACAAAAGTTAACAAAACATAATAAACAGGTAAAAAAAGCTAACTGACCTTTTTCTCTCATCCTTCTTTCTCTGTCGTACTCAAATTTATAATAACCTTTTCTCATCTCTCTCCTCCCCCTTCCCTGTTTCTTCCCATACCTCCTTCCTGTATCAAAACATAAAAGTTTTGTTTATCAATAATTTTACAATATCCTTAAAGGTTTTATAGTTAAGGCTTTTAAATCAACCTGTATGCAATAAATTTGAAGATACCTTTCAAAATTGAATATATGGAAACAGAGTAGTAACTGCAAATGAAACCTTCACTGCATCCACATTTTCACTGAACTTTGTGGCCATCTCCAATGTTGTCAAACCCATCTGAAACTCATCATTTTAACTCAGAATCTGATTAGATGTTTTTATCTTCACCCCGGACCACACTCTCTTAACTCTCTTCTGAATCTCCATGCTTTGAAGTTTTCGCTATCTAGGATTTCTTCTTTGATATGATGTTCGATGAAATGTTTAGTTATTTCCAAGGTTTTGGTTTCTGATGCTGAAGGTAATATCAAGGGATCGATGATCCATTTACATGTTTTGACTCTAATAATTTGACACCCTAAATGTTCCTGCCAACAAAAAAAAAAGATGATTGTGAAGATAATTTCAGGAGCATCCAATTTTAAGATTAATAGAGACTAATCCTGCAATTAATGGAATAATTAGGGTGTTATGGAAGCCCCAAATAAAAATTAAACATAATGAAATCTAACTACTTCATAGAACACAAATCTATGTATAAACGAATAATATAAGCATACCAATACAGGGTAAGGTTTAATCGGCCCTAAGAAAATCAGAAAAGAAGAAGATAAGGTTTAAAAAAAATTACCAGTTCATTAACTTCATCGTATCTTCTCTCCGCTTCATTTTTGGATGCTTGTAGTGCTGACTTGTCAACTTCCCATTTTGATTTCAGTTCAAAATGTAGAAAAGATGAATATAAATCAAATTAGAATAAAAGAAACTATACATAAACCACACAATTCTCTCAGTTTTCACTTTTCTACAAAATTACTGTAACATATAATGTGAGTACAGTAAATCTATATCTGAAAGAAGGAAATTACATTGTGTGCATGGATTTGCGAAGTTCTGTCTTGTAAAGGAAATTACATTTTAATCCATTTATGGTGCTCTTTCTCCAAATCATCTTTCGTAGCAATTCGGATTTCCATTGTTGAAAACTGGGACATACAATGAAAAATACATTACAAAAACGTGTAAATTAATCTTTAATAGAACAATCTGATTAAAAACTTACTGTTTAATAGACTCGGCTCTCTAAGAGTAGGGAGTTCTGACAATACACTCGCAAGAGCTTCCGCTTTATTAGCAGTAGCAGAAGCTAATTCATTGGTTTTCAAATTACATTTAGTTTCAAGTTCTATAATTGAGAGTTTATATTAGCAATTGACGAAGAAGATAATAGTACCTGTGGTAAGATTTGATCGAGCATGGCTGAATTCTATAGCTAACATTTAACGAACATTTCATTTGTCTTATTTTAAACACTTTAATCTTTAAGAGTCATACCTGTAGAGATCACTAAAAACATAAAAGAGCTTATGAGGTCTAAGAAGCTCAAACAGAATCCAGAGAATCCAACAAACAGATTAAGAGAATCCAGAAGCTGACGGGTATGTGGTGGGAACTAATTGTTTGATCAAGTTTGTAGCTGAAGGTGTTCCTGCCACAGCATTCCCTTCGATACCACACTCATTATGTCCTCTCATGATCTTGAAATATCAGTCCTGCCCAAAAATAATTTTCAAACATTAAACAAAAGACATTTATAATGATGAGAAAGAAGAATGAATCAAAAGCATACATCACCCCAGCTCCTATTCCATTGATTCGCAAGCAGCTACAGTGAGCACCAAGTATTTAGTCAGTAAAATCCAAAGAGAACGATCAAACAAAGAAAGAACATACATACCCAGTAATCCTCTCCATCTTCAGAAGTCGCCCAACCTACTAATTTTACAGCATGACCCCCCAACATATCACCTGTAATGTGCTTTTACACCCCTGACTTGTAATGAGCAAAATCCTACGATCCAACCAACCAACCAACCATATTTCACCAATGAGAGGTGAGGTCACCGGTGAGAGGAGAAGAAGTGAACGTGAAGTGAATTTGTGCCAGAATTGATGCTAACCTGGTGTGGGCTTTGAATCGATTTATGCTAACGGTGGATGTTTTCTTTTGTAGCAGAGCGGCTTGGTGGTGGAAAGCCGAGTGGCTTGGTGGAAAGGAGGGGGTTTCTCGATGGTAGATTGGTCCTCGAGCGGCGACATTGTTTTCTCGATTTCTTTGATTCAGATTGAGCAACAACGGCGTCTCCATTGATTATTGGTGGAGAATAGTCTTTGAGCAGTGGTAATGGAGAATGGTCTTCGAGCGGCGGTTGTCTTGTGAAGGAGAGCGGCTCTCAAGGGGTTTGGGGTTTTTTTTGTTAAACGGTTTTTTGTGTAAAAAAAAAAAATTAATAAGTGGGGCCAGAATCGATCCTGGCCACCACTTATTTTTTGCCAGAGTAGATCCAGGCCACCACTTATGTTTTTCCAGAATCGATCCTGGCCACCACTTAAGTGGGTGAATCCGGACCGTAGGAAAAACTTCGAAATATAATATAGATATATATATATACATTTTTTCATTTCATACCAAATATATAGACCTTGAATGTGGAAATATTTTCAAGTTGGTTCAATTTTTAAGCAAAAATATATATGAAGTAAGTGATTGAACATGGAAATATCTCATTTGTTTATCTTTGTATGGATATAATAAATGATACTATAGTACATAAACTTTTTAGACCAAATATATCTATATTATATAACATGCATGTGTTGACCAAAGGTTATGATACTATATTGTAATGCATATTCATTCTTTACCAGTATGGATTTTCAACATAAAAGATGAACACGATCGTTTGTGAACCCTTATTTCTCTAATTCACATTAATTTCAATATTATTCTTAACTAATAAAATAAAACTTAGTTGTTTCTTATTCCACTCCATTAGATATGTTAATGTTCTAAGTGTGTCCATGCTATACAACATAACTTATTTTAAAGGCTCACATATAGGGGATATTGGTTTGTTTCCCTTTAATAGAATTCTTTTTACCTTTTCCATGACCCATAAAACAATGAATCTTGAATTATGAACCACGAACAATGAAATTTTGATTAATTTCTAGATAAATGCATAAAAAAAATACAACAAATGATTTATAATCATAAAGCTAATATGTACTAGAAATTAAACATCATGAACCATAAATTTAAAAATGCGTGCAAACGTTATAAAACAAATGTATTATAAGAATAAATGATTATGTACAAGAAAATAAAGATCATGAACCATTAATTTAAGAATATTTGGACATGATTTAATATTAAAAAAACCACATTAACCCTATGCATAACATTAAATCAACCTTAACCATATACTTAAATTTAAAACTTGAGTCATAAACATTTGCCTTAATACTAAACTACAAACTTTACATTAGACCTTGAAACTTAACTTTCATCATAAAGTTAAACTTGACCTTAATTTTAACTTTAACACAAACCCTAACCTTATCCTTACCTTTAAGATTTCACCGCAATTCTAATCTTAATCAAATAAAGATTCATTGTGCTAATATTTAACGTCAAACCTTAAACCTTAAAACCTTAAACTTAACCTCAATCTTATCATTTAATGTTTAAACTTTAATTCTACACATAACCAAATGAAGATTTATCGTGCTTATACTGAACCGTAGAACTTAAATTTTAATAACCTTATACTTAAATGTTAAATATTAAACCTTGAAATTAACCTTATTCATGACGTGAACCTTTACATTACCCCTTAGATTTAACCTTAGCCATAACCGTTAACCAAAATTTAAACTTTAACCTTGACCTTTAACCTTCACATTAACAGTAACCCTAACCTTAACTATAACCATACATGTAACCTCCTCTCAGCCTTAAACTTAACCTTAGCCTTAACCTTATTCTTAGCGTTAACTTTAGCCTTTGATTAACTCTATCCTAGCCTTAGCCATTGCCTTTGCTTTGGCCTTAACCTTTGTCTTAATCTTAACCTTAGTCTTAGCCTAAGCCTTAGTCAAAACCTTTGTCTTTACATTAGCCTAATCCTTATCGCTAGACTTAGCCCTAGCCTTAGCCTTAACGGTAAACTTAAACTTAACCTTAACCTTAGACTTAAATATAAATTTAACATAGTATTAACTTTAAAATTAACCTTAACATTAACCTTAACATTAACCTTAACATTAACCTTAACTACAACCCTTTACTCTTTAACTTTAACCTTAACCTCAACTCCTTAACTATTAATTTTAACAACATCCTTAACCCTATATCGTAACATTTTAACCTAAAATTAACATTGACCTCTGTCTTACACATAAACTTAAATTTTGACTTAACCACGACCTTAACATTAAACTTAATCATAAACTTAACGTCAACCATAACCTTAACCTTTCCCGTTAACATTTAACTTAACCTTAAAATAAATCATAATCTTAACCTTAAACTTAACCTTAAGATTAAATCTTTTACCTTAAACCTTACACCTTAAACGTAAAACTTAAACCATACAACTTAGTTTTTGCTTTCACTTTAACCTGAACCTTAATATTAACATAAAACTTAACTTAACCTTAAATCTTATACCTTAAACTTTAAATCTTAAACATAAGCCTTAAACCATACAACTTTATGTTTGCTTTAACTTTAACATTAACCTTAACCTTAACTTTGAACTTTATCCATAACAGTAACCTTCAATTTACCTTCACCTTCATCTTAACTTTTAAAACTATAACCTTGAACCTTCTGAACCTTGAACTTTGAAACTTAAACCTTAAACGTAAACATTAAACCTTAACTTTAACTTTAACTTTAACCATTACCTTAACCTTTAAATTTACATTTTACTTTCCATAAACCTTGAAATTTAACCGTAACCTTAACTTTCATCTTGAAGTTTGCCTTTTACATTTCCTTAAACGTTGAACTTTAAATCTTAAACTTAACCTTAACTTTAACTAAGTGAAGATTCATCGGGCAAATTTTCCAAGTTAAACCTTATACCTTAAACATTAAATCTTAAACCTTAACTTAAACATTAATCTTAACCTCAACCCTAACCTTAACCTTATATCTAATTTTTATTGTGCGCATGACTTTTTGAATTATTTATCTTTTACAAATATATATATATATATATATATATAACAAACAAAAACATTAAACGACACATATCATCCTCATAAATGATGGTCACTATTATTTATTTCACATTAATGTAATAATTTACATAAATTTCATTAATCTGTTTACTAGTAAGAGGAAACCAAATGTCCCTTCTCCCACTCCATTAGTCATTGGAAGGTTTCACGTTCTTGCCACCCTATACAATCCTCTATATTAAAGTCATACAGTCGGGTTGGATATCTGACTTACACTCAGCAGACTTGGGTTTGATCCCATCAATGGAACAAAACTTATTTTAAGATCTCACCAAGGGGACCTGGGTTCGATTCCCAATAATATAAGAATCTTTTACTTCTTCCATGCCCGTAAAACATGAACCTTCAACATTAACCTTTATTTTACATGTAGTATGGTCTGAACATGGCAATTTCCAACTGCTCCAATTGACATAAACTCCCATTAAAACATCACATCTTCGTGTAATGTAACACCCGCATGAATGGTATGCTCATGAAAGACTTTGGGTAGTAATCCTTTAGTAAATGAATCCGCAATCATAAAGTTTGGTCCAATATGCTCTATATATATTTCTCCACTACAAACTTGTTATTTCACAACAAGAAACTTTATGTCAATATGTTTTTTCTTAGATGGGCTCCTATTGCTTTTTTAATATAGAACTACTAATTTATTGTCATAATATAACTTTAGTGGTCTTTCTATATTTTCTAAAATACGTAGACTAGCGAAAAAAATTTCAGGCCATATTCCTTGATTAGATGCCTCATAACATGCTACAAATTCTACTGCCATAGTGGAGGAAGCTACAAGTGTTTGTTTGGCCCTCTTTCACGAAATAGGCCCTCTATCTAAGAGATATATATATCATGATGTAGATTTCATACTATCTTGGAATCCTGCAAAATCAGAGTCTAAATACCCAATAATATCCAACTGATCATAAAATCTTTTGTTCTCTTCAAGTATCTCATTACCCACTTGGCTGCTTTCTAATGTTCTATACGAGGATTGCTAAGATATCTGCTTAACATGCCAATGATGTACGCAATATCCGGATGTGTACACACTTCAGCATACATTAGACTCCTAACTGCTAATGCATAGGTAATCTTTTGCATTTCTTGAACTTCAAGGTTTTTATAGGTTATTGACTTAAACTGAATTTTTCTCCTTTATGGACAGGGGTGTCACCTGGCTTACTGTCTCGCATGCCAAATATTTTATGTACTTTATCAATATAACCCTTTTGTGATAATCCAACAATGCCTTGAGAATGATCATGGTATATTTGGATTCTCAATAAAAAAGAGACGTCTCAAAGATCTTTCATCTCAAAATTCTTTGAAAGAAATTTCTTAGTTTCCTGCAAAATGCTTATATCATTAGTTGCAAGAATTATGTTATGTCATCAACATACAAAACTAGGAATGTGAAATTACTCCCACTGAATATGTGATACACACAATCATCATCTGCATTTATCTCAAAACCAAATGAGATAATGACTTGACGAAACTTGTAGTACCATTGACGAGAAGCTTGCTTGAGTCCATAGAGGGATTTAGTTAACTTGCAAACCATATTCTATGAATCTACCGAAAAAAAGTTTTTTGATTGTACCATATAAATCGTCTCATCAATTTCTCCATTTAAGAACACTTTCTCAACATCCATCTGATGTAACTCAAGATCAAAATGATCAACCAATGCAATAATTGTCCAAAAAGAGTCCTCTCATTAAAGCCAGTGCCTTCTTTTTTAGTAAAGACTTTAGCTACAGGTCTAGCCTTATTCCTTTCCACATTACCATTCGCATTCCTTTTGGTTTTAAATATCCACTTACACCTTGTAGTAAAGGACAAGTCCCCAAACCTTATTGTCTTGCATAGACGCTTACTCATCATGTATTACTTAAATCAACTTTTGAGAGATAGAACTTTTCATGGCATGATGAAGTTGACTAGATCATCTATTATCGTGCAATTTTCTTCTTCATGTTCTTGGAGATACACAATATAATCATATGGACCTGCATTTCTCCTTTCTCTAGTGGATCATCATATTGGCACTGGTCGTTGAGGTTGTTCTTCTTAAATAATTATTTCATCTTGAATAGGAAGTTGTTCAACGTTAACTTGCTGAGGTCCCGTATCGACTTCTTGATCAATGACTTGTATAGGAACTTATTTTAAAGGCTCACGTAGGGGATATTGGTACATTTCCCTTTGATAGAAAAAACTTTACCTTTTCTATGACCCATAAAACAATGAACCTTGAATTTTGAACCACGAACAATGAATTTTTTTTTAATTTCTAGAAAAATGGATACAAGAAAAATACAACAATTGTTTTATAATCATAAAAATAATGTGTACTAGAAATTAAAAATCATGAACCATAAATTTAAAAAAATTCTTGCAAGTAAATAAAACAAATATATTATAAGAATAAACAAATATGTACAAGAAAATAAAGATCATGAACAATTAATTTAAAAATATTTGGATATATTTTAATATTAAAAAAGCACATTAACCTTATGCATAACATTAAATCAACCTTAACCATATACTTAAATTTAAAACTTGAGCCATAAACATTCACCTTAACACTAAACTACAAACTTTACATTAAACCTTGAATTTAAACTTGAAACTTAACTTTCATCATAATATTAAACTTAACCTTTGATGTCTTCCCAAATGTGATGATTTAATCTTAGTTGGAGACATCATTGTTAGTATTTTAGGAAGTCTAGTAGTCGATTTTCCCATATTTTATTATACTTTCCTATTTCTTGTCTTGATTTAATTATTTATTATTTTTAGAGCATATTAGGTTTAATTTATTTATTTAGTGTGAAGATTTCGAGATATATACAAAGTTATTAAATGTCAAATCAATTCTAAAGAGATAAAGTAAAAAAGATATGCGTGGAAACTAGAGATAAATGAAAGAAAAGATAAGATATTGAAAGATAAAGTTGTCAAATAAATCTAAATTCCAGCACCCACGACCATAAAAGTTATCATAACTCAAGATTGGATAGGATTTTGGAATAATGGTCCGCAGCAAAGTTATAGAGCTTTCCGAGGCGATCAGTTTCTATATGATGAAATTATCAATCAGATTTGGAACGAAGAAATTATGGCCAAAACAAAACAGCAGAAAATTATTACCTTTTCTATATTTCAGGATTACGAATTTGAGTTGGGCTTGGAGTCCAAGTTATTTGTCTTCCACTCAAAAAAACGAATTAGATCTTCTAAACACCTATAAATGCACCCCTTAAGCCTTTGTAAAATCATTCTTGTCTCCCATAAATTAGTCCTTATGTTTTATATCATTAGAATTATTGAAGAGAGTAAAATGAAATCTATGTATCATTCTTTTAGTTTATTTCCTTCAGGTATGAACTATTTTTCACATAGCTTTGGTTTTGTATTATGTATAGTCTATGAATTGTATTTTCTTTCGATTCAAGTTTCTTGGGGAATTATATGTTTTAAATTAATTCTAGTTTCTTAACCATATATTTTCTTTATGTGCTTTAATTTATTTTCTGTCTTAAACCTGATCAATTTAAGACTTTGTTAATAGTAGTTAGATGGTGGGCCAGAAGGGGTGTCTAATTATTGAAACACCACATAAATATCTAGAATAAGGAATAGGTCTTGACAACACCAGCCTAACTAGAAAGTCATTAAGGTTTATTTTCATAACCAAACATCATTAGTAGGTAAGATTGCAGTTAGGACCCTGGTGGTGCAGCATAACCCTTTTTGAGTCCCCTAGTGATTTCAAGGTTTCCATCCTTCCGGGGATAGGGGGAAATTAGAATCCTGATTACATATCTAAAAGCTATTATCTCCCTTATAAACTAAATTGATAGAAAAAACTTGAAGGATTAGTGTATACTAGCAAACCTAAGATATACTCACTCTTTTATTTTTTGGGTTGTTATCTGCACAAAAATAAGAACATCAATTCATACATACAACCACACAAGTTCATCTATATAAATGTGTACATACCCACAAAAATGAAGATTCATACCCCGAAAAAATGCAAAATAATAGGTATATACCCACAAAAAATGCAAAATAGTGGGTATTTACCCACAAAAATATAGATTATTAACCACGAAAATAAAAAAATTTACCTAAAAAATATAAATTTTTACACACAAAATTACAGTTCTATACACACATGGAAGTACAGATATATACCCACATAAATACAAATCTATTCCACCAAAAAAACTTATATATAACCACAACATACAAATCTATACACACAATATATAGATTTATACCAATGAAATTAAAACCTTAGAATTTTCTACTTGAATGTGTAAAAAACAATTAAATAGAAATATTTTAGTTTTTTACTTTTAAAAATAGATTTTTGTAAAATTTCAATACTCTAAATTCACCATAGATTTAATGAATCAAAAATAAAGAGAAAGATAGAATAAAGACAATTTCAGAATATAAGAATAAAGAGGGCTTGTTCTATAAGAATGGAGAGAATAGAGGGAGAAGAAGGTTCGGGAGAATCTGAAAAGGTAAAAATGAAAAAAAGGAATTGAAGAATATATATAGTAAAGTATGAGGGTAAAACAATAAGAAGACATGACTTGGTTATAATAGGATGAGATAGAACAAATTAGTTAGTCATAAGCCTTTAAATATAAGACTCAAGTGTCTTAAGGTCTTCCTTATTCTTTTACCTAGTAAAATACTATGAATCGATAAAATTGTAGTAGTATTTTGATGGGTATTACGAGTTCTATAAATATTTATTGGCAACAAATTTTAAATGAATTCACATTTGGATTGATATTAATTGCATTTAATTACAATTGTTTAATTTCAAGAGATATGTATTGTGATAAAATGACATGAACACGATTGGATTGTAATCATTTTTGTTTCCTAGAAGTTTATAATAACCATAATTTTGTGTTGTTGTAATGTTTTATAATATAGATGTATAGAATTAGGTGTTATGTTGATAAAAAATATGAATGAATAACCTCTATATATATATGACGAGAGGGGTAAAATGGGAATGAACTAAAGCTTTCGGATTTCAAAAACCATCAAATTTTATTAAGGAAACAATATATATCCCCCTTATCTCCAACGACTAGGATAACTCTAAAACATATAAACCCTAACCTTATCCCTAACTTTAAGATTTCAACCGCAATTCTAATCTTAACCGAATAAAGATTCATTGTGCTAATATTTAACGTCAAACCTTAAACCTTATAACCTTAAACTTAACCTCAACCTTATCATTAAGGTCTAAACCTCAATTCTACACATAACTAAATGAAGATTTATCGTGCTTATATTGAACCTCAGACCTTAAATTTGTATAACCTTAGACTGAAACGTTAAATATTAAATGTTTAAATTAACCATATACTTGACGTAAACCTTTACATTACCCCATATATTTTACCTTAACCTTAACCATAAAATAAAATTTAAACTTTAAACTTGACCTTTAATCTTAACCTTTAACCTTCACATTAACTATAACCCTAACCTTAACTATAACCTTAACTATAACCTTAACTATAACCTTAACCGTAACCTCATATCAACCTGAAACTTAACCTTAACCTTAGTCTTAGCCTTAGCTTTAGCCTAACCATTTTCCCTATTTCTAGCCCTAGACATTGCCTTTGATTTAGCCTTAACCTTAGTCTTAGTTCTAGCCTTAGTCTTAGCCTTAGCCTTAGTCAAAACTTTTGTCTTTACCTTAGCCTTATCCTTATCGCTAGACTTAGCTCTAGCCTTAGCCCTAATGGTAAACTTAAACTTAAAAATAAATTTAACATAGGATTAACATTAAAAAATTAATCTTGTAATTAACCTTAACCTTAACATTAACCTTAACCTTATACTTAACATTAACCTTGACCTTAACCTTAACATTAACCTTAACTATAACCCCTTAAATATTATCTTTACCAACATCCTTAACCCTATATTTTAACATTTTAAACTAAAATTAACATTAACCTCAGTCTTACACTTAAACTTAAACTTTGACTTATCCACAACCTTAACATTAAACTTAACCTTAAACTTAACCTAAACCATAACCTTAACCTTACCCGTTAACATTTACCTTAACATTAAAATAAAATATAATCTTAACCATAAACTTAACCTTAAGCTTAAATCTTTTACCTTAAAACTTAAACCATGAAACTTAGTCTTTACTTTCACTTTAACATAAACGTTAATCCTAACATTAAACATAACCTTAACCTTAAATCTAACATATTATACTATAAATATTAAACGTAAACCTTAAACCATACAACTTTATGTTTGCTTTCACTTTAACCTTTACCTTAACCTTAACTTTGAACTTTATCCATAACATAAAACTTCAATACCTTTATCTTAACTTTTTTAACCATAACCTTGAAACTTGTGAACCTTGAATCTTGAAACTTAACCCTTAAACGTAAATATTAAACCTTAACTTCAAAATTAACTTTAACCATTCCTTAACCTTTAAATTTACCTTTTCCTTTCCATAAACCTTGAACATTAACCTTAACCTTAACTTTCATCTTGAACTTTGCCTTTTACATTTCCTTAAACGTTGAACTTTAAACCTTAACTTTAACCTCAACTTTAACCAAATGAAGATTCATCGCGCTAATATTCCACCTTAAACATTATACTTTAAACATTAAATCTTAAACCTTAACTTAAACCTTAAATCTTAACTTTAATCTTAACATTATATCTAATTATTATTGTGCGTGTGGCTTTTTGAATTATTTATCTTTTACATCAAATAAATGACAGACACTATTATTTATTTCACCTTAATGTACAAATTTGCATTAATTGCAATAATTATTTTACTAGTAAGTGGAAACCAAATGTCCCTTCTCCCACTCTATTAGTCATTGGAAGGTTTCACGTTCATTCCACCCTATACAATCCTCTAAATTAATGTCATCCAGTCGGGTTGGATATCTGACTTTCAATCTGCAAACTTGGGTTTGATCCCCATCAATGGAACAAATCTTGTTTTAAGTTCTCACTAAGGGGACTTGGGTCTGGATCCTAATAATATAACAAACTTTTACTTCTTCCAGGCCCGTAAAACATGAACCTTCAATCTTAACCTTTATTTTACATGTAATATGGTCTGAACTTGGCTACTTCCAACTAGTCCAATTTAAACCTTAGTGATATTAAACAAAACCGTACTGGTAGAGTGTAAAAGAACTAGACGCTTTACTTCTACGTAAAATATCCAAATACATAATAATCCTAAATTAAAAAAACAGAGCAATAAAAAAACTTAAACCCCCACTAAAACATCACATCTTTATGTAATATAACACCCACATGAACGGTATGCTCATGAAAGACTTTGGGTGGTAATCCTTTTGTAAGTGGATCTGCAATCATAAAGTTTGTTCCAATATGCTCTATATATATTTCTCTATTATGCACCCGTTATTTTAAAACAAGAAACTCTTTGTCAATATATTTTGTCTTAGATGACCTCCAATTGTTGTTTGAATATAGAACTGCTGATTTATTGTCATCATATAACTTTAGTTGTCTTTCTACATTTTTTAAATACGCACCCTAGTGACGAAATTTTGAATCCATATTCCTTGATTAGATGCCTCATACCATGCTACAAATTATGCTGCCATAGTGGAGGAAGCTACAAGTATTTGTTTGGCACTCTTCCACAAAATAGCCCCTCAAGCTAAGAGATATATATAGCCATATGTAGATTTTCTACTATCTTGGCATCCCGCAAACTTAGAGTCTGAATACCCAATAATCTCCAACTGATCTGATTTCTTATATGTAAGCATAAGATCTTTTGTTCTCTTCAAGTATCTCATTACCCACTTGTCTGCTTTCCAATGTTCTATACCAAGATTGCTAAGATATCTATTTAACATGCCAATAATTTAAGCAATATCCAGACGTGTACACACTTGAGAATACACTAGACTCCCAACTGCTGATGCATAGGGAATCTTTTGCATTTATTGAACTTCAAGGTTTTTATTAGGGCATTTACTTAAAGTGGAACGATGTCGTTTAAATAATTATCATTATAAACCGGACCAATGTCAGATCTATGTAAAGAAAAGCCTCTTTTTTGGCATTTGTATTGACCTGTTTTGGTTGGGTTACCACTACTAAAGAAGTGTTTATATACGAAATATATAAGCACTGGATATGACCCGTGCCTAAAGATATTTTAAAACAATTTAATTAAACTTTTACAAATATTATAATAATAAAAAGGGATAGTGATTTGATGTTAAATTTGATAATATATGAGAAGATTTGAAATTAAAGGGAATTATGAGAAGTTTGGGTTGTTTTTTGTTTTAATATGAAAAGTTAGGTTTGTCCTACTTTATTATATAATTACTCGAACAAAAAGTAAAAAAAACATTGTGTCCCATTTATATTAGGTGTATCGATGACATATTTGGTGTGAAATAAAATAAAGAAAATAAAATCCCAATTATGTTAGGTGTGAAACCAAAGAAAAATAACTCACTATTTGTAAATTTAACGTAGAGTTATAACATGACACATTATTTATCTTATTTTTTGTTTGTAATCAATGAAACAAAGCTCATCACATGTTTATATTGGACAAAAGATAACTATTATTCTTCTTCAATTCAAGATCTCTTCTTACTCCATGACACAAACCTTAACCTGAACCCCTTACAATTTAAATATCTATTTTAGAAGGGTACACCAAGAACAAAAGAACATAAAGAATTAAGGAACAACAAAACCTCATAGAACAAGTTTCTCTTGGAAAGTTACATATATTGTAGATATATATGAAAATTTGGGGGATTAAATTATAGATTTTTAAAAGTTTGATTAGTTTATATTTAACTTTGCCGGTAAACAAAATTTTAGAATGGGACTTGGGTCATGAGAAGATGGAGATCTGTTGAAAAATTATTCTATACAATTCGAAATAAGTTGTAATTTAGTGCCTAACATAATTTGTGTGTATATCATAACATGCATCAAAATAAAAAACTATTGTAGTAAATACACATTTAGAGGCCTCAAAATTCTAAAATAATATTTTTAAACGCCTAAATAAATTTTTGTTTTCTTTTAAGACGTGGTTGTTTAATTTTGGTTTAAAATATACTCAAATTTCATATATTCACTTTTCTACCATTCTCCCAACACAGTATTTTTAATTTTTTTTATTGCATTTTAAATCCCTACAATTATACCTATTTGTTTAGATTTTATTTCAATGTCTTTTTTTCGTATGGTTCGTGTTATAATTCAGTGCGCACTGTTTGTAATTAATTTTTTATCTTTTGTTTATTGGGTTGTTATCTGGAAAAAAATAAGAACATCAATTCGTACATACAACCACACAAGTTCATCTATATAAATGAGTATATACCCACAAAAATGAAGATTCTTACCATACCTACAAAAAATGCAAAACTGTGGGTATTTACCTATAAAAATACATATTAATACACACAAAAATACATAATCAAACAAAAAAATATAATTTTTTACATACAAAATTACATATCTATTCACACTAAAGTACAAATCTATACCCCAAAATACAGATCTATAGCCACAACATACCGATCTATACAAACAATATACAGAGATGTACCCATGAAATTAAAACCTTAGAATTTTCTACTAGAATATGTAAAAAACTATTAAATAGGATTTTTTTTCATTTTTTACTGTTAAAAATGGATTTTTGTAAACCTTCGATGCCCTAAATTCACCATAGATATTAGGAAAAAAATATAAAGAGAAAGATAGAATACAAATAATATCAGAATATTAGAATAAAGAGGGTTTGTTCTATGAGAATGAAGAGAATAGAAGGAGAAACAGGTTCGGTAGAACCTGATAAAGAAAAAATAAGAAGTCATGGCTTGGTTATAATTCGATGAGATAGAAAAAACTAGTTAGTCATGAGCATTTAAATATAAAACTCAAGTGACTCAAGGTCTTTCTTATTCTTTTACGTAGTAAAATACTATGAATCAATAAAATTGTAGTAGTATTTTGATGGATATTAAAAATTCTATAAATATCTATTTGCAACAAATTTTAAATGAATTGACAATCTGATCGATATCCATATCATTTCATCACAATCGTTTAATTCCAAGAGATATATATTGTGATAAAATGACATGAACACGATTGGACGGTAATCATTTGTGTTTCCTAGAAATATAAAATAACCATAATTTTGTGTTGTTGCAATTTTTAATAATAGAGATGTATAGAAATAGGTGTTATGTTGATAAAAAATATGAATGAATAGCCTCTATTTATATTTGACGAGAGGGGTAAAATAGGAACGAAATAGAAGCTTCCCGATTTCAAAAACCATCAAATTTTTTTAATGCAACAATATATATCCCCTTATCTCCAACGACTGGGATAACTCTAAAAAAATATAATTAATGATATGGGATCCACTACTATTTAATTGTTTGTCATATTTTATACCTATTATATTTATAATCCCATATAATTAATGTATTGGTATGTTTTATCTACTTATTTTATTTTTGGATCAAATATACAAATACATATTTTATTTATTATTACTTTCAAAATTTATACCTTATAATGAATTTTTTCAGTCTGGTTCAATTTTAAAGTCATAATGTAGTATGCAATATTTATAGACCGTAAATATCTATATTATATATCATGTGTTGGTCAAAGGTCGTGAATATTCATACATAACTACAATCAAAACCTCTTTAGAACCCTTAAATTATTCAATATGAAAGATATATCAGATTTATCCCTTAATCTCCAAAGTTCAGGATCATCTAGAAAAGGTAAATTGATATAATAGGACCCAAAGTTGTTCAAATATATAATATATTTATACATATTATATTAGAAAAATCTCATAAATTCATAATATTATATGTATAATCACATAAAAAATAATTTGCAAGCCCCACTTTCTTCTGTTTTTGTTATCAAAATAATTTACTTATGTACCAAATATATAAGAGTTCATTTTTCATGAAATATATATATATCTTAATGGTTAATGAATATGTTAATTTTAGTATGGTTTTTAAGCCATACTGTAAATGAAACAAAATAAAAAAGTTACTAGTAAGATTTTACTTGTGTAACTTATGTGGTTCAGGTGACATCGTTGAGATTTAAGTTAAGTAAACTAAACTTTAAAAGATTTAGCTTAAAACAAATTTAACTGATGATAGTTTAAACTAGAAACAAATCATGTTTGGCCATTGTTTAGGTAGAGGATTAAGTCGAATGGATTATATAAGTACATTCAAATCAAAAGCCAATAGATACAAGTGTTGCTTGTATATGTAGTGTAAACATTTATAAAGACAACTCATTGATGAAATATTTTGAAATCAAGAAAAAAAAATCTTTCACATATAATATTAAACCAAATAAAGACAATTCATTGATTAAATTTTTTGTGTGAAATAAAATGAATGGGTAAAACTAGTTGTGGGCCTTAATCTTCAATGTGAATTGCGCTCATGGACATCTATCTTTCAAAATACCCCAACTTTCCATAAAATATATCCATTAGTATTTAACATATCTATATGGATCTATATATTTTTATTTTGATATGGCAAAATTATATATCTTATCTATACAGTTGCATATTGTTTATTAAATTATATAAGAAAACATATGCTAATATTTATTTTAAATATATTTTTGTTTATATTACAATATCGAAAGTATCTACAAGTTTATATGATTTTGGTATAGTAGTATTAAATTGTTTAATTAGTATACTTGTTTTGTTATAGTTGAATTGAATTAGATTTATGAAAGATTAATATTGTTGTAGAGATATCTAAAATTAAAGTGTAGTCTAGATTTTACGAATTCTATAATTTTGATGGTTAGGTTGGGTGCATCTAGTTGAGGTAGGGTTTAAGTAAAGCAAACAATCAGCTTTATAAATCAGACCAATGATGAGACCAAATTTAAGAAAAGCCTATTTTTGGGTGCTTGTTTTGGCCAATTCAGGTGGGGTTCATGCTCATCAGTAACTACCTCTAATATAAAAGAGCTTATATACTTAATATATAAGCATATTCAGCCCAAAAGTCAAAAATCATAATGTGTTTACTTGAATATGCAGTGTGAAACCAAATAAAGGCACTTCATGGATGAGACATTTGATATGAAATTAAGGAAAGACAAAAAATATCATCTATAGTAGGTGTGAAACTAAAAGAAAAAAACTCATCATTCGTAGATTTAATGTAAAACTATAACAATACATAACATCATTAACACTTTCGGTGTGATATCAATAAACACAACTCTTGGGTGTTTAACTTGGAGATAAAAACACTTTTGTAATTTTTTTTCAAATTGATTGTTTCCAAAATGTGACAAATATTGGTTTTCGTTATATTTGTTCTATAATAAGAGTACAATAATTAAATACGTTATTAGTATGAGATTTTTCATTCAAGAAACATATACTTAAAGTTAGACGCATATCATAAAATTTCCCTTAATACTTAATTTTCACATTCCAATTACTTCAAAATAATAATAAACTTTATATAGATCTATAAAGAGTGAATGATACAAAGTGTATTGGTTACCAAACACTTAATAAAAAGTAAATAAATCTATTATACTTAAAAGAAAAAAATATATTATAAATAATGAAAAAACAAAATTATACAATATTTAAATAAAAAAAATCCAAAATGGAGATGTTAAATCGTTCTTGAAATATGCTTCAACACACCTATAAAACCTCTTTAAAGTTACAATTTCTATACCTATGTTAGAATGTTAGTTAAAGAACGAAAGAACATACAAAAATCACGGTCAACAAAACCTCATGAATAAGTTTATGTTGGAAAGTTAGATCTATTATTCTGATCCGCCATGGAAAGTTAGATCTACTATAGATATATAGGGATATTTGGAGGATAAAAATATAGATTTAACAAATTTTTATTAAATTATATTTAACTTTACTAGTGAAAACATAATTTCATAAGGGGATGTATATCATAGCATGCATCACAATAAAAAAACTTTGTGGTAAAATATTTTGACTACGATAAAATTATATTAATGTTGTATTGGATATCACATATTCAATCAATATTCATGGACAACAAATTTAAAATGGAATCACAATCTGATTGATGATCATGATATTTCAAACGTAAACCTTAAACTATACAACTTTATGTTTTCTTTCACTTTAACCTTAACCTTAATTTGAACTTTATCCATAACATAAAATTTCAATACCTTGATCTTAATTTTTTTAACCATAACCTTGAAACTTTTGAACCTTGAATCTTGAAACTTAAATCTTAAACGTAAATATTAAATCTTAACCTTAAAATTAACTTTAACCATTCCCCTAACCTTTAAATTGACTTTTTCCTTTCCATAAACCTTGATCTTTAACCTTAACCTTAACTTCCATCTTGAAGTTTGCCTTTTACATTTCCTTAAATGTTGAACTTTAAACCTTAAATTTAACCTTAACTTTAAACAAATAAAGATTCATCGCGCTAATATTCCAACTTAAACATTATACTTTAAACATTAAATTTTAAACCTTAACTTAAACCTTAAATCTTTACTTTAACCTTAACATTATATCTAATTTTTATTGTGCGTATGACTTTTTGAATTATTTATCTTTTACAACAATATATATACATGTAATAAATAAATAAATTACATGACACATATCATCCACATAAATGACGGACACAATTATTTATTTCACCTTAATGTACAAATTTGAATTAATTGCAATAATTATTTTACTAGTTAGTGGAAACCAAATGTCCCTTCACCCACTCTATTAGTCATTGGAAGGTTTCACGTTCATTCCACCCTATACAATCCTCTAAATTACTATCATCCAGTCGGGTTGGATATCTGACTTTCAATCAGCAAACTTGGGTTTGATCCCCGTCAATGGAACAAAACTTATTTTAAGTTCTCACCTAGGGGACTTGGGTCTAGATCCCAATAATATAACAACCTTTTACTTCTTCCAGGCCCGTAAAACATGAACCTTCAATCTTAACCTTGATTTTACATGTAATATGGTCTGAACTTGGCTATTTCCAACTAGTCCAATTTAAACCTTAGTCATATTAAACAAAACCGTACTGGCAGAGTGTAAAAGAACTAAACGCTTTACTACTACGTAAAATATCCAAATACATAATAATCGTAAATTAAAATAACAGAGCAATAAAAAAACTTAAACTCCCATTAAAACATCACATCTTCATGTAATATAACACCCACATGAACGGTATGATCATGAAAGAATTTGTGTGGTAATCCTTTAGTAAGTGGATCTGCAATAATAAAGTTTGTTCCAATATGCTCTATATATATTTCTCTAATATGTACCCTTTATTTTAAAACAAGAAACTCTATGTCAATATGTTTTATCTTAGATGACCTCCTATTGTTGTTTGAATATAGAACTTCTGATTTATTGTCATCATATAACTTTAGTGGTCTTTCTACATTTTATAAATGCGCACCCTATTGACTAAATTTCGAATCCATATTCCTTGATTAGATGCGTCATACCATGCTACAAATTATGCTGCCACAGTGAAGGAAGCTACAAGTGATTGTTTGTCAATCTTCCACAAAATAGCCCCTCCAACTAAGAGATATATATAGCCATATGTAGATTTTCTACTATCTTGGCATCCCGCAAACTTACAGTCTGAATACCCAATAATCTTCAACTGATCTGATTTCTTATATGTGAGCATAAAATCTTTTGTTCTCTTCAATTATCTCATTTTAAGCAATATCCAGACGTGTACACACTTGAGCATACACTAGACTCCCAACTGCTGATGCATAGGGAATCTTTTGCATTTATTGAACTTCAAGGTTTTTATTAGGGCATTTACTTAAAGTGGACCGATGTCGTTTAAATAATTATCATTAAAAACCGGACCAATGTCAGATCTATATAAAGAAAAGCCTCTTTTTGGGCATTTGTTTTGACCTGTTTTGGTTGGGTTCATGCTCAGCCGTAACTACCACTACTAAAGAAGAGTTTACATACAAAATATATAAGCATTGGATATGACCCGCGCCTAAACATATTTTAAAACAATTTAATTAAACTTTTACAAATATTATAATAATAAAAAGGGAGAGTGAGATGATGTTAAATTTTATAATATATGAGAAGATTTTAAATTAAAGGGAATTATGAGAAGTTTGTGTTATTTTTAGTTTTAATAGGAAGAGTTAGGTTTGTCCTACTTTATTATATAAATACTCGAACAAAAAGTAAAACAAAACATTGTGTCCCATTTATATTACGTGAATCGATGACATATTTTGTATGAAATAAAATAAAGAAAATAAAATCCCAATTATGTTAGGTGTGAAACCAAAGAAAAATAACTCACTATTTGTAAATGTAACATAGAGTTATAACATGACATATAATTTATCTCATTTTACATTTGGAATCAATGACACAAAGCTCATCACGTGTTTATATTGGACAAAATATAACTATTATTCTTCTTTTATTCAAGATCTCTTCTTACTCCTTAACACAAACCTTAACATGAACCCCTTACAATTTATATATCTATTTTAGAAGGGTACACCAAGATCAAAAGAACATAAAAAATTAAGGAACAACAAAACCTCATGAACAAGTTTCTCTTGGAAAGTTACATATATTGTAGATATATATGAACATTTGGGGGATTAACTTATAGATTTTTAAAAGTTTGATTAGTTTATATTTAACTTTGCCGGTAAAATTATTCTATACAATTCGAAATAAGTTGTAATTTAGTGCCTCATATAATTTGTCTGTCTATTATAACATTCATACAAATATAAAGCTATTGTAGTAAATACACATTTAGAGGCCTCAAAATTATAAAATAATATTTTTAAAGGCCTAACTAAATTTTTGTTTTCATTTAAGACATGGTTGTTTAATTTTGGTTTAAAATATATTCAAATATTTCATATATTCACTTTTCTACCATTCTCTGAATACACTATTTTTAATTTTTTTATTGCATTATAAATCCCTACAATTATACATATTGTTTAGATTTTATTTCAATGTCTTTCTTTCTTATGGTTTGTGTTATAATTCAGTGGGCACTGTTTTTTAATTAATTATTTTCTTTTGTTTATTGGATTGTTATCTGTAAATAAATAAGAACATCAATTAATACATACAACCACACAAGTTCATCTATATAAATGAGTATATACCCACAAAAATGATGATTCCTACCATACCTACAAAAAATGCAAAATTGTGGGCATTTTCACACAAAAATACATATTAATAAACACAAAAATACTTAATCAAACCAAAAAATATAACTTTTTACACACAAAATTACAGATCTATTCACACAAAAGTACAAATCTATACCCCAAAAAATACAGATTTATAGCTACGACATACCGACCTATACAAACAATAAACAGGATCTGTACCCATGAAATTAAAACCTTAGAGTTTTCTACTAGAACGTGTAAAAGACAATTAAATAGAATTTTTTTCATTTTTTATTGTTAAAAATGGATTTTTGTAAAACTTTAATTCCCTAAATTCACCATAGATATAAGGAACGAAATATAAAGAGAAAGATAGAATACAAATAATTTTAGAATATTAGAATAAAGAGGGTTTGTTCTATAAGAATTGAAAGAATAGAGGGAGAACATGAAAAAAATGAATAGAAGAATATGCATAGTAAAGTATGGGGGCATAACAATAATAAGTCATGGCTTGGTTATAATTGGACGAGATAGAAAAAACTAATTAGTCATGAGCCTTTAAATATAAGACTCAAGTGTCTCAAGGTCTTTCTTATTCTTTTACAGTAATACAATACTATAAATCAATAAAATTGTAGTAGTGTTTTGATGGATATTGAAAATTCTATAAATATCTATTTGCAACAAATTTTAAATGAATTGACAATCTGATCGATATCTATATCATTTCATCACAATCGTTTAATTTCAAGAGATATATATTGTGATAAAATGACATGAACACGATTGGATTGTAATAATTTGTGTTTCCTAGAAATTTAAAATAACCATAATTTTGTGTTGTTGCAATTTTTAATAATAGAGATGTATAGAAATAGGTGTTATGTTGATAAAAAATATGAATGAATAGCCTTTATTTATATATGACGAGAGGGGTAAAATAGGAACGAATTAGAAGCTTCCGGATTTCAAAAACCATAAATTTTATTAATGCAACAATATATATCCCCTTATCTCCAACGACTGGGATAACTCCAAAAAATATATAATTAATGATATGGGATTCACTACTATTTAATTATTTGTCATATTTTATACCTATTATCTTTATAATCTCATATAATTAATGTATTGGTATGTTTTATCTACTTATTTTATTTATCGATTAAATATATAAATACATATTTTATTTATTATTACTTAAAAAATTTATACCTTATAATGAATTTTTTCAGTCTGGTTCAATTTTAAAGTCATAATGTAGTATGCAATATTTATAGACCGTAAATATCTATATTACATATCTTGTGGTGATCAACGGTCGTGAATATTCATACATAACATACAATCAAAACCTCTTTAGAACACTTAAATTATTCAGAATAAAAGATATATCAGATTTATCCCTTAATCTCCAAAGTTCGGGATCGATCTGGAAAAGGTAAATTGATATAATCGGACCCAAAGTTGTTCAATTATATAATATATTTATACATATTATATTATAAAAATCCCATAAATTCATAATACCATATTTATAATCACATAAAAAATAATTTGCAAGCCCCACAATCTTCTGTTTTTATTATCAAAATAATTTACATATCTACCAAATATATAAGAGTTCATTTTTCATCATATATATATATATATATATATATATATATATCTTAATGTTTAATGAATATGTTAATTTTAGTATGGTTTTTAAGCCATAATATAAATGAAACAAAATAAAAAAGTTACTAGTTAGATTTTACTTGTGTAACTTAGGTGGTTCAGGTGACATTGTTGAGGGTGAGTTTAAGTTAAGTAAACTAAACTTTAAAAGAATTAGATTAAAACAAATTTGACTGATGATAGTTTAAACTAGAAAAAAATCATGTTGGGCCATTGTTTAGGTAGAGGTTTAAGTCGAATGGATTATATAAGTACATTCAAACAAAAAGCCAATAAATACAATTGTTTCTTGTATATGTAGTGTAAACATTTATAAAGACAACTCATTGATGAAATATTTAGAAATCAAGGAAAAAAATCTTTCACATTCAATATTAAACCAAATAAAGACAATTCATTGATGACATTTTTTTTGTGAAATAAAATGAATGGTTAAAACCAGTTGTGGCCCTTAATCTTCAATGTGAATTAGCTCATGGACATCCGATCATTCAAAATACCCCAAATTTCCATAAAATATATCCATTGGTATTTAACATATCTATATGGATCTACATATTTTTATTTTGATATGGCTAAATTTTATATCTTATATATACAGTTGCATATTGTTTATTAAACTATATAAGAAAACATATTCTTATTTTTTTTAAATATATTTTTGTTTATATTACAATATCAAAAGTATCTACAAGTTTATATGAGTTTTGTATAGTATTATTAAATTGTTTAATTACTATACTTGTTTTGCTATAGTGGAATTGAATTAGATTTATGAAAGATAAATATTGTTGTAGAGATATCTGAAATTAAAATGGAGTCTATTTTTAGATTTTACAAATTCTATAATTTTGGTGGTTAGGTTGGGTGCATTAAGTTGAACTAGGGTTTAAGTAAAGCAAACAATCAACTTTATAAACCAGACCAATCATGAGACGAAATTTTAGAAAAGCCTATTTTTGGGTGTTTGTTTTGGCCAATTTAGGTGGGGTTCATGCTCATCAGTAACTACCCCTATTATAAAAGAGCTTATATACTAAATATAGAAGCATATTCGGCCGAAAAGTCAAAAATCATAATGTGTTTGCTTGAATATGCAGTGTGAAACCAAATTAAGGCACCTCATGGATGACACATTTGGTATGAAATTAAGGAAAGGCAAAAAATATCATTTATAGTAGGTGTGAAACTAAAAGAAAAGAACTCATCATTCACAGATTTAATGTAAAGTTATAACAAGACATATCATCAATCACACTTTCAGTGTGAAATCAATGAAACACAACTCATGGGTGTTTAACTTGGAGATAAAAACAATTTAATAAAAAAAAATTCAAATTGATTGTTTCCAAAATATGACAAATATTGGATTTCGTTACATTTCTTCAATAATAACACTACACTAATTAATTACGTTATTAGTATGAGATTTTTCATTCAAGAAACATATACTTAAAGTTACACGTATGTCATAAAGTTTCCCTTAATATAAATCAACTCAATTTTCACATTCCAATTACTTCAAAATAATAATAAACTGTTTATATAGATCTATAAAGGGTGAATGATACAAAGTGTATTAGTGACAAAACATTTAATAAAAAGTAAATAAATCTATTATACTTAAAAGAAAAAAAATATATTATAAATATTGAAAAAACAAAATTATACAATATTATACAATATTTAAACAAAAAATATCTAAAATGCAGATGTTAAATCTTTCTTGAAATATTCTTCAACACACCTATAAAACCTCTTTAAAGTTACAATTTATATACATATGTTACAATGTTACTTAAAGAACGAATGAACATACAAAAATCACGATCAACAAAACCTCATGAATAAGTTTATGTTGGAAAGTTAGATCTATTATTCCGATCCGCCATGGAAAATTAGATCTATATTAGAATATAGGAATTTTTGGAGGATAAAAATATAGATTTACAAATTTTTGATTAAATTATATTTAACTTTACTAGTGAAAACATAATTTCATAAGGGGATGTATATCATAACATGCATCACAATAAAAAATTTTTGTGGTAATATCTTTTGACTACGATAAAATTATATTAATGTTGTATTGGGTATCACATATTCTATCAATATTCATGGTCAACAAATATAAAATGGAATCACAATCTGATCGATGATCATGATATTTCATCACAATCAGCTATCTTTAGGAGATATATGTTGTTATGAAATGTCATGACCACGATTGGATTGTAGTCATTTAAGTTTTCTAGAAGTTAGAATTACAATAATTGGTATACCTTTAAAACTGGATTTCTGCTAAAAAAAATATAGAAATAATTATTGTGTTGATGAAAAATATGAATGATTAACATCTATTTATAGGTGAGGAAATGTGTAAAATAGAAATGAACTAGAAACTTCTGGATAACTATATATATATATATATATATATATATATATATATATATATAATTTTTTAATCAATGGTCATAAATATCAGTACATAAACGATGAAAGATTTATCCCTTATCAAAAGACTAGCACTATTTAATTATATTTTATTTTTATACCTAATATATTCTGAAATCTCATAAAAATAGTACTATTATAGTTATAATCCCATAAAATTATTGTGTTGGTCCATTCTATCTAATTATAATGGTTCACTTACTTTTTTCATCCATCAAATATATATATATATATATATATATACATTTTTTTATTTCATACCAAATATATAGACCTTGAATGTGGAAATATTTTCAAGTTGGTTCAATTTTTAAGCAAAAATATATATGAAGTAAGTGATTGAACATGGAAATATCTCATTTGTTTATCTTTGTATGGATATAATAAATGATACTATAGTACATAAATTTTTAGACCATATATATCTATATTATATAACATGCATGTGTTGACCAAAGGTCATGATACTATATTGTAATGCATATTTATTCTTTACCAGTATGGATTTTCAACATAAAAGATGAACACGATCGTTTGTGAATCCTTATTTCTCTAATTCACATTAATTTCAATATTGTTTTTAACTAATAAAATAAAACTTAGTTGTTTCTTATTCCACTCTATTAGATATGTTAATGTTATAAGTGTGTCCATGCTATACAACATAACTTATTTTAAAGGCTCACATAGGGGATATTGGTTTGTTTCCCTTTAATAGAATTCTTTTTACCTTTTCCATGACCCATAAAATAATGAACCTTGAATTTTGAACCACGAACAATGAAATTTTGATTAATTTCTAGATAAATGCATAAAAAAAATACAACAAATGATTTATAATCATAAAGATAATATGTACTAGAAATTAAACATCATGAACCATAAATTTTAAAAATGCGTGCAAACGTTATAAAACAAATGTATTATAAAAATAAATGATTATGTACAAGAAAATAAAGATCATGAACCATTAATTTAAAAATATTTAGACATGATTTAATATTAAAAAAACCACATTAACCCTATGCATAACATTAAATCAACCTTAACCATATACTTAAATTTAAAACTTGAGTCATAAACATTTGCCTTAACACTAAACTACAAACTTTACATTAGACCTTGAAACTTAACTTTCATCATAAAGTTAAACTTGACCTTAATTTTAACTTTAACACAAACCCTAACCTTATCCTAACCTTTAAGATTTCAACCGCAATTCTAATCTTAATCAAATAAAGATTCATTGTGCTAATATTTAACGTCAAACCTTAAACCTTATAACCTTAAACATAACCTCAACCTTATCCTTTAATGTTTAAACATTAATTCTACACATAACCAAATGAAGATTTATCGTGCTTATACTGAACCTTAGACCTTAAATTTTAATAACCTTAGACTTAAATGTTAAATATTAAACCTTGAAAGTAACCTTATTCTTGACGTAAACCATTACATTACCCCTTAGATTTAACCTTAGTCGTAACCGTAAACCAAAATTTAAACTTTAACATTGACCTTTAACCTTCACATTAACAGTAACCCTAACCTTAACTATAACATTAACTGTAACCTCCTCTCAACCTTAAACTTAACCTTAACCTTATCCTTTAATGTTTAAACTTTAATTCTATACATAACCAATTGAAGATTTATCGTGCTTATACTAAACCTTAGACCTTAAATTTTAATAACCTTATACTTAAATGTTAAATATTAAACCTTGAAATTAACCTTATTCATGACGTGAACCTTTACATTACCCCTTAGATTTAACCTTAGCAATAACCGTTAACCAAAATTTAAACTTTAACCTTGACCTTTAACCATCACATTAACAGTAACCCTAACCTTAACTATAACCTTACATGTAACCAACCTCCTCTCAGCTTTAAACTTAACCTTAGCCTTAACCTTATTCTTAGAGTTAACTTTAGCCTTTGGTTAACTCTATCCCTAGCCCTAGCCATTGTCTTTGCTTTGGCCTTAACCTTTGTCTTAATCTTAACCTTAGTCTTAGCCTAAGCCTTAGTCAAAACCTTTGTCTTTACCTTAGCCTTATCCTTATCGCTAGACTTAGCCCTAGCCTTAGCCTTAACGCTAAACTTAAACTTAAACTTAACCTTAGACTTAAAAATAAATTTAACATAGTATTAACTTTAAAATTAACCTTAACATTAACCTTAACATTAACCTTAACTACAACCCTTTACTCTTTAACTTTAACCTTAACCTAAACTCCTTAACTATTAATTTTAACAACATCCTTAACCCTATATCGTAACATTTTAACCTAAAATTAACATTGACCTCTGTCTTACACATAAAATTAAATTTTGACTTAACCACGACCTTAAAATTAAACTTAATCATAAACTTAACGTCAACCATAACCTTAACCTTTCCCGTTAACATTTAACTTAACCTTAAAATAAACCATAATCTTAACCTTAAACTTAACCTTAAGATTAAATCTTTTACCTTAAACCTTACACCTTAAACGTAAAACTTAAACCATACAACTTAGTTTTTGCTTTCACTTTAACCTGAACCTTAATATTAACATAAAACTTAACTTAACCTTAAATCTTATACCTTAAACTGTAAATCTTAAACATAAGCCTTAAACCATACAACTTTATGTTTGCTTTCACTTTAACATTAACCTTAACCTTAACTTTGAACTTTATCCATAACAGTAACATTCAATTTACCTTCACCTTCATCTTAACTTTTAAAACTATAACCTTGAACCTTCTGAACCTTGAACTTTGAAACTTAAACCTTAAATGTAAACATTAAACCTTAACTTTAACTTTAACTTTAACCATTACCTTAACCTTTAAATTTACATTTTACTTTCCATAAACCTTGAAATTTAACCGTAACCTTAACTTTCATCTTGAAGTTTGCCTTTTACATTTCCTTAAACGTTGAACTTTAAATCTTAAACTTAACTTTAACTTTAACTAAATGAAGATTCATCGGGCTAATTTTCCAAGTTAAACCTTATACCTTAAACATTAAATCTTAAACCTTAACTTAAACAATAATCTTAACCTCAACCCTAACCTTAACCTTATATCTAATTTTGATTGTGCGCGTGACTTTTTGAATTATTTATCTTTTACAAAAATATATATATATAATAAACAAAAACATTAAACGACACATATCATCCTCATAAATGACGGTCACTATTATTTATTTCACATTAATGTAACAATTTACATAAATTTCATTAATTTGTTTACTAGTAATAGGAAACCAAATGTCCCTTCTCCCACTCCATTAGTCATTGGAAGGTTTCACGTTCTTGCCACCCTATACAATCCTCTATATTAAAGTCATACAGTCGGATTGGATATCTGACTTACACTCAGCAGACTTGGGTTTGATCCCATCAATGGAACAAAACTTATTTTAAGATCTCACCAAGGGGATATGGGTTCGATTCCCAATAATATAAGAATCTTTTACTTCTTCCATGCCCGTAAAACATGAACCTTCAACATTAACCTTTATTTTACATGTAATATGGTCTGAACATGGCGATTTCCAACTGCTCCAATTGACATAAACTCCCATTAAAACATCACATCTTCATGTAATGTAACACCCACATGAATGGTATGCTCATGAAAGACTTTGAGTAGTAATCCTTTAGTAAGTGAATCCGCAATCATAAAGTTTAGTCCAATATGCTCTATATATACTTCTCCACTACAAACTTGTTATTTCACAACAAGAAACTTTATGTCAATATGTTTTGTCTTAGGTGGGCTCCTATTGATTTTTTAATATAGAACTACTAATTTATTGTCATAATATAACTTTAGTGGTTTTTCTACATTTTCTAAAATACGTAGACTAGCGAAAAAAATTTCAGGCCATATTCCTTGATTAGATGCCTCATAACATGCTACAAATTCTACTGCCATAGTGGAGGAAGCTACAAGTGTTTGTTTGGCCCTCTTTCACGAAATAGGCCCTATATCTAAGAGATATATATATAGCATGATGTAGATTTCATACTATCTTGGAATCCTGCAAAATCAGAGTCTAAATACCCAATAATATCCAACTGATCATAAAATCTTTTGTTCTCTTCAAGTATCTCATTACCCGCTTGGCTGCTTTCTAATGTTCTATACGAGGATTGCTTAGATATCTGCTTAACATGCCAATGATGTACGCAATATCTGGATGTGTACACACTTCAGCATACATTAGACTCCCAACTGCTAATGCATAGGTAATCTTTTGCATTTCTTGAACTTCAAGGTTTTTTTAGGGTATTGACTTAAACTGAATTTTTCTCCTTTATGGACAGGGGTGTCACCTGGCTTACTGTCTCGCATGCCAAATATTTTATGTACTTTATCAATATAACCCTTTTGTGATAATCCAACAATGCCTTGAGAATGATCATGGTATATTTGGATTCTCAATAAAAAAGAGACGTCTCAAAGATCTTTCATCTCAAAATTCTTTGAAACAAATTTCTTAGTTTCCTGCAAAATACTAATATCATTAGTTGCAAGAATTATGTTATGTCATTAACATACAAAACTAGGAATGTGAAATTACTCCCACTTAACATGTGATACACACAATCATCATCTGCATTTATCTCAAAACCAAATGAGATAATGACTTGACGAAACTTGTAGTACCAATGACGAGAAGCTTGCTTGAGTCCATAGAGGGATTTAGTTAACTTGCAAACCATATTCTATGAATCTCCCGAAAAAAAGTTTTTTGGTTGTACCATATAAATCGTCTCATCAATTTCTCCATTTAAGAACACTTTCTCAACATCCATCTGATGTAACTCAAGATCAAAATGATCAACCAATGCAATAATTGTCCAAAAAGAGTCCTCTCATTAAAGCCAGTGCCTTCTTTTTTAGTAAAGACTTTAGCTACAGGTCTAGCCTTATACCTTTCCACATTACCATTCTCATCCCTTTTGGTTTTAAATATCCACTTACGACCAATTGGTTTTGCACCTTGTAGTAAAGGACAAGTCCCCAAACCTTATTGTCTTGCATAGACGCTTACTCATCATGTATTACTTCAATCAACTTTTGAGAGATAGAACTTTTCATGGCATGATGAACTTGACTAGATCATCTATTATCGTGCAATTTTCTTCTTCATGTTCTTGGAGATACCCAATATAATCATATGGACTTGCATTTCTCCTTTCTCTAGTGGATCATCTTATTGGCACTGGTCGTTGAGGTTGTTCTTCTTAAATAATTATTTCATCTTGAATAGGAAGTTGTTCAACGTTAACTTGTTGAGGTCCCGTATCGACTTCTTTATCAATGACTTGTATAGGAACTTATTTTAAAGGCTCACGTAGGGGATATTGGTTCATTTCCCTTTGATAGAAAAAACTTTACCTTTTCTATGACCCATAAAACAATGAACCTTGAATTTTGAACCACGAACAATGATTTTTTTTTTAATTCTAGAAAAATGGATACAAGAAAAATACAACAATTGTTTTATAATCATAAAAATAATGTGTACTAGAAATTAAAAATCATGAACCATAAATTTAAAAAAATGCTTGCAAGTAAATAAAACAAATATATTATAAGAATAAAAAAATATGTACAAGAAAATAAAGATCATGAACAATTAATTTAAAAATATTTGGATATATTTTAATATTAAAAACGCAAATTAACCTTATGCATGACATTAAATCAACCTTAACCATATACTTAAATTTAAAACTTGAGCCATAAACATTCACCTTAACACTAAACTACAAACTTTACATTAAACCTTGAATTTAAACTTGAAACTTAACTTTCATCATAATATTAAACTTAACCTTTGATGTCTTCCCAAATGTGATGATTTAATCTTAGTTGGAGACATCATTGTTAGTATTTTAGGAAGTCTAGTAGTCGATTTTCCCATGATTTATTATACTTTCCTATTTCTTGTCTTGATTTAATTATATATTATTTTTAGAGCATATTAGGTTTAATTTATTTATTTAGTGTGAAGCTTTCGAGATATATACAAAGTAATTAAATGTCAAATCAATTCTAAAGAGATAAAGTAAAAAAAGATATGCGTGGAAACTAGAGATAAATGAAAGAAAAGATAAGATATGGAAAGATAAAGTTGTCAAATAAATCTAAATTCCAGCACCCACGACCATAAAAGTTATCATAACTCAAGATTGGATAGGATTTTGGAATAATGGTCTGCAGCAAAGTTATAGAGCTTTCCGAGGCGATCAATTTCTATATGATGAAATTATCAATCGGATTTGGAACGAAGAAATTATGGCCAAAACAAAACAGCGGAAAATTATTACCTTTTCTATATTTTAGGATTACGAATTTGAGTTGGGCTTGGAGTCCAAGTTATTTGTCTTCCACTCCAAAAAACGAATTAGATCTTCTAAACACCTATAAATGAACCCCTTAAACCTTTGTAAAATCATTCTTGTCTCCCATAAATTAGTCCTTATGTTTTATATCATTAGAATTATTGAAGAGAGTAAAATGAAATCTATGTATCATTCTTTTAGTTTATTTCCTTCAGGTATGAACTATTTTTCACATAACTTTGGTTTTGCATTATGTGTAGTCTATGAATTGTATTTTATTTTGATTCAAGTTTCTTGGGGAATTATATGTTTTAAATTAATTCTAGTTACTTAACCATATATTTTCTTTATGTGCTTTAATTTATTTTCTGTCTCAAACCTGATAGATTTAAGACTTTGTTAATAGTAGTTAGATGGTGGGCCAGAAGGGGTGTCTAATTATTGAAACACCACATAAATATCTAGAATAAGGAATTGGAGCCTAACTAGAATGTCATTAAGGTTTATTTTCATAACCAAACATCATTAGTAGGTAAGATTGCAGTTAGGACCCTTGTGGTGCAGGATAACCCTTTTTGAGTCCCCTAGTGATTGTAAGGTTTCCATCCTTGTTTGTTCTCCGGGGATAGAGGGAATTTAGAATCCTGATTACATATCTAAAAGCTATTATCTCCCTTATAAACTAAATTGATAGAAAAAACTTGAAAGATTTGTGTATACTAGCAAACCTAAGATATACTCACTCTTTTATTTTTTGGATTGTTATCTGCACAAAAATAAGAACATCAATTCATACATACAACCACACAAGTTCATTTATATAAATGTGTACATACCCACAAAAATGAAGATTCATACCCCGAAAAAATGCAAAATAATAGGTATATACCCACAAAAAATGCAAAATAGTGGGTATTTACCCACAAAAATATAGATTATTAACCACGAAAATACAAAATTTTACCTAAAAAATAAAAAAATTTACACACAAAATTACAGTTCTATACACACATGGAAGTACAGATATATACCCACATAAATACAAATCTATTCCACCAAAAAAACTTATATATAACCACAACATACAAATCTATACACACAATATACAGATTTATACCCATGAAATTAAAACCTTAGAATTTTCTACTTGAATGTGTAAAAAACAATTAAATAGAAATATTTTAGTTTTTTACTGTTAAAAATGGATTTTTGTAAAACTTCAATACTCTAAATTCACCATAGATTTAATGAATCAAAAATAAAGAGAAAGATAGAATAAAGACAATTTCATAATATAAGAATAAAGAGGGCTTGTTCTATAAGAATGGAGAGAATAGAGGGAGAAGAAGGTTCGGGAGAATCTGAAAAGGTAAAAATGAAAAAAAAAGGAATTGAAGAATATATATAGTAAAGTATGAGGGTAAAACAATAAGAAGACATGACTTGGTTATAATAGGATGAGATAGAAAAAACTAGTTAGTCATAAGCCTTTAAATATAAGACTCAAGTGTCTTAAGGTCTTCCTTATTCTTTTACCGTAGTAAAATACTATGAATCGATAAAATTGTAGTGGTATTTTGACGGGTATTACGAGTTCTATAAATATTTATTGGCAACAAATTTTAAACGAATTCACATTTGGATTGATATTAATTGCATTTAATTACAATCGTTTAATTTCAAGAGATATGTATTGTGATAAAATGACATGAACACGATTGGATTGTAATCATTTTTGTTTCCTAGAAGTTTATAATAACCATAATTTTGTGTTGTTGTAATGTTTTATAATATAGATGTATAGAATTAGGTGTTATGTTGATAAAAAATATGAATGAATAACCTCTATATATATATGACGAGAGGGGTAAAATGGGAATGAACTAAAGCTTTCGGATTTCAAAAACCATCAATTTTTATTAAGGAAACAATATATATCCCCCTTATCTCCAACGACTAGGATAACTCTAAAACATATAAACCCTAACCTTATCCCTAACTTTAAGATTTCAACCGCAATTCTAATCTTAACCGAATAAAGATTCATTGTGCTAATATTTAACGTCAAACCTTAAACCTTATAACCTTAAACTTAACCTCAACCTTATCATTAAGGTCTAAACCTCAATTCTACACATAACTAAATGAAGATTTATCGTGCTTATATTGAACCTCAGACCTTAAATTTGTATAACCTTAGACTTAAACGTTAAATATTAAATGTTTAAATTAACCATATACTTGACGTAAACCTTTACATTAACCCATATATTTTACCTTAACCTTAACCATAAAATAAAATTTAAACTTTAACCTTGACCTTTAATCTTAACCTTTAACCTTCACATTAACTATAACCCTAACCTTAACTATATCCTTAACCGTAACCTCATATCAACCTGAAACTTAACCTTAACCTTAGTCTTAGCCTTAGCTTTAGCCTAACCATTTTCCCTATTTCTAGCCCTAGACATTGCCTTTGATTTAGCCTTAACCTTAGTCGTAGTTCTAGCCTTAGTCTTAGCCTTAGCCTTAGTCAAAACTTTTGTCTTTACCTTAGCCTTATCCTTATCGCTAGACTTAGCTCTAGCCTTAGCCCTAATGGTAAACTTAAATTTAAAAATAAATTTAACATAGGATTAACATTAAAAAATTAATCTTATAATTAACCTTAACCTTGACATTAACCTTAACCTTATACTTATCATTAACCTTGACCTTAACCTTAACATTAACCTTAACTATAACCCTTTACTCTTTAACTTTAACCTTAACCTCAACCCCTTAAATATTAACTTTACAAACATCCTTAACCCTATATTTTAACATTTTAAACTAAAATTAACATTAACCTCAGTCTTACACTTAAACTTAAACTTTGACTTATCCACAACCTTAACATTAAACTTAACCTTAAACTTAACCTAAACCATAACATTAACCTTACCCGTTAACATTTACCTTAACATTAAAATAAAATATAATCTTAACCATAAACTTAACCTTAAGCTTAAATCTTTTACCTTAAAACTTAAACCATGAAACTTAGTCTTTGCTTTCACTTTAACATAAACGTTAATCCTAACATTAAACATAACCTTAACCTTAAATCTAACACATTATACTATAAATCTTAAACGTAAACCTTAAACCATACAACTTTATGTTTGCTTTCACTTTAACCTTTACCTTAACCTTAACTTTGAACTTTATCCATAACATAAAACTTCAATACCTTTATCTTAACTTTTTTAACCATAACCTTGAAACTTGTGAACCTTGAATCTTGAAACTTAAACCTTAAACGTAAATATTAAACCTTAACTTTAAAATTAACTTTAACCATTCCTTAACCTTTAAATTTACCTTTTCCTTTTCATAAACCTTGAACATTAACCTTAACCTTAACTTTCAATTTGAAGTTTGCCTTTTACATTTCCTTAAACGTTGAACTTTAAACCTTAACTTTAACCTCATCTTTAACCAAATGAAGATTCATCGCGCTAATATTCCACCTTAAACATTATACTTTAAACATTAAATCTTAAACCTTAACTTAAACCTTAAATCTTAACTTTAATCTTAACATTATATCTAATTATTATTGTGCGTGTGGCTTTTTGAATTATTTATCTTTTACATCAAATAAATGACAGACACTATTATTTATTTCACCTTAATGTACAAATTTTCATTAATTGCAATAATTATTTTACTAGTAAGTGGAAACCAAATGTCCCTTCTCCCACTCTATTAGTCATTGGAAGGTTTCACGTTCATTCCACCCTATACAATCCTCTAAATTAATGTCATCCAGTCGGGTTGGATATCTGACTTTCAAACAACAAACTTGGGTTTGATCCCCATCAATGGAACAAATCTTGTTTTAAGTTCTCACCAAGGGGACTTGGGTCTGGATCCCAATAATATAACAAACTTTTACTTATTCCAGGCCCGTAAAACATGAACCTTCAATCTTAACCTTGATTTTACATGTAATGTGGTCTGAACTTGGCTTTTTCCAACTAGTCCAATTTAAACCTTAGTGATATTAAACAAAACCGTACTGGCAGAGTGTAAAAGAACTAGACGCTTTACTTCTACGTAAAATATCCAGATACATAATAATCCTAAATTAAAAAAACAGAGCAATAAAAAAACTTAAACCCCCACTAAAACATCACATCTTTATGTAATATAACACCCACATGAACGGTATGCTCATGAAAGACTTTGGGTGGTAATCCTTTTGTAAGTGGATCTGCAATCATAAAGTTTGTTCCAATATGCTCTATATATATTTCTCTATTATGCACCCGTTATTTTAAAACAAGAAACTCTTTGTCAATATATTTTGTCTTAGATGACCTCCTATTGTTGTTTGAATATAGAACTGCTGATTTATTCTCATCATATAACTTTAGTTGTCTTTCTACATTTTTTAAACACGCACCCTAGTGACGAAATTTCGAATCCATATTCCCTTATTAGATGCCTCATACCATGCCAAAAATTATGCTGCCATAGTGGAGGAAGCTACAAGTATTTGTTTGGCACTCTTCCACAAAATAGCCCCTCGAGCTAAGAGATATATAGCCATATGTACATTTTCTACTATCTTGGCATCCCGCAAACTTAGAGTCAGAATACCCAATAATCTCCAACTGATCTGATTTCTTATATGTGAGCATAAGATCTTTTGTTCTCTTCAAGTATCTCATTACCCACTTGTCTGCTTTCCAATGTTCTATACCAAGACTGCTAAGACATCTACTTAACATGCCAATAATTTAAGCAATATCCAGACGTGTACACACTTGAGAATACACTAGACTCCCAACTGCTGATGCATAGAGAATCTTTTGCATTTATTGAACTTCAAGGTTTTTATTAGGGCATTTACTTAAAGTGGACCGATGTCGTTTAAAAAATTATCATTATAAACCGGACCAATGTTAGATCTATGTAAAGAAAAGCCTCTTTTTTCGCATTTGTATTGACCTGTTTTGGTTGGGTTACCACCACTAAAGAAGAGTTTATACACGAAATATATAAGCACCGGATATGACCCGTGCTTAAAGATATTTTAAAACAATTTAATTAAACTTTTACAAATATTATAATAATAAAAAGGGATAGTGATGTGATGTTAAATTTGATAATATATGAGAAGATTTGAAATTAAAGGGAATTATGAGAAGTTTGGTGGTTTTTTAGTTTTAATATGAAGAGTTAGGATTTTCCTACTTTATTATATAATTACTCGAACAAAAAGTAAAAAAAAACATTGTGTCGCATTTATATTAGGTGTATCGATGACATATTTGGTGTGAAATAAAATAAAGAAAATAAAATCCCATTTATGTTAGGTGTGAAACCAAAGAAAAATAACTCACTATTTGTAAATTTAACGTAGAGTTATAACATGACACATAATTTATCTTATTTTTTGTTTGGAATCAATGAAACAAAGATCATCACATGTTTATATTGGACAAAAGATAACTATTATTCTTCTTCTATTCAAGATCTCTTCTTACTCCATGACACAAACCTTAACCTGAACCCCTTACAATTTATATATCTATTTTAGAAGGGTACACCAAGAACAAAAGAACATAAAGAATTAAGGAACAACAAAACCTCATGAACAAGTTTCTCTTGGAAAGTTACATATATTGTAGATATATATGAATATTTGGGGGATTAAATTATAGATTTATAAAAGTTTGATTAGTTTATATTTAACTTTGCCGGTAAACAAAAATTTAGAATGGGACTTGGGTCATGAGAAGATGGAGATCTGTTGAAAAATTATTCTATACAATTCAAAATAAGTTGTAATTTAGTGCCTAACATAATTTGTCTGTATATCATAATATTCATCAAAATAAAAAACTATTGTAGTAAATACACATTTAGAGGCCTCAAAATTCTAAAATAATATTTTTAAACGCCTAAATAAATTTTTGTTTTCTTTTAAGACGTGATTGTTTAATTTTGGTTTAAAATATACTCAAATATTTCATATATTCACTTTTCTCTCATTCTCCCAATACACCATTTTTAATTTTTTTTATTGCATTTTAAATCCCTACAATTATACCTATTGTTTAGATTTTATTTCAATGTCTTTTTTTCGTATGGTTCGTGTTGTTATAATTCAGTGCGCACAGTTTGTAATTAATTTTTTGTCTTTTTTTTATTGGGTTGTTATCTGAAAAAAATAAGAACATTAATTCGTACATACAACCACACAAGTTCATCTATATAAATGAGTATATACCAACAAAAATGAAGATTCTTACCATACCTACAAAAAATGAAAAACTATGGGTATTTACCCATAAAAATACATATTAATACACACAAAAATACATAATCAAACAAAAAAATATAATTTTTTACATACAAAATAATCAAACAAAAAAATATAATTTTTTACATACAAAATTACAGATCTATTCACACTAAAGTACAAATCTATACCCCAAAATACAGATCTATAGCCACAACATACCGATCTATATAAACAATATACAGAGCTGTACCCATGAAATTAAAACCTTAGAATTTTCTACTAGAATATGTAAAAAACTATTAAATAGGATTTTTTTTTTCATTTTTTACTGTTAAAAATGGATTTTTATAAACCTTCGATGCCCTAAATTCACCATAGATATTAGGAAAAAAATATAAAGAGAAAGATAGAATACAAATAATATCAGAATATTAGAATAAAGAGGGTTTGTTCTATGAGAATGGAGAGAATAGAGGGAGAAACAGGTTCGGTAGAACCTGATAAAGAAAAAATAAGAAGTCATGGCTTGGTTATAATTCGATGAGATAGAAAAAACTAGTTAGTCATGAGCCTTTAAATATAAAACTCAAGGGACTCAAGGTCTTTCTTATTCTTTTACGTAGTAAAATACTATGAATCAATAAAATTGTAGTAATATTTTGATGGATATTAAAAATTCTATAAATATCTATTTGCAACAAATTTTAAATGAATTGACAATCTGATCGATATCCATATCATTTCATCACAATCGTTTAATTTCAAGAGATATATATTGTGATAAAATGACATGAACACGATTGGACTGTAATCATTTGTGTTTCCTAGAAATATAAAATAAGCATAATTTTGTGTTGTTGCAATTTTTAATAATAGAGATGTATGGAAATAGGTGTTATGTTGATAAAAAATATGAATGAATAGCCTCTATTTATATTTGACGAGAGGGGTAAAATAGGAACGAAGTAGAAGCTTCCCGATTTCAAAAACCATCAAATTTTATTAATGCAACAATATATGTCCCCTTATCTCCAACGACTTGGATAACTCTAAAAAATATATAATTAATGATATGGGATCCCCTACTGTTTAATTATTTGTCATATTTTATACCTATTATATTTATAATCCCATATAATTAATGTATTGGTATGTTTTATCTACTTATTTTATTTTTCGATCAAATATACAAATACATATTTTATTTATTATTACTTTCAAAATTTATACCTTATAATGAATTTTATCAGTCTGGTTCAATTTTAAAGTCATAATGTAGTATGCAATATTTATAGACCGTATATATCTATATTACATATCATGTGTTGATCAAAGGTCGTGAATATTCATACATAACTTACAATCAAAACCTCTTTAGAACCCTTAAATTATTCAATATAAAAGATATATCAGATTTATCCCTTAATCTCCAAAGTTCGGGATCATCTGGAAAAGGTAAATTGATATAATAGGACCCAAAGTTGTTCAAATATATAATATATTTATACATATTATATTAGAAAAATCTCATAAATTCATAATATCATATTTATAATCACATAAAAAATTATTTGCAAGCCCCACTTTCTTCTGTTTTTATTATCAAAATAATTTACTTATGTACCAAATATATAAGAGTTCATTTTTCATCATATATATATATATATATATATATATATATATATATATATCTTAATGGTTAATGAATATGTTAGTTTTAGTATGCTTTTTAAGCCATAATGTAAATGAAACAACATAAAAAAGTTACCAGTTAGATTTTACTTGTGTAACTTATGTGGTTCAGGTGATATCTTTGAGATTTAAGTTAAGTAAACTAAACTATAAAAGATTTAGCTTAAAACAAATTTGACTGATGATAGTTTAAACTAGAAAAAAATCATGTTGGGCCATTGTTTAGGTAGAGGATTAAGTCTAATGGATTATATAAGTACATTCAAATCAAAAGCCAATAGATACAATTGTTGCTTGTATATGTAGTGTAAACATTTATAAAGGCAACTCATTGATGAAATATTTTGAAATGAAGAAAAACAAATCTTTCACATATAATATTAAACCAAATAAAGACAATTCATTGATTACATTTTTTGTGTGAAATAATATGAATGGGTAAAACCAGTTGTGGGCCTTAATCTTCAATGTGAATTGCACTCATGGACATCTATCTTTCAAAATACCCCAAATTTCCATAAAATATATCCATTAGTATTTACCATATCTATATGGATCTATATATTTTTATTTTGATATGACTAAATTTTATATCTTATCTATACAGTTGCATATTGTTTATTAAATTATATAAGAAAACATATTCTTATATTTATTTTAAATATATTTTTGTTTATATTACAATATCGAAAGTATCTACAAGTTTATATGATTTTGGTATAGTAGTATTAAATTGTTTAATTAGTATACTTGTTTTGTTATAGTTGAATTGAATTAGATTTATGAAAGATTAATATTGTTGTAGAGATATCTAAAATTAAAGTGTAGTCTAGATTTTACGAATTCTATAATTTTGATGGTTAGGTTGGGTGCATCTAGTTGAGGTAGGGTTTAAGTAAAGCAAACAATCAGCTTTATAAATCAGACCAATGATGAGACCAAATTTAAGAAAAGCCTATTTTTGGGTTCTTGTTTTGACCAATTTAGGTGGGGTTCATGCTCATCAGTAACTACCTCTATTATAAAAGAGCTTATATACTTAATATATAAACATATTCGGCCCAAAAGTCAAAAATCATAATGTGTTTACTTGAATATGCAGTGTGAAACCAAATAAAGGCACTTCATGGATGACACATTTGATATGAAATTAAGGAAAGACAAAAAATATCATCTATAGTAGGTGTGAAACTAAAAGAAAAAAACTCATCATTCGCAGATTTAATGTAAAACTATAACAAGACATATCATCATTAACACTTTCGGTGTGATATCAATAAACACAACTCATGGGTGTTTAACTTGGAGATAAAAACACTTTTGTAATTTTTTTTCAAATTGATTGTTTCTAAAATGTGACAAATATTGGTTTTCATTATATTTGTTCTATAATAAGAGTACAATAATTAAATGCGTTATTAGTATGAGATTTTTCATTCAAGAAACATATACTTAAAGTTACACGTATGTCATAAAATTTCCCTTAATACTTAATTTTCACATTCCAATTACTTCAAAATGATAATAAACTTTATATAGATCTATAAAGAGTGAATGATACAAAGTGTATTGGTTACCAAACACTTAATAAAAAGTAAATAAATCTATTATACTTAAAAGAAAAAAATATATTATAAATAATGAAAAAACAAAATTATACAATATTTAAATAAAAAAAATCCAAAATGGAGATGTTAAATCGTTCTTGAAATATGCTTCAACACACCTATAAAACCTCTTTAAAGTTACAATTTCTATACCTATGTTCCTAATGTTAGTTAAAGAACGAAAGAACATACAAAAATCACGGTCAACAAAACCTCATGAATAAGTTTATGTTGGAAAGTTAGATCTATTATTCTGATCCGCCATGGAAAGTTAGATCTACTATAGATATATAGGGATATTTGGAGGATAAAATTATAGATTTAACAAATTTTTATTAAATTATATTTAACTTCACTAGTAAAAACATAATTTCATAAGGGGATGTATATCATAGCATGCATCACAATAAAAAAACTTTGTGGTAAAATATTTTGACTACGATAAAATTATATTAATTTTGTATTGGATATCACATATTCAATCAATATTCATGGACAACAAATTTAAAATGGAATCACAATCTGATTGATGATCATGATATTTCAAACGTAAACCTTAAACCATACAACTTTATGTTTTCTTTCACTTTAACCTTAACCTTAACCTTAATTTGAACTTTATCCATAACATAAAACTTCAATACCTTGATCTTAATTTTTTTAACCATAACCTTGAAACTTGTGAACCTTGAATCTTGAACCTTAAACCTTAAACGTAAACATTAAATCTTAACCTTAAAATTAACTTTAACCATTCCCTTAACCTTTAAATTGACTTTTTCCTTTCCATAAACCTTGATCTTTAACCTTAACCTTAACTTTCATCTTGAAGTTTGCCTTTTACATTTCCTTTAATGTTGAACTTTAAACCTTAAATTTAACCTTAACTTTAAACAAATAAAGATTCATCGCGCTAATATTCCAACTTAAACATTATACTTTAAACATTAAATTTTAAACCTTAACTTAAACATTAAATCTTTACTTTAACCTTAACATTATATCTAATTTTTATTGTGCGTGTGACTTTTTGAATTATTTATCTTTTACAACAATATATATACATGTAATAAATAAATAAATTACACGACACATATCATCCACATAAATGACAGACACAATTATTTATTTCACCTTAATTTACAAATTTGAATTAATTGCAATAATTATTTTACTAGTTAGTGGAAACCAAATGTCCCTTCAGCCACTCTATTAGTCATTGGAAGGTTTCACGTTCATTCCACCCTATACAATCCTCTAAATTATTATCATCCAGTCGGGTTGGATATCTGACTTTCAATCAGCAAACTTGGGTTTGAACCCCGTCAATGGAACAAAACTTATTTTAAGTTCTCACCTAGGGGACTTGGGTCTAGATCCCAATAATATAACAACCTTTTACTTCTTCCGGGCCCGTAAAACATGAACCTTCAATCTTAACCTTGATTTTACATGTAATATGGTCTGAACTTGGCTATTTCCAACTAGTCCAATTTAAACCTTAGTCATATTAAACAAAACCGTACTGGCAGAGTGTAAAAGAACTAAACGCTTTACTACTACGTAAAATATCCAAATACATAATAATCCTAAATTAAAATAATAGAGCAATAAAAAAACTTAAACTCCCATTAAAACATCACATCTTCATGTAATATAACACCCACATGAACGGTATGCTCATGAAAGAATTTGGGTGGTAATCCTTTAGTAAGTGGATCTGCAATAATAAAGTTTGTTCCAATATGCTCTATATAAATTTCTCTATTATGTACCCGTTATTTTAAAACAAGAAACTCTATGTCAATATGTTTTGTCTTAGATGACCTCCTATTGTTGTTTGAATATAGAACTGCTGATTTATTGTCATCATATAACTTTTGTGGTCTTTCTACATTTTATAAATGCACACCCTATTGACGAAATTTCGAATCCATATTCCTTGATTAGATGCGTCATACCATGCTACAAATTATGCTGCCATAGTGGAGGAAGCTACAAGTGATTGTTTGTCAATCTTCCACAAAATAGCCCCTCCAACTAAGAGATATATATAGCCATATGTAGATTTTCTACTATCTTGGCATCCCGCAAACTTAGAGTTTGAATACCCAATAATCTTCAACTTATCTGATTTCTTATACGTGAGCATAAAATCTTTTATTCTCTTCAATTATCTCATTACCCACTTGTCTGCTTTCCAATGTTCTATACCAGGATTGCTAAGATATCTACTTAACATGCTAATAATTTAAGCAATATCCAAACGTGTACACACTTGAGCATACATTAGACTCCCAACTGCTGATGCATAGGGAATCTTTTGCATTTATTGAACTTCAAGGTTTTTATTAGGACATTTACTTAAAGTGGACCGATGTCGTTTAAATAATTATCATTAAAAACCGGACCAATGTCGGATCTATATAAAAAAAAGCCTCTTTTGGGGCATTTGTTTTGACCTGTTTTGGTTGGGTTCATGCTCAACCGTAACTACCACTACTAAAGAAGAGTTTACATACGAAATATATAAGCATTGGATATGACCCGTGCCTAAAGATATTTTAAAACAATTTAATTAAACTTTTACAAATATTATAATAATAAAAAGGGAGAGTGAGATGATGTTAAATTTTATAATATATGAGAAGATTTTAAATTTAAGGGAATTATGAGAAGTTTGTGTTATTTTTTAGTTTTAATAGGAAGAGTTCGGTTTGTCCTACTTTATTATATAAATACTCGAACAAAAAGTAAAACAAAACATTGTGTCGCATTTATATTACGTGTATCGATGACATATTTGTTATGAAATAAAATAAAGAAAATAAAATCCCAATTATGTTAGGTGTGAAACCAAAGAAAAATAACTCACTATTTGTAAATTTAACATAGAGTTATAACATGACATATAATTTATCTCATTTTACATTTGGAATCAATGAAACAGAGCTCATCACGTGTTTATATTGGACAAAATATAACTATTATTCTTCTTTTATTCAAGATCTCTTCTTACTCCTTAACACAAACCTTAACATGAACCCCTTACAATTTATATATCTATTTTAGAAGGGTACACCAAGAACAAAAGAACATAAAAAATTAAGGAACAACAAAACCTCATGAACAAGTTTCTCTTGGAAAGTTACGTATATTGTAGATATATATGAACATTTGGGGGATTAAATTATAGATTTTTAAAAGTTTGATTAGTTTATATTTAACTTTGCCGGTAAAATTATTCTATACAATTCGAAATATGTTGTAATTTAGTGCCTAACATAATTTGTCTGTGTATCATAACATTCATACAAATATAAAGCTATTGTAGTAAATACACATTTAGAGGCCTCAAAATTATAAAATAATATTTTTAAAGGCCTAACTAAATTTTTGTTTTCATTTAAGACATGGTTGATTAATTTTGGTTTAAAATATATTCAAATATTTCATATATTCACTTTTCTACCAATCTCTGAATACACTATTTTTAATTTTTTTATTGCATTATAAATCCCTACAATTATACATAATGTTTAGATTTTACTTCAATGTCTTTCTTTCTTATGGTTCTTGTTATAATTCAGTGGGCACTGTTTTTAATTAATTTTTTGTCTTTTGTTTATTGGAGTGTTATTTGTAAATAAATAAGAACATCAATTCGTACATACAACCACACAAGTTCATCTATATAAATGAGTATATACCTACAAAAATGATGATTCTTACCATACCTACAAAAAATGCAAAATTGTGGGCATTTTCCCACAAAAATACATATTAATAAACACAAAAATACTTAATCAAACCAAAAAATATAACTTTTTACACACAAAATTACAGATCTATTCACACAAAAGTACAAATCTATACCCCAAAAATACAGATCTATAGCTACGAAATACCGACCTATACAAACAATAAATAGGATAGGATCTGTACCCATGAAATTAAAACCTTAGAGTTTTCTACTAGAATGTGTAAAAAACAATTAAATAGAATTTTTTTCATTTTTTATTGTTAAAAATGGATTTTTGTAAACCTTTAATTCCCTAAATTCACCATAGATATAAGGAACGAAATATAAAGAGAAAGATAGAATACAAAAAATTTTAGAATATTAGAATAAAGAGGGTTTGTTCTATAAGAATTGAAAGAATATAGGGAGAAACAGGTTCGGATAAAGAAAAAATGAAAACAAATGAATAGAAGAATATGCATAGTAAAGTATGGGGGCATAACAATAATAAGTCATGGCTTGGTTATAATTGGACGAGATAAAAAAACTAGTTAGTCATGAGCCTTTAAATATAAGTCTCAAGTGTCTCAAGGTCGTTCTTATTCTTTTACAATAATACAATACTATGAATCAATAAAATTGTAGTAG